>VWYE01025639.1:0-66971 GCA_013398995.1 Alaudala cheleensis | reverse complement strand
TCCATCCCTGTCCCTGTTCCATCCCTGTCCCTGTTCCATCCCTGTTGCTCCATCCCTCTCCCTGTTCCATCCCTGTCCCTGTTCCATCCCTGTCCCTGTTCCATCCCTGTTGCTCCATCCCTGTCCCTGTTCCATCCCTGTCCCTGTTCCATCCCTGTCCCTGTCCCCGCTCCATCCGCATTGCTCCCGCCCGCCAGCAGATGGTACCCGGCATTTACGAACAGCCGCTCTCGGTGTTCCAGCAGCGAACAGCGCGTTCCAAAGGCGGCTCCATCCCTCCCGTGCTCCTCCGATCCGGGAATGCCCCGCTGCCAGAGCCCTGCGTGCCCCGTGCCCAGCTGGGACAGGTGTCCCTTCTTCAGGTGCGACATTATTTTACCAAAGTGCTCCAAAAAGTGTTTCCCGCTGCATCCACCAGCGCGGGCCGTTCCTCTGAGTCCTGCAGAAGCCAAATTGGGCTGAGGAATCCCCGCAGCCATCGGCGGCCCGAGAGGAGCCGGGCTCGTGGAAAAGTCTCCAGTTCAAACCTGGGCTGAATTCGGGAGATGGATCCCCGGGTACGCTGCATTTCCATACAAAAATAAACCCTAAAACGCATTTGTAGGTGTTCAGGCTTTTTAGGAGGATGGTGATAACGTTAACAATGCAAATAGCGTCCCAAAGCAGCCGATTTTGTGCTGTCCTTGGGCCGCCTTCCAAGCACCCTCCTAAAGTTAAATCAAAAATCTGATTCCCAAACCATGTGGCTGCAGGTTGGTTTTTNCCATTCCCATCCCCTCTCCATCCCGGTCTCTGTTCCACTCCTGTCCCCTCTCCATTCCCGTCCCCTCTCCATCCCTGCCCCCGCTCCATTCCCAACCCTGCTCCATCCCCGTCCCTGCTCCATCCCTGTCCCCGCTCCATCCCTGTTCCATCCCTGTCCCTGCTCCATCCCTGTCCCTGTCCCCGCTCCATCCGCACTGCTCCCGCCCGCCAGCAGATGGTACCCGGCATTTACGAACAGCCGCTCTCGGTGTTCCAGCAGCGAACAGCGCGTTCCAAAGGCGGCTCCATCCCTCCCGTGCTCCTCCGATCCGGGAATGCCCCGCTGCCAGAGCCCTGCGTGCCCCGTGCCCAGCTGGGACAGGTGTCCCTTCTTCAGGTGCGACATTATTTTACCAAAGTGCTCCAAAAAGTGTTTCCTGCTGCATCCACCAGCGCGGGCCGTTCCTCTGAGTCCTGCAGAAGCCAAATTGGGCTGAGGAATCCCCGCAGCCATCGGCGGCCCGAGAGGAGCCGGGCTCGTGGAAAAGTCTCCAGTTCAAACCTGGGCTGAATTCGGGAGATGGATCCCCGTGTACGCCGCATTCCCACACAAAAACAAACCCTAAAACGCATTTGTAGGTGTTCAGGCTTTTTAGGAGGATGGTGATAACGTTAACAATGCAAATAGCGTCCCAAAGCAGCCGATTTTGTGCTGTCCTTGGGCCGCCTTCCAAGCACCCTCCTAAAGTTAAATCAAAAATCTGATTCCCAAACCATGTGGCTGCAGGTTGGTTTTTATTCATAGAATCAGAGAATGGTTTGGGCTGGAAAGGGACCTTAAAGATTGTCTTTTTCCAACCCCTAACAAGGGCAGGGACACTTCCACTGTCCCAGAGTGCTCCAAGCCAAACCTGGCCTGGGACACTGCCAGGGATCCAGGGGCAGCCACAGCTTCTCTGGGCACCCACAGGGAACAATTCCTTCCCAATATCCAACCCAAACGATCCCTCCTTGTCCTGTCACTCTCCGCAGAGGTAAGAGCCGCTCCCTGTGTGCAAACCCGGGGTGTGCCAGAGGCCATTCCCTGCCCCCAGGACACACAGGACAGCGTTTCCCCGGGAGCAGCGCTGTGAGCACACTCCAGCCTTTCCTTGGGATGAGCACAGACCTCTGAGCCCTGTGCTGCTCCTTTCTGGAGTTCCTGACTCCTGCAGAGACACCAGGTTGGTGTCTGGACTAGTTATGCTCTGGTTTTTCACTTACACAGAATGACTTCATCTTTGTGCCAGTGCTGAAAGCAGAATTAGGCAAATAAACTGTGAAATGGCAAAAAAAAAGCCCAAACCCCTCCCAAAAAGATAAATCCCCCCAAAAAACACAAATAAAAACCAACAACCCCTAAAACAAACAAACAAAACAACAACAACAACAAAAACCTCCAAACCAAACCAAACCAAAACCCCAATATATGACTGGTGTCATGCATTGTGCTCTAAGTAAGAACTCTGAACACAGATTGTAATAAAATCACCTGAAAAAATATTAAAACCTCTTTTTGTTTAGCTGTTTTATCCAGATCTGTTTGAAACTCCTGCAAATATTCTATGTGATGTTGGCGTCGTTAAGATTTTGCTTGTTGTGAAGGCTCTGAAGTTCCTGGTGGTGCCTTCCAGCTACAGGGACAACCATAAAAAAATAACTCCAGATCTGCCCTGGAAATGTGACCACAGTGACCCAGAGCAGAGGGAAGGCTGATGGGACGAGGCTCTGAACTCAACATCAGTCTTTGACACCCAGATACAGAAATAACTTATTTTTAAAAGATAGCTAAATGTTTCCCCACAGATATATAAACATTCTTCCACGTCTGGAAACACTGTGTTGTAACCCAGCATACCATGGCCACCAGTGGAGCATTTTAAAACAAACAAACAGCGAAGAGATGACGATGGGCACGAAAACATGAAAGCAGATTTGCTGGAAGGTTTGGTGTTGCTGCCCTTTCAAAATGAAACAGTCTGGGGATTTGTCAAGAAGGTTCAAAATATTGACAGTCTCACCTCTCCACTTTTGTTCCTAAGCTCTTCCACCTTCAGCTGCTCTGCAAGTTTTTGATATTGAGCGTAGTTTCTCTCCAATCCCAACCAGTTAATTATGTTTTAATAAGAAAGAAAGCTCAAATTTAATGAAATTTAGAAATTATTAGAGAGTACCACAGCCCGCACAATGCAAACACTGACTGAGTGGAAATGTGATTAAGGGCTTTTCCCCTGCAGGTTCCTGGTTTTAATATCTAATGAGGATCTGAAAGTCAGTGAAATGAGAATAGTCCTGATAGACAAACAAAGTTGATGCTCTGCTAAACAAGAGCCACCCCCTAATCCATGTAATATTCTCATTAATTAACTCCAAATGAGAGAGTGGGCTGCAAAACTTTACCAGAAGTGTAATGGGGATGCTCATTGATCTCTCAGTGGTGCCTCAGTGAGGGCTGATCCTGGCTCCTTCCCTCATCCCATCTCTCCTTGCTGTGTTGTTTTGCTGGGTTCAGGGCTGGAGGCACTGAGTGTGGGCTGCTGTAATCACAGGCAAGCCCAGTGCAGGTGTTTAATTCAGCAGGACACATCTGCACCATCACCCACAACCTGCTGGGCACCTCCCAACCCTCCCTCTGCCGGGGCTGCCATTTCCCTCAGCCTCCTGAGGGGTTCATCACCACTTTCACTGATTGTCTTGTCCTTCCCAAACCAAGTTTTCCAATTTCCATGTCCAGAGTTGAGCAAAAGCAGAAAATCACAGTGGTTCCTGCAGGGCTCCTGCACAACAGAGTGTGATTTCCCAACTCCTGACGCAGCCCGGCCTGACGGCGCCTTTTCCACTGGAAAAGCAGGAAAAAAACCAGGACGTTTTCCTTCCCACCAGCTGTCATCACCAACAGCCCTGGCACTGCATCCCTCCACGTGTTTGATCACCTTCAGAGCAGCCTCCTCCACACCTACCTCGTCCCTGGCAGGGTTTTTCCCTGTGGACAGCCACAATTCCCATCCTCTGTTCAGGTTCAGGTGGGATGCTGGGCTCTGCCTCTGCAGTGAGAGCTGGGCATGGAGCACGGGGTGCTCCTGCTGTTCCATCTCCTGGGTCATTTCAGAATAATTCCCTCTATCCCACCCATGCCAAAATGCATCACCCATGGCCTGCACTCATCCTCCAGCTGCTGGTGGTCCCTGGCTGATCCAAAATCCTCACCCCCTATGGGAAGCCATGGTGTGGGAATCCCCACTGCAGCTGTTTGCCTTCTCTGAGTAAATGATCTGCCATTTCTCTGCTCCCTGGTGATCAGGCAGATCTGCCCAAAAGAGAAATCATTTCTCATGTTGAAAGAGAGCACAGGAAGTGAGGAAGGTTGGTGTGTTTCCAGGTAGGAAGGCCCAGCACGGACCTATTGCTTTCATCATTTTGATAAGGACATTTGATAAACAGGCTTCTGGATCCTGCTCCAGCATTTGGGTCCTCTGCAAGCTCTGCAGGACAGGGGCAGTGATGGTGGCACGAGTGACAGGGCTGCAGTGCTGACATGAGAGCTTTGTTACCCTGCTCTGTGTCCTCCAGCAGCTATCACCACCCCAAACCCGAATGAAAACAGGACAGCCCAAAGCCAGGGAGAGCTCCTGGCTCTCACCTGAGCTCTGTGAGGAGCTGCTGAGGGCTGCAGAGCCCAGCCCCAGCTCAGATGGTTCAGCCCTGACCCTGCAGCAGCCCTTTGATCTCCATCCACCCCAGCAGCAAAGGTCACTCCGGATTTACAGTCCCATCATTTCCCAAATGTTTGTGGAAGCTCTGACTCCCCAGAGCTTCCCAATGTGCTGTGGTTGGAAACAGTGTCACAGGGCCCTGCTCCCCCTGGCCTGCTAATAGGGAATAAATAATTGATGCCAATCTGCTGTTAACAACTCTTTTCTTCCTGCAGATTATTTACACCCTGTGAATTTCACCTTCTGGAAACAACTCCTAGGGACAAATCCAGCTCCTGAAACAGTTCTACTATATTTTAGCAGGTGAGGAAGTGAATTCAGTTGGAAAGAAGTTGATTCAATTCCAAGTCAGGATTTTTTTTTTAATAGAAACTTTAATTTTGTAATGCATTTTCCTACACTGCCAAGAATTAGCTCTTAAATAATTCTTCCAAAGGGCAAAGAATTCTTCCAAATTCTTCCTCTTCCTTTCCAGAACATGAACAAGGTGCACTTTCTATTTCATATTTTAGGTGTTCATGGGAAATCAGAGCTATCTGGTTTATTTCTCACAGCAATCACAGTACATAAATGTCACTCCATTTGCTGCAGCATCCCCATGAAGGAAAGGTGCTGAAGAGGAAATTTGCCTCAGGCCTCAAATTATCTCCTGCTGGAACCTGAATCACATTTTTTTTGAAAGCTCCTAAAATGCGTGGGAGAGGGCAATGATCTGTTCTGAGATAACACAAATAATGTTCTTACCCTTCACAGACTGAAATTAATTGGTCCTGAGCATGGCATTAAAGGAGCACATGGTTACCCCACAGGAACGAGCTCCCCTGAATTTAATGTTGCATCATTACCTTGTTTTGTACTCCTGGCCACGTGATTTTGCCTCTGGAACAGGAGGCAAGATGTTTTAATTGCACATAAATAATTATGTAAATGCAGATAGCAAAGCTTGTTGAAATTAATCATTCATTATCACAGTTCACAAAAAATAATAATAAAAAAGGAATGGGAATGGGAATGAGATGAGCTGCTGCTGCTGAAAGCTGAGCTGAAATTCTGTTCCATTTCTCAATCAGCCTTCATGAAATGTGCTTGATGAGTCTCGATTCACCCCCCTGGATAAATCAGCCTGAGGGAGGGGGCACTTCCCAGGGGGGACAAGGAATGTTTGTAATAATTAAATGCCCATCAAGAGATCACAAAGCAACTCATGGAGGGGGTTAAACTGCTTTTATTCACATTTGTGACTAAGGAGAGAGTGACAAGCAAAAGGGACATTTGAGCAGAGTTACTACAGAGGGATTGAACATTAAAAACATTAAACCCTCTAAAACAGAGGTACCTGGCTGGCTCTGAAACATTCCCCCACCAGGGATCACTGCCAGGATCTGCTCCCAGGACTTCACACCAGGAGCAGTGTGGGGAAGAAAACCCCAATTCCCAGTGTCTGGCAAGATGGTGTGAAATGAGCTCCTAAAATCCTGATTTGGGGCTACTTAACCCAAATTTGGGGATGGGCTCAGCCTGGCCCTGGGCTGCCCCTGCCTTGGAGCTCCTGGAGAAGGGCCATGGCATTTCAGGGCAGAGCAGCTGGAGGCACTGAGAGGATCACAGGAGCATCACAAAAACAGCTGAGGGCTTTTGCTGACCTTTTGCCCTTGACTTGATTGCCTGTTTCTTTAAAGAAAGTTTACTTTTTTTTTTCCCCTTCTTTAGTTTTTTCTCCTGCTATCCCCATGAGGCATTCTTTCCTATGAGTCATCCACACCATAAAGAAATTACTGTTTGGCTCAAAGTTCTGCTCCCATGCCTGGAATCAACATTTTTTCAGTGAGAGATAGGAAATGAGCTGAATTTGTGGGTGATTCACTATTTACTATTTTGACCTGAGATGTGTTTTTTACCAATAACTTTAAGAGAGAAGAAAATCCTACAATAAAATACCTAAAAGGCCAAAGCTACATGGGACAGGAGGCTCTTTAATTGTTTCTTTAATTAATTAATTACATGCTCTTTAATTGTTTCTTTACATCATATACAGTAATAATCCCTTACATCTCTGAACACTGATCTTACATTTTACTAGGATTATTTATGTGATTAATTTTATTCCAGAATGGCATCTTAAATATTCAAAATACCCCTAAAGATCATCTTTTCTTGTGCAGCTCAGAAATGTGGTGTTGTTTATGCATTTATATTTTTAATGTATGTATGATACAACATAATAAAGCATTTTTTTTCAACTATTTAGCCTGGATGCAAAAATCCTATCTATATAAAAAACCAGAGCAGTCCTGTGCACTAAAGCCCAGCCACAGACTGCCCAGAGGCAGGATCTGGACCTTACAACAGCTGAAAGTTTCCAAAACACCCAGATTTGCCCATTTTAACCCAGTGCTGGCAGGCGGGGTGTAGAAACAGATCCTCTCTCCCTCCAGGGCCATCTTTCACCTAAAGGAGTGAAAATAAAACTCTGAAAACCTCCCTTGAACCTGCTGCATGTCACTTTCTAAAGTTAGATTTAGACATTTAGGTCATTATAGAGCAGAAGTTGCCACCAAATTTGTTTGGATGTAACCTCAGTGCAGCACTTCTGCCAGTAGAAACAAATTAGAAAATGCTGGCCATCTCCTCAAACCCTTCTGATTTATTTGTTTCGAACCAGAGCAGTTGCAGAGAGTTCCTGAGCAGTGCATCTCCATCCCTGGCAGGTGTTTCTGAAGAGGGCAATGATTTCAGTTTCAGCTGCAGGAAATGCAACACATCTGGGATCAAAATGTCTTTCATGGTGTCCATCACTTCAGGTGAAAGGGAAGGAGGAGGAAGATGAGATGAGGAAAATAATTTCCCAGAAAAGGCCACAATATATTAAAAAAAATAATAAATGAAAATATTGTTCAGAATGTTTTCTTTTGGTTGAAATGAACATCATCCATGTTGTTTGTTATCCAGGATAGCTTCTGGAAATGAAGAGGGGTGTTCCTATTTCACTGATATTATTGCAACCACGAAGAGATGAAGCTGCCCCCCTGTGCTCCACTCAAGCATACAGGGAAAGGAGAAGCTACCAGTGACCTCTTGTCCCATAAATACCACCCAATATATGCACAGTGTGGCCAAACTGCAATTTCTTTTTCCACAAATCCGTGATTTTTAGCTGGGAGGAAGAATAGGTTTGAAAGCCCCATACCCTGGAAGCAGCCAGATCAGCTTATACCACCCCAAAAAACCTCAAATGGCACAAAGCCAAACAAACAGAGCCCCGAAACTTTCACTGACAAGCAACAACATTTGAAGCCATCCATCATTTCTGCAGCCTGATTAATGAGTGTGAGTGGCAGTGTGTACAACCAGCACCTAAAACTGCTCTAACATTTTCCACTTTCTGCTTGGCTGTGACTCCTTTAAACAATTACTTCAGCGGGTTTGGAGCCCAGCTGGGCATATGTTGTGCTGCTGGTGGCCAGGGGCCTGTTGGCCATCCCTGGGCACGTCAGGGATGGTCTCTGAATGTCCAAGAGTCGATTGCTGTGAATGCTGAGGCTGTTCTGGATGCTGAGATGTCCTGAGGCTTCGCTCCCACTCTTCTGGAGGTGAGGGGATCTCTGCTCCCCACTCAGAGGGACTGTCCCCTGCTGCAGCTCTTAGGGCTCCTACACTGATTGAAAGCAGACCCATTCTCAGCCCTTTTTCACCTCGGCTGAGTGATTTTCCAGGAGGATGCAGCAGCTCTGACAAACCCTGACACAACTGGAGCCCGGAGCGCTCGCAAGCCCCAGCGCAGGAAATGAGCCCTCAGTGGCATTTCTGTCTCATTTCTGGAGGAGCCCAGCCCCGTTCCTCTTCCTTTTCAGAGCATGAACAATGTGCAGAACAGTGGATGTGCATTGCTGCTGGGAGCTGCCTTTTTGTCCATTGTTGGTGCAGTGAAGAAAGCAGACTTTTCACACAGTGTTCTTTGTAAAGCCCGCGAGCAAACGCCGAGGCAGGCCCACAAAAACAATGAAATGACACGATTAAAACTTGCAATTCATCTTAATCCAGGGCCCTCTGGCAGGAGCATTACAATAAAGCCTTAAATAAATAGTTGTAAGAACCATTTCTGTCATCACATCGCTGATGCAGAGTGGAAAACCATACAAAAATGAGGTGTCTGCATGTTCTGTCTTCTTGCTGGCAACTGCATCTTGCAATGTGCTGTTTGAAAACAGCTTTTCAAAGTTGTGATGCCAAATGCCACCATCAGGTTTGTCATGATTCTCATCTCACCCTCACCCAGTGAACATAATTTGTTAATAATCTACTTTTGTATGAATTTGAGGTGTGAAGATTCAGCTTCTCTGAATTACCTCTTTGGGAAGAAGGACAGAGGGAAATGAACATCAAAATTGCCCTCCCTGCTCTGCTCAGATGCTGCTTTGACTTGGGGTTCTTTCTGAGGATTTAGGCAGCATTTTGTTTGTTTGACATGTAAACTTAGCTGACCTGATTAGACTGAGTTTATTGACAGCTCTGGAGCTCTGGATCAGAGATTTCCAGAAAGCAGCCCATGAAAAACTGGTGCCAGTGTGAGGAATGGATCAGCTCAAACCACCCAAGTGTCACAGCTGACCCAGCCTCGTCCCCTCCTCAGCCTGATGGACCCAGGCAGGGAAACAAGCAGGTGTCATTTACCAAAAAATCAGCAATTTGGGTAAGATTCACCCAAAGCACAGATGTGACACAGAGCTTCATGCTGAGGGGCAGAACAGGTTTGTGTTTGGACACGAGGGGAATTTTGGAATATGGTTTGGAGGGGCTGGCTCACAACAGAAGAGGATCTGGGGCTCTTCCAGTGGCACTCAGTGCTGTGGAGATGATTTGAAAGGTCACAGTGAAAAATCCATTTGCTGGATCCTCATCTGGCTTTCCACCATGACCCACAGGATGAGGGAGCCCACAGAACACAATTAATTGGTGCCTCAGAGCTCGTGTCTGCTCAGGAGATGGAATTTCAGAGCATTTCAGTGCATTTCTCACTTGTTTTCCTTCAGCTGAGGTTTTTCCAGCGTGGGTGCATCTCTCAGGTGTGGCACATTATTTGTGTGAGACCTGAGGTGGGATTCAATAAAAGCCAGCCAAGCCAGAGGTAGGGTGCACCTCAAACAGAGAAGGTGCGAGGAAGAATTCATGTTTATTTACCACGGAAAAAAAGCAATTCAAACATGTTTTCCTCCAGATTTAAGGCAAACCTGCTGTTTAACTCCTTTAATACCAAAGGCTGCTGAATTCCCAGGCCTGGCTGAGACAAATCACCATTTCCTCTTCAGAAAATGGAAATAGTGCACAATTGTTCTTTTCTTTCATTTTTTTTTTTTTTATTTTTGGTGGGAAAAACAACTCATGAATTCCTTCACCACTTTCTGAGGGGAGCTACAATGGAGCTCAGCCAACTGTGACCTTTCACAGCGTGGGGGAGGAGATAGGATGGGGTTGGAGCTCATTTCTCACTTGCAGGGAGCCCTTTGCAAATAGTACCTGTGTTTCCAGGGCCCACAAATGCACAGCTACTTGAAGAAGCAAATAATTCATTTTCCTCTTCCATTTCAATCAGAAGCTGTGGCAGTGGCTCTGTTCAGCCAACCCATAAACATATATATGTACAGAATATATTTTTATATTTTTATAAGTGTTTGTGTGTTTTTAATGTATGCATACTCTTTGCAATCAGAGCATTTACATCACTTTGAGATGCATCACCAAAAGGCAATTTATGGAAAATGCTGATTGAAAACATGGGAAGTTGCATCAGGAACAGATTTTTTTTTTCCTCCTGCCTCCTTCTCTCTTGCTCCACTCTCAACTATTTGGGGAAATAGCAGGAAAATACATTTCCTTTTCTGCTGAGTGCCAAGCAAACCCCAAGGATGGCCAACTTCAGTGTTATGGTGATCCCTTCCACGTTCTGCCAGCTGAGAGTCTCCTTTATCTCAGCTGGGTTTCCTATTAATAATCACTCAACAAAAGCTTGGTTATGTATAATTCATTATTCATAGAATAAAAAAAACAAATCATTGACACCACCTGCACTGAACTGTGCAAAGCAGCCCTGAATCAGCTCTCACACATCTCTGCCAGAGCTGAGTGTCACCAGATAAAAAATACAACCATTCCTGCAGAAGAATTTTTTTTCCTTTTTTTCTCCCTAAAAGTTTTCTGCTTTGTTTTGTACTGGTAAGCAACTTTTTGTTCTTGCCCTGCCTGTAATTGTGTTTATTTGTAAATGCTAGAGACAGAAGGAGAAACTGCTGCTGTGAGAGTGGAAACAATCTGGAATCATCTTCAGCCCTGGCTTGCATCTGGCACGGTCTCATTTGTCCAACAGAGGCTAAATGGGTTTGTAAATCCCTCAAAAAATGTCAAAGTGAATCAATTATGGACTCAGGAAAGAGTGCTAATGATTACAGGAGGCTAAATTATGTGTGAGACAGCTTTAATTTCATTTACATCCAATTCATTAGTGTGAGTAGTAAAGTCTCAAATGCACCTTTTGGTTCATGAAGAAAATAAGGGTCCAGTTTAACAAGGGTGGTTTACATAGTTTAATTTTATTAATTAATTTTCATTTTCTGCCTGCAAACAAGGAAAAGAAAAAGAAAAGAAAAAAAGACAGATTTGTCAGAAGGAAGATGCCCCTTCCCAGAGCTGGGCCAGGTGCTGCTCCTCCCAGCACAGCAGGGAAGCAGGGCTGCAGCCTCTGCCACTGCATTTGTGAGCACACAAAGGGGTTTTTAAAGTCATTTCAAGCAGTCAGATCCTGGCTTGTAACAGAACAGGGACCTTGGATGCCAGGCTGGAAAAGCAATCAGCCACAGAAGCTCTGCATGCACGGGGCTGAGGCTGGGCAGGGGCTGGAACAGGGGCTCTGCTGGGTCTTGAGAGGATGGGAAGTATCCTGAAATCACCTTTTCCAGCCAGTGCATTTGTCATTCCCTTTCAATCATTTCACTTTGATGTGATCAAAGACTCTGTCTGCTCAAACATTACCTTCAAGCACTGCTTTAATAAAGGTGTTGCTTTTTATTTGTACAAGTTCTTGTGATTTTTTCTTTAATTCACTTGCTTAAAAATTATTTCTTCCCTTCCTCTTCCTCCTTCAGCATCTCAGGATTGAGGTGAGCAGCAGACACTTCTTAGTCACAGTTTCTGTGACAGTTTGGTCACTTGGGATCTCCTTACCCTGGAAAGATTCTCACCACAAAGACCAT
The DNA here is from genome assembly GCA_013398995.1 of Alaudala cheleensis. Lineage (NCBI taxonomy): Eukaryota > Metazoa > Chordata > Aves > Passeriformes > Alaudidae > Alaudala > Alaudala cheleensis. The sequence continues at coordinate 55,231 of VWYE01025639.1, read as the reverse complement.
GCAATTCTCAGTTAGGTGAGAGAAGCACCTCGTTCTGGTCCCCAGCTTCCCCAAACTCACACCAGAAACACTTGCTGACACTTTTAGAGACTTTCTAAATGTATTTGTTACCCTTTCATGCTCCTTCCACAATTTCTACGCCTCGAGCTGAGGGCAGTGCAAATAACTGCAGGCCCAAAAATCAAAGGTTTCAGAAAGGCAAAGACAGACAGAGTGAAAAAACTTTCCAAGGAGTTTGTCAGATGGTTTTTCCTCTGTAGCAGGAGGCTGGCAGCAGTGACCTGTGCTGGGAAATGCTCCGTGCACCAGCCTGGCCTTGGCATTTGTAGGCTCATTTTTTGTTTTGAGTATAACCCTTGACTCATGGAAAAATAATCTGAGTGTTTTGGGCTGGTCCCTGACTTGATCTTCCTTCAATTAAGGACTGTCTGTTTCAAAACACGCGTGGAGAAGTTTTCATGACAATGTTTTTGTCCCCCTGTGCTCTCTGAGAGGCAGCAGTGACTGGCAGCCCGTTGCCAGCAGCTGTTTGCTGTGTGGGTGGCTGGGCTTTTCCAGGGAGCACAATCCAGCCACCAGCTTCACCAGCCCCCTGTGCTGCTCTATTTGAACAGAAAGAGACATTTTGTGTTAAAATTTTATGCTGTGATGTGGAATTAAATCAGCCAGTTTTAACCAGAGCACTGAAAGAGCTGCTTTGAGGCAAATGGCAACATCCCTCTGAATTCCCTGTGTGGGGAGGAACAGCCACCAAACAAAATCCAACCGGCTAAAATTAGTCCGGATAGGAAATTAGCTGGAGGTTAAGCAAAGTTTTCTGCTACTTTGTTTTGTTTTTAGGTTACCCAAGAGATGTTCCTTCCTGGAAAGGGAAATAGGACAGAGATACATAGCTGTTTTTCAATCCTTTCGTTTACATGGACTCATTTCAAGTGGGTTTTATTGTGTGTTGGTGATTTAAACCTCGGCAGCCCCTGTTTGCAGAGGGAAGGATTTGAAGTGCCAGGGCTGTGTGCAGCCCAGCTCCCCTCAGTGCCTCTCTCCTGGGCAGGGGGGCACCTTCCTTCCACACTCTGACCTGCTCTGAATTTGCAGGTGGACAAGGTAAAAGTTTATTTAAAAAAAAAAAACTCCTTTGCACCTAGTAGTTAGAATTGGTATTTGTTGCAAAATTGCATTCCAGAGGAGATGAAAAATTACAAGCTTTGCTATGTAATGTCTCAGCCAGAGGAGACAGAGCTCCTCAATCCAGCAGCTCCAGCCAAAGCTCAGTGCAATCTAACCCACAGACTCTCTGGATTCCTATTTTATCATCCACCCCAGCATTTTTTGCTTGGACATCATTTTGCTTAGAGAGACACTTGTAAATCCTGGAGCTGAGCAGCCCTGACTGCCTGTGTGCCTGCTGCCACACATCAAACCAGAGCTGAAATTCCTGCTCTTTTTCCTTAAACTCACCAGTTTCCTTTGTGCTCATGTCATTTTCTTCTGCTTGCTGTGGTTTGCAACAATCAGGTAGAAGCATCTGTAGGAAAGCACACAGTAACAGGTTTATTTACTGACCTGGGATATAAATCTAGTTGCCTAAGCAAACACAAACTGTTTAAACACTGGTTGGAGTAAACACAAAGGATGAGGTACACTGGAAAGGATTCTAAAAATGCTCTGAAAGTTAGGGCTTGGTGTTTTGGGGTATTTTTTTTTGTTTAACAAAGCTATACCATCATTCCATATAACTTCTGGGAAGGTGCTGGGGGAGGAAGAGGAAGCTCAGCACTTCTATAACAGGGGTTTTTTACTACCTGTGCTGCTGGGGAGCTCTTGCAGGGAATTTGTGATTCTGAAGCCTCCTGCAGCCCAGCAGGGATGTCACAGAATCCTGCATGGGAGCAAACCAGCCCTGGAGAGGGGGGCTGATCCTGTCCCACTCACTGGGAGTGGGATGTGTAGGGAAGCACTGGCCAGGAGCCGCCTCGGTGGCCCTGCAAGCCGGGGACTTCCAGAGCTGCTGTGAGCCAAGGAACGGCCCTGCAGAGGAATCTCCCTTTGAAAGCTGCTCTTTGCTCTCTCCAGGATCATTCTTGCAGAGGAAGCAATGGGCATGTGCAGTTCCAGAGCAGGAAATGCCACTGTCCTAGCAGTGCTGTGGGCAGGAACACAGGGCTGAGAGTGGCACCAGGCTGGGCAGGCGGCTCCTGAAGAGCTCCTGAGGCTGGAAGGGGCTTGGAGAAGGAATTCTTCCAGTGCCTCAGCCTGCAGGGAGCTGGAGGGATCACTTCCAGAGCAGAAATAGAAAATGTGGCAGGCTATTCCTTGAATCTCAGATTGCTGCTTTTTGTAATCAGGGTCGGAAAAGGACCTTAATAAGTTCCATCCCCCTGCCATGGGCAGGGACACCTTCCACTGGTCCAGGTTTTTCCAAGCCCTGTCTCTTGGACACTTCCAGGGATGGAGCAGCCACAGCTTCTCTGGTACCCTGTGCCAGGGCCTCACTAACCTCACAGCGAAGAATTCTTCCCAAAATCCCACCCAACCCTGCCCTCTGGCAGTGGGAAGCCATTCCCTGTTGTCCTGTCACTCTATGGCCTTGTCTGAAGTCCCTTTCCAGCTCTCTTGGAGCCCCTTTAGGCACTTCAGGCTCTAAGGTCTCCCTGGAGCCTTCTCTTCTCCAGGATGAACAATGTCAATTCTCTCAGCCTTTCCTCACAGCAGAGCTGCTCCATCCCCCTGATCACCTCCTCTGGACTGATTCCAACAGGTCCAGGACCTTCCTGTGGGGAGGGCCCAGAGCTGGATGCAGCACTCCAGGCAGGAGCTTTTACATCCCAAAAAGTGCCTTGAAGTCCTGCTCTGATTAAGGCCAGAAGGGTGTGAGAAACAACCTCTGCCCTGCAAAGCTTTTGCTTCCCTGTTGCACATATAAATCAGTTTTTGTGGTACACCTTTTGGGATATAAAGTACCTGTGAGTGATGCTAAAAAATTGAAGACAGAAAGAAAGACATTTTTAGCTTAGTGGCTAGACCACTGCTGTCCTCACGTGCACTTCATAAATAATTTTTTGAGTTTCTGAAGATATCTGAGGAGTACATTATTCAAAACATCCAGCTATTCCTCCTGAGACTGTGTTCACTGACATAAAATGCTCGCTGAATTGAATTATTAATATTTTTTCCAGTATCTTGGAGTTTTTTCTGCTCTGTACAACATGTGCAAGCTCACCTCTCAAAATGACAAGAAGAAAGATGGAGCTTGGCCTTCCCCATGCCACCTTTCCATGGCATTTCTTGTCAACCTTCCTCAGGACCCTCCCTTGTGACAGTCTGGTTTCATCACAGCATTTCCCCCTGTGGTTCCTGATAAGACAAGCTGAGGATGCTAATTTTAAAAAGGGAAGGGGAAAAAAACCCACAAAACCCAACCAACAGAAAGTGGTGACTGAAATAGAACACTGAATCAGAAATACATTGGGAATTTCAGAGACAAAAAATTTATGCTACAGCTCCCAAAATTCCACCTCCTTGGATCTTCCACAGTCCTCTGCACCACTGGAAAGTGCCACTGCAAAATGGCACTGTTTAAAGTCATTTTCTTAAGGTGCAACCACTTTCAGCTGAATGGTGATGGCACAAGAGGCCACAGATATTTTCCCTTGCTGGCTGTGAGATTTGGTGTGGTGTTTGAACAGGTACCTGAAGCAGACAAACAGGAACAATACAGGACAAGTTTCAGGATTTATCCTGCTTCTCAGGAGGTGCTGATGTGCTTCATATGTAATGTGCAGATTTCTGGAAAATGATGAATCACGGACTTCTTTTCCTGTAAAAATGTCAGCTGCTCTCTAGGATGGCAAATCTGTAATTCCTTCCACAGAGCAAAACAAATTAAGTAAGACTAATGAGAGTGGTGGGGAGAACATTTCACAGGATGGGAAGGAGAGCAGACTGAATCCTGTTTTGCAGCACGTCCGTGATGGGGAAGGGAAGAGGGGCTGGTTTCATGTGGACAACATGGCCCATGCAGGGTCCATGCAGGGTAACAAAAAGGATTTATCAGGCACCACTTCATTCTGATGGTGACTAATAAGGGATTTATTAAACATGCAGGCTTCTTTAGTGCATCTTCCTGTTGACTTTACTCCTGTTTGCATTGGATTAAGGATTGTCTAGGGCAAACCAGGTGAGACACCAAAGAAATTGGCAAAGCACCTCCCAGCAAACACTGTCCACCCCCTGAGTGTGGAGGTGCCAAGCACCAGCAGTCCCAAAGGGTGGGTGTTGTGCAGACAGGAGCAAACTCGTGTGAGCTTGAAAACGCCTTCATGGCCTTTGCAGTGCTACAAAAACACGTTGGGTGTTAAGTTTCTTCATGATGTTTGCCCTTTATTGAGATTATCTGTGTTTTTCTTCTTTAATCGTCTTTTAGGAGCCAAAACACCACAAAGGAATAATTCCCATTTATGAGCTCTTCTTTCAGGTGAAACTTCATCATGCAGCTGGAGTAAGTAGGATTCCCATAGCAAAAATGGCATTTCTGCCTGTTTGTGAAATTCCCTTCATTTAAAGCAGTAATTTGATGTTGAGAAGAAAGGCAAACAATTACAGCAATCCCTCTCTGTGGTGCAAGTACATTCATGCTTTGTCTGCCTTCTGACTGCAAAGACAATATTTACATATGCACACAAATCACATCACATATTGAACTAGTGCTAGGACTGCAAATATTAAAGCTGGGCTATTTTGTTTATGTTTTAAAGACCTGATGATCAGGAAATGCCGAGGCATTGATGAAACCCACAGCTGCCAGGTGATTTGCAGGGCCCATCTTCAGGAAGTTGCTTTCTGAACATCTGCAGACACGAAGCCATAAGGAAATTTATTTCATTGGCACCTTCCTAATGAAGCCCTGCATCATCCAACAAGGTCTGAAGAGGAGGGCTGTGCTGGTACCCAATGTATTTTCTTCCTGAGGAGCAGGTGAGGCTCTGGGAGTGCAAAAAGCACCACAAAGCCTCTGTCTGCCTTCAGCAGCAAGCTGCACGTTGAGATGCCAGTGGAGAAGATTATCATAGCACACATGCTGCCATTTAATTATGCCCTTTCCTGTAAAGAGCCTGGCTTTAATTAAATGGCAAAACAAAGTGAGAACTTTTCTGCGAGCCATTTTGAAGTGCTCACTTCCTCCTCTGTGTGCTGCGGTTTATTAGATTTGAATGAGTAATGGGGTGGTTTCATTTGTTTAGTAAAATTAAAGTGGTCGGTAACAATTTCCTGTCTGAGCAAACCGTGGGCTGATTAATAATATTGGGGATGGTGGTGAATAGGGGTTTTTTAGGTTGTGCTGCTTGGCTGCTGCTGCTTGGGGGTTTCCAGAGCTGCTGGTGCATCACAAGGCTCAGCCTCAGCTCTCACTCAGACAAAAGTTGTGCACGCCAAGGCAGTGTGGAGGAGATTCTGAAACAAAATTTATTTTCCTTCTCACCCAAACATTTAATAATTTGCATATTCAGGGCCAAGCTTGGGTGGGGTGTGAGCACTGGGACCACTGGTGAGAGGTCCAGATTTGGAATGGGCATCTCTCATTTGGGATGTCAGAGAAAGTGTTTGCCTGGTCCTCTCCAGCCTGTTTTGCACTGCTGCTGTAGGGATGGCCATCCCTACCATGGGATCTCTTCACTTTTCACAGAAACATGCCCTAATTCAACCTGCATCAAGCAATTCCACAGAACTCCATGATTCTGGGTAAAAACTCTAGAGCATCCCCTTCATTTGAACTAACAGCAAAAAATGGGAGGGAAATCAAATGCGTTGTGCAAACCCTGACATGAGACTCAGCATTTTCCCTCCTCCTGAAAATCTCAGAAAACTTTAGCTCTGTTTGTACTTGAAAAAGGCTGCACATGACCAGGGGCTACAGGCTCCCAACCTGAATGGTAATTACCAGTTGACACAAGCAATATTTGGCCATCACACAGGTTTTTGCCTGAATTTTATCAGTTATCTCTTCAGAGAATCAGACTCACAGATGGGTGCTGACCAGCTCACCCAAAATCCAGAGTGACACAGTCTCCCTGCAACAGGCATTTGGGAAAGGAGGAACCCAACCTCAGCTATTCCTGCTATGTCTGGATGCTGATGTGGTATTTGTGGTAAGTAAATGCTTACTGCTCTAAAACAGCTTGGGCTCTGATATGACATATTAGGCAAAAAAAATTAGGCATAGTCCATGAATTTTAAAATGTGGCGACAGACACAGAGGCTTGTTGCAACACCTATTGAGTCAATGACAAAAATGCTGTCTCAAATCATTGCCATGCAGTTGATGACAAATACAATGCCTTTGCCATCAGTAAGCAAATACAAGGGCCTGTCAGCACATAAGACTTCAAAACCCTACATCAACATCCAGCAGCTTGTTTAAAGAGCTGATTCAACAGGCTGCTGACATGGGGTTTTGCTGGATTTCTTCAGCCTTTACCCACTGGTCTTCAGGTCCACACATGACAATTAGCTCAGTTTGCACTTTCTGGAAGCTGCAGAGTGTTTCAAGGGTCACAGCTAGCCAGAGAGTTCATTAGCACAGATTCTGTAAATAGAATATTTGTACATCAGTGCCAGTCCTTCCTATAAGTGATGCCCGAGCATGCACAGCCTCCACAAAAATTGTTCCAACCAAGGTTCAGTTCTGAACTACTGGAGTTCCCTTGAATTTTACTGACATTTCTGTTGAAAGGAGAGGCACAGCACCTCAAGGAAAAAGTTGGTGGCACGTGGACTCAAGTCATCATAGAAAATGCTCATTGTTATCTCAGGATCATACAGCTCACTGTTGCACGATTTTCAACTCAGAGAAAAAAAATTACAATTGCTTCTGTGAAGGGAAAAACACATGTTAAGTTGATCTATCTAAAAAAAAAAAACCAAACCCTTTAAAAAGAAGCATAGTTCTTTCCTTAATCACACTTCCTAAGGCAGATAACAGCGAGCCTTTGCACAGAAAGGAAGTCAGAGAGATGACGCCGTTCCACACCGACGAGCAGGTTGCGTGGGCGTAGCCACAATCAGAAATTACACCAATAAATAATGTCTCTCCTCTGACAACCCAAAGTGCCCTGCAAATGTTATTTCGGTGGAGCAACACGGATGGGCAAATATCTTGCAGTTTTAGGGCTCAAGGTTCAGGAAAAAGCAGCGATGCAGTTGTGTCTGGCTGGAGGTGAGACACGAGGCCGAGGAAGAGCAGGAACGACACGCCTGTGTTGTGACTTGCAGACCTGTGGTTTAACCACCAGACAAGAAAGGGCTTATTAAAATTAACAGTATTAGAAAAGATTATGCTCCCCAGCAAAATACCAAGTTCCTGTGAAGACCTGTGGATCGCCTGCACAGCTTTTGCAAGAAGTTATTTAAGAGACGATGTCTGTGGTTCGCCTCTGTGCGTCTGTGTCTTTTGAACAGTTGCACAGGAGTCAAACAAGTCTCTTTTCACCTTGTCTGCAAAGCTTAGATTGCAGGTACAGATAAAAACTGTCTGCTTCACAGCAGGAGAACAAAGTGCTCAGAGCTACCCCTTCCTCAGTTAAAAAGAAAATGCTTTTCTTTTTAAGCCATGGACTTGCAGATATTTCTCCGAACCAAATGCTTAGCCAGAAGTCATCTGAGAATCTTAAACTACTAAAAATTAGATTGATTCCTCCAATATAGAGCCTGGTCCAGGTCTGGGTGTAGGTGGTGAAACATGGCTAACATCCCTTCCAAGCCATGACACACATGCTCTTCTTCTTCCTTGAGTCAGTCCTGATGTTTCCTCCCTTGGTGAAGTGACTTTAGCACCAGATGGAGGTGGTGAAATGGGACCAGGGCTGATCCATTTAGGCCATTAATCATGTTTGTCACAGAGTAAAAATAAGCAACTGCAGCCTCTCCTCCTGTCATGCTCATTGGAAGGGTAAATTCAATCAGCAGCTCGTTTCCATCACCTGCAGGTTCTTGCTGAAAATTGGCAATTTCCACTGTGTTAAGGCACAGGCTTAGATGGCAAAACCTGGCTCTAGACCATAGCAAGAGAAAGTTTGGGGGTGTTCATCTCTCAAATTTCCTGCAGATCCACACATGGTTTCTAATTTCTGTTTGATTGAATAATATTTTCCCAGGTGGGTTCTAATTTTACATGAACCATGAATGAGCTTTTTCTAGATCAGTTGGGCAAATGTTTTTGTAAATCCCTCTGAGTTTACACACTACTCTGTGCCCTCTCTGACCCTCCAGCCTATGTTCCTTTGTTCTAGCACAGTTTAAATTTCAGTGCACAACTCTTGGCAGCCTCTGGACCCTGCAGGTCTGACTCCTTCTGCAGCCACCTGAGGGGACAAAACCCAGCCTTGATTCAAACCAAGGGATCTTGGTGAATGCCATCAGATCCACCATTTGGGTATAAACAGTTCTTTCCAGGATGATTCTATTTCAACATTTCTGTGTTTTACGAAATATTGTGCAATGAGGATATACAGAGAGAGGCAGGCTCAGGCCAGAACTGATGCAGCAGTGCCATCCTGTACTTGGGTTATGATTAATTCTGCCTCTCATCACATGAAACACTGGCGATCAATCTCCTTCCCCTCTTCTTCTGCTTTAATAGCAGCAGAGACACTACCTCAGATATATTACAGTGCCATAAAGAGGCTGATTATTTATTTAGAAGAAATGAAATGTGGTTTAATGGAGTGTGTGTTGGGCTCCAGGCCAGTGAATGGGTTCTGGTCTTCTGGGCTTCAGTGCAGATGCTCAGGGTTTTCAAAGGCAAATCAGTGTCAACCCATGAGCCCTTTAAAAAGCTCATCTTGGCTCGTCCCCAGCTCCTCTGCTGGCTGAATTGCAGCCCTTTGCCTGACTCTCCCACCACTTGAGAGGGGAGAAAAATGAGTCTCCAGCTCTTGATGAGCTCCTCAGTCCTGCTGGACTCTAAACACGAGGCTCTCAAACCCTCCCTCGCAGCCAGGAGAAGCCTTGCCCATGGGAGCAGGAGCTGCCGTCCAAGGAAGTGTTTCCCACACACTGTGAGCACCCCAGGGGCACTGCTGGGTACATCAGGGTGATGTTTGACCCTGCCCAAAGCCTGGGCAGTGCAGCACCACCCCCGAGCTGCCCAGGGCACAGGTCCCCAGCACGGGTTCGGCTCGGAGCTCGGCACAGCTCCCACTGACATGGATTGGGATGTCTCAAGGGAATGGAGTCTGAATCTCCAGTTTCTCATGTCTCTCCAAGTTCTCACTGCACTCTCCAGCAGTCCCTCCACCACGGGGATGGTGCCCTGGTCAGAGATGAAAAGGAGCATGTATCAAAATGAAACCACGCCGCTGGGGAATAAAGTCACGTAGCTATGGGAAAAACATGTGTCTGTGAAGACTTCCCTTGACTTTAGCACACACATTCTGCTCCTTGTAAACTTTTTATATAACTTGAACCCAACAACATCTGCAAAATTCTTGCCTTTTTGAAAGAGCTATGAATAGGTCACTGTTTGTTTCTGATTAAGCCTGATTCATTTATCATTCTGGTCAGCCTTTCATTCCTGTAAATACATTTACTCTCTAGTTTCTCAGTATTTAAAATACATGTTTCATAGTCATTCTGAGGTCAGGAGCAAGTCTGTCAATGGCCATGTGCACATTTCTACAGCATAAACTGGTTTGGGGGTTTTTTTCTTGCTAAAAAAATGGCAGTATGCTTGCACTAAATCACAATTTTGAAAGGAAATTTATGGTAATCATTCCTGTAAAAGCTTTAGGTAATGGTTGGTTGAGTGTTTAAGTGTAAACTGTTCCTAGGGATACTTCATTGAAAGCCCTGCTCAATTAGTTAGTTGCACAATTATAACATTGATGTACTGTAGGAAGTGCAAAACATTTAGGGATAGCCATTAGTGGATGAACTGCGCAGGTAATGAGCTCCCAAAGTCACACACATTGATTTTCACATCTTCTTACACAGAAGTCAATTTTAAAGCAGACTTAAGGCTAAAGTAGATTTTGTCAGAATTCAGAGCCTGCTGGCTAATTAAAGTCAAATCTCAAAGAGCCCAGAAACCCAAGGACATGCCTGCCCACACGATGACAATCAGCAGGGTAGGGAAGCAGGGACACTGCTGGAGAGCACATGTGGTCCTTGGCTGCTGTCCTGCCCACTGGGCACTGACCCCCAGCCCTGCCTCGCCCCAGGGGATGGCCAGGAGGACGTGGGAAGGAGCTGGAAGCCCCACAGGGGGTGGGAATTAGGGCCAGACACAACTCTGCAAGCCTGATTACTTGGCTGTGCAGAGAACAGCTTGGCTTTTCACAACATTTCCACTTGAGACATTGACTTTGTGGTTTCTGTGTTATTTCCCAGACTAATTTGGTTTCCTGCAGCAGGTAACCCCAAGGGATGTCCCAGGAAATGAGAAGCAGGTTGACCCTGCTGTGCGATGCACACAGGGATGAGACAGGAGCTGCTCCAAGGGCTCAGGGGACTCGTTAATCCCCAGCTCCAGGACCAGCTTGTGGCCATTTCACTGCTCTCTGCTGAAGCTGCTGTAAAACCAAGTGACCACATCACTTCCCCAACCAGTGTTGGACTAATTTGGGCTTGACAATGGAGGTGAAGAATGAGTTGCCTCTTCTCTGCACAGCTGTGCTCTGATTTTGGTATGATTTCATCTGTATTTCTAGAAATCTAGACATTTCCAGAAATATCTGACTGAGTAATCTCCTCACGGCTCTTCAGCAACCCCAGTGGCTCCTTCCACTCAGGCTGTTTGTTAAAATTAGCAAAACATTACATAAAGGCTAAGACAGCCCTCAGTGTGGTGTTGTGTGAAGTGAGTTCAGCTACAGGGTGTTTTAACCAACACAAACTGAAGGAACCTTCCAAGAACAGGCCGTGGGCAAGGCTGGGAAGGCGCGAGGAGCATGAGGTAGCTGCTGGGAGAATGCAGACAGATGTCGGAAACATTTCTCCATCTGTAAACAAACAAACAGCCCGACACCCAAACGGGGCCAGTCTGGTGGAAAACATCAAAGTCGTGACCTTCATCAGATGAAAGAAAACAGATTACACAGCAGCCACACTCACCGTTTTCCGTATCTCCTTCTGCCGGGGAGATGAACTCCAGTGACCGCCTCAGCTTCCAGGGCAGCTTTTTCATTTCACAATCACCATCTGAAAGGGGACAGCCCAGTCTCTGTTTTTGTTTTCTTCCTGGTGATCTCCTCTGTTTTCATGTCTACTCCATAATTTCCTTTCTTTTTATTTTTTGTTTTTCCTCCTCCTTTCTCCTCCTTTCCTCCCCGATTTTACCATTTTCATTTCATTTCCCTTTCATTTTACCATTTTCATTTCGTTTTTTTAACATTTTCTTTCTTTCACCAATTTTACCATTTTCACTTCATTTTCCTCTGTTCAACTCCTTAACTCCCTTAGAGCTCAACATTTGTACTCCTTAAAAGTAAGTCCTTAATCCACCACTGTTATTTACACGTGCATTTGTTGAAGCAGCCGAGCTCAAAATGCCACTTCTCATTCACTGTATCATATTCCCCAGCTACAAACAGGCCCATGGCCTACTGCAAACATTAAAAAAATCCCCTCACATGTATTTTAAGTCTTTCAGCCTTTCACATGGCTGAATTAACTTGCTAGGCATGATAACTCAAGCAGATGCAAATGCCCAGCCTTACCTTTAGTTCTGCTGAGGAACAGCCCCACCAGGATAAAGCCCCATTTATTTCAGCCAGGCATAGACTGTGAGTGTCTCATTGTTTAGGCCAGAGCTTTGAATAAATAATATCTGGGATAGCATACTTCCAATTCTCATTTCAGATGCCTCACTGCCTTCCAAGTGATGGTGCACAGAGTTGAGCTGCAGGAGAGGGATGTTTTCAAATTTTGCAGTCAGGAGCCCTTTCTGCACGTCTGACCTTTGGTGTGTCTGGATGAATCTTGGTGTTTTCACAAAGCTGGTGTGTTTGTGAACAAGTGTGCAGCCAAGGGCACCTCTGTTTGCCTGCTTTACATACCCCAAATCATATTGTAGCTCTTGGAATTATATCATAGCTCCTTCACAGACTCTCCCTCTGGCCCCAGGCCCTCCTGAGTTTCGCTGCTGCTCAGTGGGGGAGATGCTCCAGTGGGAAAGTCTCATTGTCAACTGGGGATTTCCATCCCCTTTCTCCACCTGCCCCCCCATGATAACACCATCTCAGAGCTTTCCCTGCTGGGAATTCATCCCCTACCATCCTGTGCTTAAAAAAAACACCTGAATCCCAACCTCAGCAATTCCTGCTGACCCCGTTCACCTCCAGCAAAGCGGAGGTGGAAAGCCGAGCTTTACGTTAAGCAAGAGCTTTGTGGGACCCTGCAAAGGAAGATTTGTCTGCCTGCTGCTGGCCCTGGCGTGCCTGTGCATGCTTGTGCTGCATTCCCGAGGGAAGCTGGGTTGCAGGGAGCTGTGTGGGAAGCTGGCTGCTCCCTTCCTTGCTTTGATAAAGCGGTGCTGGAGTCCACCTAGGATAGGAGAGCAGCGCTTCTGGGGTCTTTGTTTTGGCAAGGCGGCTCTGCTATTGTAAATTGAGTTCCCTGCTTTTTGAAAAAAAGCTGGGATGATTTTAAAATCTCCTCCTGCTTTTTGAAGTTGGTTGGAGCAGTTGAAGTTGCGGAGAGGAGAGAAGTAGCAAAAGGCAAATTTTGGGGTACAAGCAGTCTGCAAGTGCCTGGGATCTGCCTGGTGGATAAAGTGAAGTGAAAGGAGGACAAGCTTGCTGGGGTTACAACAGCTGAGGAGGGGCAAACACAGGTTATTCCTTTGTAGGGAAAATAAAGAGGTGCAGTTCTGCCTCCTTGGACTTGAACTCGTGCAGGTGAGACAGAGCAGGGGGACAGAAACTCTGACACCCCTCTGCATCTGCAGGGATGGTGTAGGAGCTTTGTGCACATCTCCCCAACCTGAGACACCCTGATAGACACCCCCGTGCAGGCACCTCATCCAGAGACACCCCTGTACAGACACCTCATTCAGTGACACCCCTGTACAGGCACCTCCAGGGCAGAGGCAGCTCAGCAGAGGATGCAGCTGCACTTACCCTCGAGTTCAAACCTTGCTACAAAGACAAAAGCCTTGGGGGAATTTAGAGGATATATATTTTTTTTGTTGTTTGCTTAGCTTGTGGGAGTTTAATGTTTAATCATTGCAGAGGAGTGAGTGGGTTACTCATAGAATTGTCAGCCATGATTTCTGCCTTTTTTTTCCTTTTGTCCTTTGTTCTTCCTTATCACAGCTCTCGCATTTCGTGGACTGACTTGGCTTCCTATCACAGCCCACTGATCCTCGGCTTCTCAAACTGGAATTTTATAGCATTCCCTGGAGTCTCTTCATTTTAAGAACTCAAATTAAGGATACAGGAGTCAGGAACTCCTTGGATGGCTCCATAACCTCACAGGAAGAGGATGCTCCCCCAGCAGACAGGCACTGCTCCAGGGGGTTCCCCTCACTGTGGGCACCCCCAGCCCTGCAGATCCAGGAGCCACCTCCACAACCTGCTCCCAGCCTTCACCCAGGAGAAGCACTGCTGAAATTCCAGATTCCAGGTTCCTGATTTCTCAAAGGAAAAAGGTGCAAAAGGAAAAAACTCCAGTTTACAGTTTAACTCCAAACTCCAAACAAGGGAACAGTTTGTTGTTAAGATTTTGGGATGTTTTTTAATCCAAAAACTGTATCCTAAAAATGAAAAAAAATGTATCCCTAAAGCTGTAGAACAATGTATGGACCCAGAGATAAGCTTGTTGCTGCATGAGGGAGCCCTGCAGGGCTCTTCCCTACAGGGCAGGTTTGTGGCCAGCACAGCTTGGGGCTCTCCACAGCAAAGGTTCTCCTCTGTTCTCTCCCAGCCACAGAAAACCAGCTGCTCTCTTTTGTCCTTGTTTTGGCCACTCTTTTTCCCCTTAGAAATGTCAGATCTGGCTGTGATTTGCCACTGCAAACCACACTGATATGCTTTTAATGGAGAGAGCAAATTTATTTGATTTTGATTACTCCTGCTGGTTAATAATTACTTCAAAACAGGGCCATGAGATAATTCTATTGAGTTCATATTGCGTTTAACAAAACTGGAGGATGCTTTTAATAAAACTGTAACTCAATTAATCCCTGTAAAAAGGAAGCTATGCCTCTTAATTGCCATCAAATATTTATTTCATTTTTTTTAACACTGAATCAGCTCTATGTCTATCCTTTCTAAATCTAATTAATCCTTGTGCTAGTGGTTCATAAGACATTATTTGACATCTGCAGAGGTATTTTTCCTAGAAGTGAGGTCATTCCCAGTCAGGCACATGCCTCATGCCACCATAGACACTTGTAAATGTTTCTAAAGTGTGATGAACTCACAGAATGATCCAAAGGATAAAGCAGTTCTGTGGGGGTTTTTTCCAAGACAAAGCAGGATTGACAGAAGCAGTCATCTTTTCATCATTAATATCAGAACTTCATTAACAAAAAAAAACCACAAAAAACCAAAACACAACCCAAAAAGAGATGCATTTCATAGCTTAGCTATCTACAGAATAATAATAAAAAAATCCTAAAATGCCACAGGACAGCCCAACTCACCTTCCAGAAATGTTGCCATTCCAGGTATCAGGAGAAACAAAAACCCCTTAGCACAGAAAATAGGTCTCCACCTTTGAAACATAAAGCCACCAGGCCAACTTAGATCAATTTTATGGCTGGGTGAGCAGAGTAGCTGGATGGCAAAGGTAGCATTTGGCATGAGAACAGCTGCCAACATCTGTGCCCCTGGGGGTGACAGATGGCAGGGAGCAGACGCCGGCTGAGCAGAGGTGCAGCTGACCTGGCACTGCTGCTGTTTACACAACCCCTCCGAGCCACTGCCACAACCTGTGGAGCTGGTTCCAGCAGCAGTGGAAAATCTGTGGAGAGCAGGGAAATGCTGAAAAGCCAGACAAGCTGGAGCAATCTCTGGAGCGGTGTCAGGGAGATGATTTCCAGCAGCAGTTCCATGTTCAGCCCTGAGTGTCCTGGCTGATGGCAACAGGGCTTGGAAAAAGGGGTCCAGAGGGAACTTGTTGTCTCCTAAAGCATCCTTGGGGACCAAAAGGAGAGGCCAGGTTTGCCTTCCTGCCCTGTGGCAGGCCCTGGCCGTGCCCCAGGCACAGGGGCTGCTATCTCCATGTAAAATCCTGTTCCCCACCTCAGCAGGTCTGGAGCTGGTTCTGGCTCCAGGTTTGCCCCCATCAGTGACAAATCCAGGGTGGATTCTGGATTGGAACTGTTGGCAGCTGGGGATTTTATTGATCCTGTCATAACTGCATCCACTGAGAGACCCTCATTCTTACACTGACTTTAAAAAGTATAAATACAAGAGAGAATATAATAAAGACAAACATTTTTCAATTGGTAAGACCCAATTTGGGTAGCTTTTGATGAAAAAATATTCACAATGGGTTTCCAAGCAGCCACCCATTGTGTAATGTGCACCATGTGCAAAGGCTGTGGCTTCCCACACTAAAAATCAGAGCAGTTGGAAGCTACAAACACTGAAATCTGGTCAAGTGTGGGATCAAATTTTGAGCTGTTTTAGNAGGAATTATTAGTGCTGAAGGGAGCTCAGCTTTTCTGCTCAGAAACCAATCTAAGAGATTACAAAATAATTTCTCTGAAGGAGATGTAGAACAGCACTCAAGGAGCAACCTGGGAAGGGGACACCAAGGGGCTCAAAAGCCATTTGAGAATGTCTCCAGAGCCTCATCATTTCACATATTTCCTAAATCTAAACATTCAAAGATTTTTGCATTCTTTCTAGATACTCTGAAATGGTAACAAATATTTATATTTTCCTTTTAAATGTAGAGCTGGTTTTTTGTTTTGTTTTGTTTTGTTTTGTTTTACTGCTTTAAGTTGTATAATATAATATGGTGGATTTTATAGAGATATCCTTATCTTTTTAATAAATCTTTATTAATAGCTTACTTTGTTTTATGAGCTTAAAAGTTACAATGCTAGCTGTTAGCCAGAGCCTCCACACACTCCAGCTCTTGTACATTTTTTTTGTGGCTCTGTGGGTGACACACTCTCATGCCAGCGGATGAGCCAAGGTGTTTTCTCTGGAGCTCGTGCCAGTTTTGAGTTGGAACACCTCCTCTGTGCCAGCTCTGTGTTCCAGGTGATACCTGAACTGGCACAGCATCTGCCAGGGCAAGAGTGGGCTGGGAAAAAAGCTAACCCCATCTGGAATTATCAGCTGAGGTTGTGCTGGTGCTCTCCTGTGTGCCACAGCCCTGTGGCAGTTTTTATCTTGCACTGAGAGTCCCTGTAACTCCTCCTCTGATGTAAAACACCACATTTTAGACATTGCTGCTTGGATCTCCACCTGCAGAGCTGCTCTATCTGTAAAAAAACCTGGTCCAGGCCACCTGTGTGGGCATTACCAGGGGCTGGGTCCATGGGTGGGTACCAGGGAGGGGTCGAGTGTCACCAGCAGTGGGACTGTCACCTCCTGGCACACTGCTTTGAGCAGGTGGGGAAACCCAGAGTGCCATCACCAAGGGATTCCCCAGCCTGGGAAATGTCAGCCACAGCTAAGCCAGAAGGGTGTGCCAAGGGCAGGGCATTGCCACATGCTTTGGGATCTTGCTATAACTGAATAAAACTTTTTTTTTTTTTACTTTCACTCTGAGGTGGTTTAACCCCAGCCACCAACCAGGCCCCCAAGCAGCTCACTCCCCACCAGAGAGACAGGGGAGAGAATCCAAAGGGTGAAATCATGTCTGTTGGATTGATCCAGTGCATGGCTTTGGGCTCCATCTGTTCTAGTGGTCACTCAGGACAGGAGAGGCTGCTGGGGGGAGTCCCTGTGCCCCAGAGCCAGCTCAGCTCAGGTCACTGCTGCCCTGCGACTGCTTCTTGTAAGGCTTCTCTCCACTGAGGTTCAGGTGGTTCCTGCTGTAGTAGTTCCTGTGAAATACAGCTCAAATCATGGCTTATAGCGATTTAAAAGGCACATCCAGCACCATCTCCAGCCCTGGTCCTTTGAGGACTCGCAGCAAAGTGTGATGTTACAGCTCCTGGTAAAAAAACCACAAACGAGAGCAGCTTCAACCCCCCAGCTTTCCTCTGCACTGTACTGGCTAATATAAATGTAAATTACCTCTGCAACATGGTGCATAGTGAAATATTAAACAAATAAAACACACAGAATAGTGAGCCTCTGCCTCCCATCCCGCCCAATGACAGCAGCAAGGCACTGTCCTGACCTGACTGCAGCAGCTGAAAGCCCCCCGGGCGCTTTGCATACATTTCAGTGCAGAACACGCCCTTTTCTGAAGAAGATTAAGCTCTCATCTTTTAAGCTTTGAAATGAAATGAAAGCGTTTCAATCTTTTTATTGCAGGGACATTGTATTTTAAAGACAATTCACTTTTTTTTTTTTTAATGTGGAATGGTTTTAGGTTAAAATAGACAAAAGGGGGGAAAAGGTTTTTTTATTTTTTGCCGATAAACTTTCTATCTAGAAAGATGGAAGCAAATAAAAATTCACTGTTTGGTAGAAAATGAGGAATCACCATATGTATTTTATGGTACTTATTTAGTATAATGCTATGCACATAGAAATGAGGAAAACAACTGCAACATAAGAATATTAAACTCAAGGTGTTTAAATATGGCTTTCAGGGAAACAGAGCATTTGAAAGGCTGGGAATCAGTGCACTGTGTATCAGTGCTTATCCACAGCAGCTACATCAGGGTGCTTTTCTACTTCAATATCAAATTAATAACAAGATCCAGCGACCGGCAGCTGAAGCTGAACGAATTCAACCTCCACATGAGATTAAATTTCCAAGCTCTGTCAACATCATTCCATCAGAAGAGATGAAGTTTTAGCTTTAACATGCATATTGCAAATATGCTTTAAAGCAGCTTTTGAATTAAACTCTCTGCTCATATGTGCAGGGATTTTGATGCTCCCGCTCCTTTCCTCCCCGTGGGAGGCACGGAGAGATTTTGTATGTGTTGCCCTCAAGGTGCCCATCACATGCAGAGTTCTGCTGTGAGGCACTGACTGGAGGGAAACCTTCTGCAGTGCTTTGGCTGATCACCTGCAGGGATGCAGAAGATGTTTTTCCTTCATTGTCCATTAGGCTCTCCCAGGAATCAGTGCCACCTTCTCGAGATTCAGAAACTGGCCGTGAACAAGGATCTGCTCCTGAGGGGGACAGGACAATTCATTTCTCAGAGTCTGTCTTGCTCATGTAGAACTGGGAACCCTGAAATAGCAAGGGTTGTTCTTCCCCAGGTCACACTGGCTGGAGCCTTGAAGAATTTTTGGTCTCCCTCTCTCTCCATTCTGGCAAATAATTAATTAGGTAATAAATACTACCTAATTAGCCCCACGCCACTGCAGTAAACTCAAACATTTATCCTCTGGGATGGAGTTTAATGACTGAAAAGCTTTCCTTGGTTGCTGACACTGAAGGTGTCAGCAGAGTAATGAGCTTGCCTGGTCACAGCCTCTAAGAAAAGTAGTCCCATTGAGGTCAGCAACACCCCTCTTAAAATAGTGCACAGGAGGCATACTGCATGTGGATGGAATTTGCAATATTGAACCCATAAAAAACAGAAAATAGTGACAGCATTTTGCTCTGCACTCAGTAATTCACTGGCCAGGCTTTTTTCCTGTTTTCCACGGCAACATAACTGTTAGTTTTAACAAAACCGTTTTGTCCCAGGCAGAATTAATTTCTTCAGAGCAATGAAGTGAGGTTTTGTTCATAGCTCTTTATTCCTGCATATCTATAAAGTTTCTGAACTTCCTCTGCTGGGTACAATTATCCATCATGAAAATACAATTAGAAAGTTGTATTTTGGAATTTTTTGGGGTATTTCTGCTCCTTTGCCAAGACATGCACGTTGTGTATTTATATTTACAAGATATATATGTGATTTGCAGATTTCTATTTGTATCTTTGCATTTATATGGATAGATACATGCTACTCCTCTGGTACAATTCCACTGGGAGTTTCTACACCTTGTGGAATAAACACTTGCTCTTAAAGGGTGCATATTGCTGCAGGTCACTCACCAAATGCTATTTATCTTGGTCTGCATTCTGAGCAACTGAAATCCCAGTAGGAATTGATGTCCCAACCCTCCTACCTGCTTCACTGACAAGAATCACAAGCAGGTTCTGAGTGAAGGGCTGGCACAGCAGGGGCCTGCCAACATTTTTTGCCAGACATGAAGACTGTTGTGGGGATACCTGCCAGCGTTTGAAAACTATGAATAGAGACAACTGGAGAGGAAACAAGTGTCTGTCTCATCATTCTGCTGGAATATACTGGGCTCTGAACCAATTTCTCCACTGAAGTCAGTGGCATTGCATGGAGAAGAAGCCAGTGCAGATTTTGTGCTTGAATATTTTTAGCCACAGCAGGGCAGGTGAAATATAGATTCTGTCCTTGGTAATCTCTGTGTGCCTGCTTTGTACTGCAGAGCAGGAAAGTCCCTGGCTCACCCAGTCACTTCACACCCAAAGTTCACCTGTTTGTCATCACCATCACTTTCAACTGTTGCATTTGCACATTCCACACAGGGGAATACTGAAAATACTGAGTTGTCTCGAAGTCAGGGGGCTCAGCTGAGATTTAAGTAGCCTCTGTACCACTACAGCTCATAACACTGGAACTGTGAGAAGCTTCCTACTGAAAGCAAGTTTTGCTTTAAGTTGGGGCATTAGAGATAACTGCATTTATGTCTTGGACAACAAAGATTCTCAACTCTTCAGCTTTTGGTTCTCCACATGTGAATTTCATGAAAATACTTTTGTGAACAGCACAAATGACAGAATATGTGTATATTAAAGTGTTTGTGTCTCAGTTTAAGTAAAGATAGTTCCTTATATACCTGATTGTCTCCTCACTAAATTGGGAGAATTAGACCATCCTAAAAGCAAAGTCACAGCAGTGTTCCATGATACAAACTGTGGTAAAGTACACTATGAGGTTTGCTACCAAATTCCCATAAAATATACTCCTTCTTTTAAATATAATAAACTTTTTAGCCTTTCCTGAGCCCTGTTAGAATACATGGTTATTCAAACCTTGTGTGGGAGGCTGGAGAAAATATTTGCAAGTTAAGGCACATCAGACTGTAGGGCTGCTGTAGTTTTCATGGTCTGTGGAATGGCTTTTTGAGTGCAAAAACCAGGTATAATTTTGTAAAAGGCTCTTCCACGTGCAGTGTGATGGCAGGACATATCCTGCAGCCATTTAGTAGCTGCCACAATCCGGTCAGGATGAGAAATGTCAGTTTGGAACTTCAGTGGGGGAGAGACGCCCACTGTTCATTGTCCTGCATTAACTCCAGTAAAACACTGTTAAGTGAAAAACGACCAAAAAAATGTATGAATAATTGTGAATGAAGCCCAAGCTGAAAAGCTTCTGGCTCGTGCAGCTGCAGAGTGTGTGACCTCTCCGGGGTTTGACAGGGAAAAGTTGCCATGGGAATGGTGCTGCATTGTTTGCGGCTGACTTCAGCTTTTATTGTTGTGCTCTGATTACAGCTTTTGTTTCACTGTGAAGTAGGGTTGTTACATGCCAGCTTTGAAACAAAGATGCATTTTCAGGCAGCGGCAGAGTTCAAATGATTTCCATAATTAGAGATATCACTGCTTTAAGCGAGGAAAAAAAAAAAATCTGTGTTGCTATTTCAGAAAACACGAAGTTTTTCAGTATAAATTTAGTATCTGCTTAGAAAAGAAGTGACTTCCTGGTAAAACTGGTTAAACATCATTACGGGAAATTGTCATTTGCTACCAGGACCGATGGCAAAAGGCTGTGAGGCAGCACCTGAGCCTCCAGGTGAAGATGGTTCAGCTGTGGCACACACAGACCCTGAGTTTTTTGCCACTTAGCAAAATATACACAGACATATATCAACATCTTGATTTACTACATCCTTAACGCTTATTAGCCCCAGGATGTCCTTGAGTAAGGGAAGCCAAGGGTGCTTTGTGTTCTCAGGGCATTGCTGAGTCACATTCAATTTGCCATCAGCCAGGACCTCCTGGCCCCTTTCTCCAGTGTCATCCCAGAACCTGTCCATACATCCAGGATCTATCCCGGGTGCAGAATCTGGCACTTGGCCTGTTAAACATCATGTGGCTGGTGAGTGTCAGTTCACAGAATCATAGATCACAACACAGTTTGGGTTGGAAGGGACTCAAAGCTCATCCAGTGTCACCCCCTGCTATGGGCAGGGACACCTTCCACTGTCCCAGGCTGCTCCAAGCCCTGTCCAGCCTGGCCTTGGACACTTCCAAGGATGGGGCAGCCTCAGATTCTCTGGGCCAGGCCCTCCCCACTCTCATAGTGAAGAATTTCTTCGCAACACGCAACATCTCCTTCCCTGTTGCGGCCTCCTCGTTAAATACGAGATTAAAATCCCAGCAACTGGACTACAATTCCCATCGTGCCCCGCGCCCCGCCCCTGCCCCCCGCGCTGCACTACATGTCCCGGCAGGCCGCGGGGCGGTGTGGGCGGTGGCGCATGCGCAGCGCGGGGCCCGGCGGTGTGGACGGAGGCGGCGGGACCTGCCCGTTCCCGGAGCGGGGCGCGGGAGCGGGGCCGGGAGCAGGCCCGGGGAGCGCCCGGCTCTCCTCACGGGGCTCCCGCACTGCCGCCACTCCAGTAAGTGCTTCGGCCCGGGGCGGGGCTCGGCCCGCCCTGGGTGATGCCCTTCCTTCCGCGCCTGCCCGGTGTGTGACCGCGCAGGGCACTGTCCTGTTCCCCTCTCCCTCCTTTTTTTCCCTTTGCGTTTTCCCTGGAAGGCGCTCGGCGGCGCGGGGGGCTCTGCCCGTGGGGCCGGGGCGGTGCCGGGTGCCCCGGTGGCGCGGGCAGGGCGCTGTCACAGCCCCAGAGGTAAGAGAAGAGGTGATCTCATTGCTCGTCACGGTCTGCGCTCTCTCTCTCTCCCCGCTCTCGCCTCCGCCGCGCCGGTGTCGGGGCACGCCGGGAGGGAGCGATGTTATCTGGGCACGGCCCTCGGCGATGGTGCCCGCCCCGGTGTGGGCTCCCCTTGGCTCGGCTTTGGGATCCCCCATCGCGGCTGCCGGCCCCAGGAGAGCGCAGTGGGGCTGGGACAGCCAGCGTGCGGTGCCCGGGGTTGTTTTTGGCTTCGGAAGGCACGGGCTGTGCAGGGAGATGTGTGGGGAGGCTGTTGGCACGCTCCGAGCCCTGTTTGGGGGTTGGCTGCGACCGGGGCTGGTTATTTACTGAACCCGAGCGTCTTTAAATGGATAACTTGACTATAAATGAATGTTAAAGTGTAACCACTGTTGTTATGTGCGCAGTTTTTGCCACCTGTAAAATTCCAGATAGGCGTTTGAGGTGCTGCTAAACTTAACACGGACTTAAATTCTGTATGTGTTGTGCAGCTCGCTTGGGGGGAACTAATGCATGATCTTCATAAAAGGCATTATGTTGGTGCATCAAATGTTTGCAAAGTAACATCAAGAGGACAGCAATTTTCTCTTTGGCAGGCTGCTGCTTTGAGGCCTTCTGTAAGAAAAATGTCTAATTTTCACTAAGTGTATTGTGTTTACAATCAAGCAGAATGAACAATCTTCAAGTGAGGAAACAGTTATTGCTTTATTACACTGAGCGCCTGAATTAGGCATTAGCAGAGTGGTGTTACCTGAATAAAGCTGAGAGGTAGAATATTTAAATTTTTTTTTGATTCTTCAGAGCTTTATCTCTCCATGCTTCACCTTCTTCTCAAAGCACAGTGCTTTCAAAGAGACTATTAGGCATAGGGTAAGCTGAACAGCATCAGCTTCTTTGATGCCATCTGACAAATTCCTTGCTTTCCTGACAGAGCCTGTAATGTCTGTAAAGATAAATTTTCTCTTCTCCTTACCCAATCCCATACATAACCCTGCAGGACAGAGCAATATTTGATCATACAGTTTTGGGGCCTATGATGTGTGAGGGGTGCCTTCTCACTGTTGAAACCAAATCATCAGTATTTGTTGGGTTTGGCGTTTTGGTTTGTTTTTTTTTTTTTTTAAATATTTGGGCTGCATTCATTTTGATGCAGCACAAACACAATCCTAACCGAGCTGGAAGTGTGTGTGGTAGCTTTGACTGGTTGCTGTCTCATGAGTCGCTCTGTCTTATGGAACAGTGAACTTGCATTTTAGGTCCATTCAGTCTTGTTTCCTCCTGCGTGTTATTTTTAGTTGAGAGAGTCACAGCAGTAACAATACACGAAGCTGTCAGGTTTGTGAAGCACAAAGTGTAGAAGCTGCAGTTTGTCACGTGAGGAAGTGTTAAAAGTGGGCTGAAATCTCTTTGTGGTAGGGAGAGATGCTGCGCCTGGCTGCTGTTCGGAGGAGAGTGGTTTAATTCAAGGATAGATAAGCACTGATGCAGAAAGTGATTATTCAAGAAATAATACGTGGGGGTTTTATGTGTCCTGGATATCAGTGAGTGCTACACTGCTAGTGTCAGCTTGGCATAAAATACAAACCTTTGTGTGACTCATTGAGTTCTGTTTGCAGTCATCAAACATTGTGATTTGATTTTGTGAGTGTAAAAGATTTAATTTCATAAATTCTAAAGACATCTATTTTCTTGAGCTATTTTTCCGCTTTAAAACTCTATTTAGCCTCGTGTTCCATTGCATAGCTCTGCATTTTCAGGGTGAAATTAAAGCAGAAGATGCACAGTGGGTCACTGGGGCAGGTGCAGTGCTGTGGTGTTTCAGAGGAGCAGATGCTTTCATACAAAATAGAGAATAGGCAAAGAAGAATCACTGTATAAAGTAGGCAGCATCTTCATGCTTTCCCTCCTCCTCCTTGTCTCCTCCTGTATTTATTTTTCCTCAGCAGTAGCAGCTGAGTGACAGAAGGCAGACACACTCATGGGGAGTACAGAAGGCATGTGCATGAGGAAGAGACCTGAATGCAGGAACTTTTCCTGCCTTGTTTTTTCCAGGTAGCTGGGGCTTGTTGCAGAAGGCAGCAGAGCTGTCTCAGCTCACAGAAAGGCTGACTGCATGTCAGAGAGGTGGTGCAGAAGAGAGGAAGTGCAGAAGTCAGTTTTTATTGACTGTAACAGATTAGAAAGAACTTGAGGATGTTACTGAAATGAGAACAGATCTGTGCTTGTAACACAGTCTCCAGTGCAGTGCTGGAGGTAGCCCAAGCTGCCAGGCCTGCAGAATTCTTAATCTATTTTAGCAGATTTAGAATTCCATCGATGTTTTTGGTTTGTTTTTTTTTTTTTTTTTTAAGCTGACAGTTATCATGGTAAATGCAGTTCCTCCAAAGTGCAGCAACCCAGCAGTGCTGGGGAGTGAGTACATGTTCCAGTGAGAATTTTCCTTGCATGCTCTGCTGTGCTTTTGGATGTATCCAGTTCTTCATCAGTGTTTAGACAAACAATAGTTTGTGATATGAGAGCATGTGTCTGTCTTGCAAGATGGGTTTTGGCAGGGTTATTTTTTTTTTTTCACTGATAATTTTGAACAATAGGAACAGTCTTAGAAAATACTTATAAGGGTTTGGAGCCAAGTGAACCTTTGTATAATTACATGAAAATGCAGGGTAGTAAGTTATTTCAGTGCCAAAATGGGAATTTAGGTAACTGGCTTTAGCATAAAACATTTTTACAGCGTGAAACAAGTGCTTAAGAAGTCATCAATTATATAAAGAAACACAACAGTCAGTATATGTATTATTTTGGTTTTGAAACCAAATGCAGTGGGACATGGCTAGAAACATTCCTGTCAATGATTTATGAAATTATATAAGAAACCTAAATATCATAATCCTAGTGAGCTTATTTGACATATGAAAATAATGTAACTGCTTTAAAAAAGTTGCCTGCTGAAGAGGTCTGAGTGACAAGAGTGGTTCAGGTTTTGAAGTTACACTTCAATGCAGAGAATCACTGAAATGAATTGGAATGGGGGATATGGCTGAGCTGCTTCAAATTTCTTCCTGCTCTCACACTGATCTTTCAAATTAAGACTTTGAAAATATATAGGTCTAAGGTCATCTTGATATATGCTGTACCCTAACTGTGAGAAATATTTAGGTACGTGTTGGTATAGGGCTGAAATCTATAAATAACACTTTCCTCTCTGTGCTAGGTAAAGCAGCAGGGTTTTGTTGCTGTTGAGGAAGGAAGCTGGTTCATTGTCTCAGCACTAAGCAGCATTTTCTCCCTCCAGGGACTTGCAGAAGCATCTAGAATGTGTAGGTGTTTCTTTAATCTTGGAGAAGGAACTTATTAAGCTTTCTGGTGCAGAACTGTATGAGCCACTTACTCTTAACAGATGTTATCTGCACAAGTAGGGAGTTGCAGGTCTGGTAGACATTTGTGGCATTCAACAGTTTAAACAGTTTTCAGGTTTGAACATATGCCTTTGCCTTAAAATCTGAATAGTTTCAGGTATTTTATGTAGAAGAAAGGTGGTTCAATAGTGAGGTTGCTGCTCTGGGACTTGGCAAACAGGTTCAGCTCAGTGCGTTGCCAAAAAGCTTCCTGTGTGGCCTGGGACAAGCTGCCTCTGTGTCCCTCCATTCTCATCTGAGAGTGCTGAGCAGCAGCAGCTCTGCATCACAGGAGGTTCAGGGTATGTCAGGCTGGATGTGGCCAGGGGAGGTGCTGCTGTGGGGCACAGAGCTCCCCGTGCTGGGAGGGAGAGGCTGAAGGCACTGCCCGAGTTAAAAAACCAGGGTTAAGCTCCAGGCAGGAGGAGGAAAACCAGGCAAATACAGTGGGGAAAAAAAAGGTTTTGACTGGAAATCTCTGGTGTCACTTAGAGAAAGCAAGTCCTTAAAACTTTAAGGAGCGCTGCATGGCCTTGTTAGTTTAACAGAATTTTAAAACAATGCCTAAAATACCCACACAAACATGTAAATCTTTTATGTTATGGTTCTGCCACACAGGGGACAGTAGCAAAGCTCTCTCTGTTCCTTTGTTGGCTGTTCTCTTTGGAAGATGCTTTTAATTCTAGCTAACCATTGCATCCAGATGTTTTGGATATCAGTTTAGCTCATTTGTTCTGCTGGCATGGTAAGTAGAATCTCTTAAATTTGGCCTGATTTACTGACTTTTCATGTGAAAGAGGTTGAGCTTTTCTACCACTCCATTCCCCAAAGAGAAAAAGAATTTGCAGCCACCTCTAATGAGCGCTGTCTTTAGTAATGTTCCTGAGTTAAAAGTATTTTGGATTTAAAATCTTTCTGGTGAAAATAGGGCACTGTCATTGCTGTAAATTGAAAATGCAGACTAGACAGCAATTATCAAGCTTTGCAAACATGTTTTTATTGTTGAGAGTCAACACTCCCAGGAACAGTCTCTGCATACTGACAGATAGGTGATAAATTAATTCATTTAATATGTAATTGTTTTGATGTGTATGCTCTCCCTGGGTGCTTTGGTACCCACCACATTTACATCCCATGTCCAAGAAAATGTGTTGGAACTTGTTCAGACTAGTGACTTAATTAAGTGTTCTTCTGTTAAGCACTAAAACAGTTACATGCCAGCTTTGTTGGAAGAGTGAGCAGTCCTCTTAAAACTGCACTTCAAAAGATGTTGTTCAATATGTTGGTTAACTCTTTAGGGAGGCTGAGAATGACAAATGGGGACCTAAGCTGGGCTAAGAATTCAGCTGGCAAGTTATTGCTGTGTCTGGTAGACTGTGCCTGTGTGTGCAGCAGTGCTGGATGGTTGGGTAACTTAAAGAATGTTGAGTCTGCTGATTCAGGGTATGGTTATCTTGATTTCTTTATCTTTAACCTTTTTGTTTCTTCCTTAAATCAAGTTCACTGTAGATGCTGTAATTTATCTATACTGTCTTCCTACTTTGTGCTGGTGCCCTGATTTTTGGGTGGAGGAGCATGATTCCTTCAGGAGGTCCATTTGCTGCCTTTTTGTGGGAGGCAGCAGTACAGGGTGTTGAAAACCAGGCTTGTTTTGTTCATGGTGCATCCAGGATTTCCAGGCTTGCAGGATGTACACAGGATTTAGGATTCTTCTGGAGTGTTTCTGTGTGTAGGCCAGACAGCAATCCCACAAAATGCCAGGAGCCTGCCTGGTACTTTTGGGATTATTCTGTGGGTTGAGGGGTGTTGTTCTCTCTACACCCCATACCTGAGGTTTTGAGAAACACCTTTGTCAGTGCAGAGCAGTAACTGGTATTTGTGTCATCCCACAAATGAGGGAGGAAAGTGAGGCAGGAGGCCACAGCCAGGCATGGGCTGTACCTGACATGGGGACAATTCCCTGTGCTCATGGCTTGCTTCCAAGGAGGAAGGCTGCTGGAAATGAATTCTGTGAGGAGTTACAGTGAGTGATGTGCTTGGAGTGAAGTGTCAGTGTGCTGGCACTGTGCTGCAGAACCTGGCACTGCAGGGCAGCTTGCACTTTGTGTGGGGTTTATCTGTGTGTCAGGTGAGACTGCTATTGAATATGCCACAGTGGGGCTTGATTTTCTTCACTTAAGATGTATAAAAAAAGGGAGGGGGAGGTTAATGTCCCAAAAACTTTGCCTTTTGATGGGAGCTTAATTTTCCCCTCCCACCTTGGTAAACAGGAGCTGGTGTGTTCTGTAAAGGCACATTGATTCTCTTACATGAGGCACACAAAGCCCTGCTCTTCCTAAAGAGCTTTCATTACACTTGCACTTACTGAGGAGCTCTGAGATTAGTCCTAATCCCTGGGAATCCTTGTGTAGTTCTGATATAACTGATAAGTGGGCTGAGTTCTGGAGGAAATATCCAGTCTTTACTGTAGAGGGAATTTTGGCCCACACAGGGGATTATACAATGAAATGAACGTGGTCTGTGCTGTAAATACTAAAATAAATGAGGTGAACATTGAACAGCAATGATTTCTTCCTTTTCAAAGCTTTAATGTGGGTGAACCATTGGATTTTTCTTTATTCTGCATTTGCTAAATTAGATCCACAAAATCAAAATTGATCATCAGCTACTCACTTCGTGAACTTTGATTTCATTAAATCCTTTTATATCTGTAAAAGGGTCAAACCAAATATTCACCTGATAATGTTCTTTTCATTATTAGATACTGAAATGAACTGAAAAAATCAGTTATTTACAGCCCTTTCTTTAACAACATGAGAGTATTCAGTGAAAACTGAAGATATTGCTGATTTTCTAAGCAGCTGGCCTTTCCATTACTTACACACTTCCCAGGAAGAAAGTCTATGTGTATTTGTACTGCTGAGTTTATACCCAGGATTCAGAGTGAAAATCAGCAAGGCTGGCTCAAAAATGGCAAACCTCATTATTCAGCCAGCCTCACCTGCTTTTTGTATTGGACTTCCTAAAGTCAAATTAGCTTCACCAGGATTTGTAGTTTGAGTCTGGTGGGAATTTGAAATGGCTGGGATTGTGTGGAATTTAAGTGCTTGGCCTGGATGAAAGAGTGATTAGTTTATTACTGAAATTAAACAGGGTTTTTTCTAATGACTAACTAGTAATAATAAGTAATCCTAGTAAGTAATGTAGTTATTTCCTGCTTAGTTTTTAATTGGTTTTGGTTGTCATGAATGGACACTTTCTATAGACTAAGCATGGAAACATCTTCAAGAACAAGGACCTAATTTGTCATATTTGGTGTTTTGTAGGTGGCACTTACTTAACATTTTGAAAAGGCTGATTAAAAATATGAAAATAATTGTAAATATGAATCAACTCTGAACTTGAATTTTTAAGGATTTTAACTAGTGTGTAACTAAAATTAATGAACATTTTAAAACTTGTTTTGAGGCTTGTGTGAGACATAAGTCAAAGTGAATTAGAGTAACTATATTTTGTTTTATTGTATTTATCTCTGGTTATATCTCATTTAGAGTAACTATATTATCTAGAGGCTTAATATAAAGTGATGAAAATTACATCTGACTGTTATAAAGACTTGGTGTTATTGAACATTTTCTGTCACTGTCTCTTAGCTTTGTTATTTTACTTCCTTGCCTTGTAAGCTGGTTGTCATTCATGAGTTATTAATGGATTAATTTCAAGAGTGTTTTTTTGTAATGGCCTCATTGCACAGGCTGCTTCCCTTTATTTGTGTTAGCTCAGTGCATTTAGAGGGACAATTAAAATAATTGTTTTAGCTGGGCAAAAAGCCTTAATAGGTGAGGTTGTTTTGGTTTTTTTTTGTTATGACTTAAAAGATCGGTGCTAGAGAGGAGTTTGCATCCTGTGCTGAGCATTTCCTCATTCCATCACATCCCAGAGCCTTTGGCTGCTGTTGCAGATACCTTAAAATGGAGGAAAATAGTTCAGTTAAGAACAGGAAACATCACTTAGAGAAATTTCTGCAGACGTTTTTAAGGAAGTACTGCTCTGTTCCATCGTGGAACTTGGAGAGCAGTGTTTGAAACAGGCCAGGGTTCAGGTAACTTCAGAACATTTTCTGTAAAACTCCAGATTTCCCTTAGAACATACTGATTTTTTTTTCCTGAGGTGAAAGTAACATTGCAGGATACTATTGAGTAAAATTAATCATTTGACTCGAGGAGGAGCAGTGGTAAAGATGGGAGTGGTTGGCTTACCCTGGTTTAACAAGTGTTCCTGGAAAACAGCACATCAGCATTTTGAGCACAGAATCACGACTGGGTAAGACTCCAGTTCAAGATAAGGCTTTTGTTAGATGATTCATCACTGCAATGATGATTTTTCTATATTGTGGTCTGCTTGGAAGCTGGATTAGATACTGGGGGAAGGATGTATCTTCTGACATTCCTCACAGTTTGGTCAGGGATAGGAGAGGTCAATGCCACTTGCACTAAAGATTTTTTAATTTGGAAAATTAGGAATTTCTTTCCAGGTGAATACTGGCCTTTTGCAGCTGGTTTTTCCTTCTTTTTGACTACTCTAGAAAGGGAATCTGAATTTAGGAGGTAGTGTGTCCTGGAGACTTCTAGTTCTTATTTTTAGATGCAGTTAAAAAGTTGATCATAGGCTGCTGGCAAACCCAAGTCATGTCTTCCCTGGTAACAAATATCCAATGTCTGCTGTGCCCTCCAGAACAAAAATGAGGATCCTTGGGAAATTGGAAACCTGGGCTTGTAATTTTAAATCCATCCATTCTGAATTATCTTTTGTTGTCAAAAGAATTGCAACCAAGTCACCTCTCCAGTTCCTGGATTAATTGTTTCTGGGGTTTTTGTTTTTTGTACTTTGGAAGTTGGATGAAAGGTGAGCAGGGATTTATGGTATTGTCTCATAGTGTAAATTATCTCTTTGGTGGGCTGCCTGTGCTGGAAGGTTTTCAAGGAAATAAAAAGAGGTTTGAACTGCTGTCTCTGCAAGATTGATGTGACTTGTTTTCAGAGGCTGCTCTGAGCTGCTTGTCTCAGGGTTGGAATTCCCCACTCCCTTTCCGTGTCCTGCAAGCACACAGGGAGGAAAGCTTTCATTGCCCTGTTCTTCAGGGGATAGGCAGGACAGTCTGAGCTCATCCCTGCCCCTCGGGAGGCACTAAATGGTCAGTAAAAGAGATGACCAGCTGGAGAGCAGCTGATTTACAGCAGGAAGCTGAGAGTAATTGCCTAGGCAAAAGCCAGGAGCCCTCACTAATTAAGCTGTCCCTGGAACTGCAGGAAAGACTGGAGATGGCTGGGGATGCTGCTTTACCTTCCCTTTGTGGTGCTGGAGCTACTGTAAACAGCAGAGCTTAAAAAGGGAGATGGGGAGGAGGGATGGGCATGACTCATGGCATCATTTTATATTTATCAAGTGGAGGTGTATGAATGTTGTTCTTCATTTCATAGGGATGAGTAAGTAGGTAATGGATGTTTCTTAATCTTCCTAGCTGATAGAAAAAGAACCCCAAAGTCATCTCCTGGGGTGAGTTAAAGCCAGAGCTCCAAATGTCCACATCTTAAAGAGCAGGAAGTAGAACTATTCCTCCAAATTACCGAAATAAAAGGAATAAAATATACCAAAAATAAAAAAGTATTAAGTATTAAAATAAAAGAAGTATTAAGTGCTCTCCTTGTATTTTTTACTCAAGCTCTCCTGTGATGGTTCAAAGCCTATTGCATGGCCATTTTATAAAGACAAAATTCCACTTGCTTCAGTCAGCCAGTGGTCCATGGTTTGTACCTACCTGTGGAAATCAAGTCAAAGGAGAGATTGTCCCTTAGAAATGTTATCTGGCACCTCACTGCAGTCTTGTCTAGACTTTGTACTTGAAGATAGGAAGGCTGCAACCAATCTGAAATGGAGGTGAACTCAAGAACAGGTGCTGGTGGGAAACTAAAAATAGGAATTAATGTGGGAGAGTTGAAGCTGTGTGTTATAAATGGTGAAAAGGAGACTCTCATGTGCCTCTGCAGGTCCTGCTTGTGCAGTCATGCATTTACTGTGAGCCTGGGGAAGGTGATCTGGGATTTTTATTTATAGTGCTGCCCAGGCAGCCCGGAGTGTGGGATGTAAATGTTGGTGTGTGTTGTACCTCAGAGGAAAAGAGCAGGGAGAGGGGAAATCTGAGAGAAGCTGGGCTGGTGAGCTATGGACCTCCTAAATTAGTACCCTGCTGCTGGAGAGAGAGATGTAAGGCTTCAAAAATAAGTGCCACCTCCTGTTTGGATTATAGCACAACCCTCCAGGAAAGAATTGGAAGGAGCTGGGAGTTCTTACAGAGTGTTACTATGCACCACCAAATGGCTTTGCAAGAGCATCTTTGTTTCTGGAGGATTGTGGCAAGAACCAGGAGGAAATGGGCCACAGGGATGTTTTTCCTGAAGCAGCACTATGTCACTGACCCACATCTCCAGTGCAGGGAGGGAAGGCAAAATAAAATGAAGTTGTAGGTAACCTGTAACAGGTTTGATGGCTTCAGCCTTCCTGATTATAAAAGAATCATAATCTTTTTATAATGTTTGATTCTAGAGGAGTTAATGCACTGTTCTGTGCTGCTGCAGAAAATAAGTGTGCATGTAATAATGCTGTAAAATGTACACACCTGGTGATGTTTGCTTCATAATTGCTTTAAATAATTGAATGAAAAATCTCCTCTATGCAAGACATGATCTGTATTCTGAAGACATTTTTAAGTTGAATTCTAGTGAATTCTTAGGCTAGGGGTCTTTCAGACAGATTTCCTATGCTGGAAAATTAGAATTTTGCAATTCCTTGTATAAATCATGGCAATTCCATCAATGCTTTTTGGATCTGTCAGGAAGGGGATCAGGCTGGTGGCTTTGTCATGTGTTCAGTCCCTTTGGTAACTGGAAGAAAGGCACATATTGATTTTATTTTTTTTTTTTTAATGCACATTGCAAATTGTGGTTCATTAATGAAGGCTGACTAGAATTGCTATTAATTTACAGGGGAATCTTGCCAAGGTGGAATGTGTGGAAGCAGGCTTTTAAAAATGGAAAACAGCTGTAGGATATTGTGTTAGATTTCAATTTATTATAAAGTTAAAGGGGGCTTTTTTTGTCTTATTCTTTAAGACCATCAGTCTGGTAAAGGTCTGTAATCCCATGAGGAATTTTAAACTAATTTGAAGAAAACAGCAGTTGTACAATCTACATTTTTACATTAGTGTTAGTTTATGCTGTATTTTCATTAGAGCACAGAGTGGGTACAAACAGTATCATTTTGTAGGCTAGAAATTAGCTAGTAGTACTTTGAAATAGAAAATCTTTATTAATTTAGGTTTTGGGGGGCTTTTTTCTGTGAGAATTTGTTTACTGACAAATAAGAAAAAGCTTCTGAGTTTTGTCTTTTGCCTTGGAAAAAAAAATTCAAGTATTGGAGTAGTTCAGCTTTAGCTAATTGTGTGTTCATAATGGAGCATTATGAGCATCCTCCTTTCATTTTCCTTGAAAGGTTTTCTGAAACATAGATTCTCTTATAGGGGGAAAGTGCTTTGAAAACTCAGTTGGTTTTATTCAAGGATTCTTAATCAATCCGTATTTTGTTTTAAATACAAGTTTTCCTTGTTTCATTTTCTTCACATCTGCAGAGAACACAGCTTTAAGTCTGCTCAGACAGGAAACCAGCCACCAATATTTGCTTTTTTTTTTAGGCACAGGGCTTTTCTGGGCTTCATAAACTGTTGATATGAAGCCTAAAGGGTGTCCTGGAAATGCTGGATGATTTTGTTGAGGGACCACCTGGCACAAATTAGGGCAATACTGGTAAATGGCAATTTTGATATTCATTTAAATGCAGACAAGATGTGATGCCAAGTTCTGCCAGATTAGAGGAATAATTTAGAGAACAGCTACCCTTGGGCTTGCACTCAGATGTGTTTATAGGGAGATTTTGTTTCAGCATGAAGTGATCCCAAGAGGCTCAATTGAATTACTGGTGGATGTTTGTTAAAATAATGATATTGTCCTGAGTGCTCTGGTGTTTATTTTTCTGGTCCTTGTAACTATAACTTGGTTACAGACTTAGATCTGTGATATTTAAATTGTGAGGAATACACCAAGAAAATTTAGATTGCCTTAGTAAATTTTCTTACCTTATTGAAGAATAAACCTTTGCATATTTAAACCATTGTTGCTGGTGATAGACTTTTTAAAAACGATTTCTCAGAGTGATTGAGTCCAAAATTTGCTGGTATTCTAATTAGCCATATAAAATTACAGCTGTAAGTACAATTGTACATTTACATGTTTGTATATTGATTCCCCCCTCAAAAATGTGGATATCCCTAAATTAAATACTGATTGTCTCCCCAAAACACCACTTGAAAAACTGTCTCATGTTTTGGTGTGGTAAATCAGTAGTTAACTACCAATAATTATAAGGTGTCTGTCTCATTGTGTGTGTATGGAAATGTATTTAAATCAAGTAACCTTAAAAAAGTATTAAAGGTAAAGAATTTAAAGAAATGCTAAAATAAAACTTTCATATTACATGGTTAAAGCTGGAAAAGTTGGAAAATTATGAAAAATGTGAAGTGCTTCAACCCTCTATGTCTTACATTAGTATTTTTAGATCTGTACTATTTCTGAATTTTGTAACAAAATGTGAAGACTGAATCATTTCTTTTCTGCCCTGAGAAAGATTGGCATCAACCTGATTTTTATCATTTTTAGATGAGTATGCAGATTAATCTTTGGTCTTACAAGGCTGGCTCTTAAAGTAAAATGACTGTCCCATAAAATAAGAGGAAGCAGAACCCTTGATGCAATAGGCTGCAGTAAAGCAGAGCCATAAAAGGTGAATGGTGAGATGGTAATAGGTGAGCACAATACAAACTAAAAAAGCAAAAAAAAGACCCCAAAACCCACTCAGAACAAAAGGCAAAATAAAAGCCTGGTGCACTCAGACCTCAGTACCATGAGCAGAGGGTCCTCACAACTCTCTTGGTGCACATACAGCTGCATTTTTCCTATTTAATGGAAAAACTTCTTCTTAGACAGAGTTAGACATGAAGTGCTTTTTGTCAGAGAGAAGAAAAATGTGAACAGTGTTTGTAAAAGGTTTTTTATTGCATTTGCCTAAGCAAGATATGAAAAACTGTTGGACAGTCGAGCTCCTGACAAAGATTCTGTCTTGGCCGTGAGAGGCAATGTCAAAGGAGGAAGTGTAACCCCACCACTGTCAGTTTTGTGCATGCTGTGAAATAGAACCTTTATTTTTCAGTCATCTGAAAAAGCTAGTCTTGATGCTCATCTGCTGCTTACCACTTGTAACTTTACACTTAGGCTATTAGAGCTGCTATTTAATTGAGTTTTACTTGCTTTTTGGATATTGGACAAAAGATAATCTTTTTAATTACAGCATAGGATTTTTTTCAAATAATTTAAAATTAACTCTGCACACTTTAATATTATTTGAAATGTCCAGAGGAGACTAGCAAGCAATGCAAAGATACACATACTTTCACCTGCTGTCAGAAGTTGGTATTTCTTAAAAGTATCACTGAATTATTGATCAATACATGCTTCAGAGAAGTATGAAAGTCCTGTGTATAACTTCAGTGGTGGTGCTGTGGGGAGCAGCTACGCTTCACCCACCCTTCCACAGAAACTGCTTCAAGCTACTGATTGAAACTGCTCAGAATGTCATGGGTGGGCACAGAGCAGTCCTGAAAGGAACTGTGCTTACCTCCTGTGCCTTTTTCTGCTGTGCAGTGTGATGTCCAGGGTCAGCAATGCCTTATGTGGATCGCCAGAATCGCATCTGTGGTTTCCTAGACATTGAGGAAAATGAGAACAGTGGGAAATTCCTGCGGCGCTACTTCATCCTGGACACACGGGAGGACAGCCTGGTGTGGTACATGGACAACCCTCAGGTGAGCTGCTGCTGCCTGCAGTGTCCTGCTTGAGCTCCATTTGGGATGTTCTAACCACTTCTCAAAACAAAAGTGGGGTGTGGTGTTATGGAGCTGGAAGCTGGGAGGGAAAAAAATCATTGATGTAAGTGAAATAATTATAAATCAGTTTAATAAAACCAGATGAGCCAAATCACACACCCCAGTGTTTAATTCACCTTTAACCTTCCTTAGCAGTGTGTGGTTTTCCTTGCATTGCATAGTCCTTGCATTACATATTTCCTTGCATTACATATTCCTTTCCCTCAACAGAATCAGTGATTGAAAAGCAATTTTCAGTGAAACATGCAGTTGCAGCCCAGCATGGATGGTGTATGACTGAGGACAGCTTGTATCCATTGTGATGGAGAGCAGCCTTTAGATAAGAGCTCCTTTAACAATGTTCCTGCATGCCTGTGTTTCCTAGCAGAGGGAAGAACAGATAATTGCTCAAGGTTTGGGCACAGAGGCAGTGAGAGTGCAGGATCCAGAAGAATATCCATGTACCCTTGTGCCAGGACCAGCAGAGTTAAAAAGCATGAGGCTGCTGTTCAAAGGAACCAGCATAAACAAAATGTAAATGAAGTGCAGCTCGATGGATGGGACTGGTGACTGAAGCATTTAGCAGTTCTCAGGGAGGAGAAAAGGAATTTCTGCAAGTAAGACAGACTTCAAACATCTGATCTCCATGAGTGAAAAGAAGCAGTTCAGGGCATGTGGACAAAATCTTGAAGTGCTGTAGAAATTGCAATTCCTCAGAAGCTTTTAGACTTAATGATATTTGCAGTGCACACCCAGGTTAGGCCTTTTATTTTACATACACAAATGAAAGGGTTTCTTGTAAGAGGCAAATTGAAACTTCTTTTCTTCAGTTTTGAAGAACTGCAGAGTTTTTAGAACTATGTGAAGGCCTTTCTAAATCTCTGAAGTGATTGGAAAATATGTGAGATGGCCTTTGAAGTATGTGACATAATAGATGAATGTCACTTCTTGTCCCTTCCCCTGCCCTGGTCAAAGTACATGAGACTGCACCATCTGTTAAGGAAAAAGGATTCTTTCCGGATTTCCTGGATGCAGAGCCACAAGAATCCTTTTTCCTCCAGTAAAATACATAAACCCCTGAAACAATTCCTATTTGTATTGTTTCTAGCAGTCTTTCTGTTTTTAGTTAACAGATGTGTGTATAATAAACAAGTGGTTTAGATCCTGTTTCAGGCATACATTGTGCATTGTCTGTAAAAATACGTAGGACTTTCTTTTTGTTTTGTGGAATTGGTTGCTTTTTATGCATAAACACTGGCTGTGGCATGAGAATAAACTGGTTTCACTTTGTAACATATGTGATTTATTTCAGAATCTTCCCTCTGGATCTCCACCTGTTGGGGTCATTAAACTTACCTATATTTCAAAGGTAAGGTGATGAATATGTGAGACACTCATTAAATTCTTGGTGGTAATTAATAAGGGCCTCAACTTCAGACAAATTTAAATGCCACTTTCTTCTTTTGCTTCTGTGGTGCTCCTGAATTAGAGAAGTGTTAAAACACTTCAGTAGGTTCAGGTTAAAATAAGAACAGATTAATTACTGTGTTGTCTAAGTTTGTTTAGTGATTTTAAACAGCAGCTCTTGGTGCTCATAAAATTGACATTTCAGTTCTTTATGAGTTTTTGAATTCCCATTAATCTTGGAGAAAAGACAGGCTATTTATGAAGGGGAAGATGATGTCTTTGGGTGTGAGACCTTGCAAGTAATAATGATTTTTAGTAGACAGTACAGAAAAATGTCTAAAAAATATTTAGTTCTTTACACTGTGTATACAGTCCGTTCTAAATATGTCTGAAAGGGAACTGTGAACTAAGACAGTTTCTGTGGTTAAATTTGTAGCAGATCCTGCATTAACAAATAAGAGGAGAAAAATTCTTGACCTTTTCTTGTCTTCCTGCTCATTTCTCATTCTTCCTTTGCATTTTTTGTTGTCAATACTGCATCATCCCACCTTCCTTGTTTGTCTTTCATTTTTGTTTGTTTTTAATTCTCTTTATCATTGTGCCTAACCAGCTTGCTGTGCTGCTACTATTGAATTAACCACTTGAAAGGGACTAAAACTTGTGAAATCTGGTGTGTATTTTGTGCCATTTATAATCCTCATTTCCCTCCTAGGTTAGCGATGCAACCAAGCTGAGGCCAAAGGCAGAGTTCTGTTTTGGTGAGTTTGGCATTTGCTGTGTGCATCAGGTGCCTTCTTCAGAAATCTGGAACAAAGATCATGTCCAGCAGTTCTGGCACCAGCTACAGCTGGTAGTGTTTAAAAAATAGCTTGGATTCACTTTCTTCTTCAGCATGGTGGAAATGTTGGCTTCCTCATAAGGTGTTTTTGTGTTTTTTCATATTGCAGCTTAATGAGGAGTAGGTGAGAGCTGTTTTTTCAGGTGTCTGAAATTTTTGAGGCATTAATAAGCAATGAAAGTTGTTTTCAGAAACGTGGCCTTGCCTGTCAGCTGGGAAGACAAAAAATTTACTTATTGAAATCTGTTTTGCTGATGAAAGTTGATGTAATTGATCTAAAAATACTGTCAGTCAATGTCCTAAAGTCAAATTTCCTCTTCTGTTGCTAAACAAAACAAATACATATATTTATATATTCTTGGGGTGCCTTCTAGGTTTAAATTTGTTTAAAATTTACTAAAGCTTAAGATAATATTGAAACTCCTCCTGGTTTTAGGCA
The DNA here is from genome assembly GCA_013398995.1 of Alaudala cheleensis. Lineage (NCBI taxonomy): Eukaryota > Metazoa > Chordata > Aves > Passeriformes > Alaudidae > Alaudala > Alaudala cheleensis. Next base: position 17,133 of record VWYE01025639.1, on the reverse strand, counting down.
GTACCTGGTGTGTCAGCTCAGTGCCATCTACAGATTCCTCTACACATCTGTGGAGGGCTTTGTCCTCAGCACTTGTGAAGTTTCTCCTGTCAATGGGCCAGCTCTAAAACTCCTGAAGAATCCAAGATGCTGGCTTAAATATCTCTAATTTATTAAAAAGTCTTTCATACTTTGTTGAGGAAAAAATATAAATGTCTTTATATTCAGATGGTTTAAATCACTGTTCACCTTAAAAAATATTTCAAGAATGAGCTGTGATTTTTTTTTTCTTTTTTTCTTTTTTTTTTTTTGCTGTTACACTGAAATGTTTATCCTTTTTGGCTAAAGGATGCCAGGTGTTGTGAGGTGGGGATATAAACTCATTAAAATATGCTTCTCTGCCAAGTCACTAAAGTAAAATGTAATTTCTATTGTAGCTGTCTTAAAGTTGTTTGGTCCTGTGTATCATATACTTGGTAATTAATACTGATTTTTCCAGCAATTAAACATTTTTTTAAGAAAGTAAATCAGTGACCATGGTCATGTTCATAATGTCACAAGGGATGACAGATTCTGGGCAGAGGACTAAAAGGAGAAATTGTAGAAGTCCCCAGGTGTACAACTTGTTGCTTGGGGAAATTGAGAAAGAGGAAATGGAAGTGCAGAATATTTTGATAAAATTCAAGACTTCATTTCTGTGTCAGAAAAATAATTTTTCAAAGTCTGTATGATGCCATTTAAGTGGAGAGCTTAAATTACTTTTTTTTAAATAATGAAGTAATTAAGTGGATTTATGTGTCTTAAGATGACTTTCTAAAATGAAACACAGCAGAGCACTTAAATATTTTAAATGGAATTTTCATCTGCAATGAAATCTTTTCATAATGATATAAAGTTTGCTCTTAAATTTCAGTGTTGTTGACTTCTAATAATGGTTTTTAACAGTTATGAATGCAGGGATGAGAAAATACTTTCTACAAGCCAATGATCAGCAGGACCTGGTTGAATGGGTAAATGTTCTGAACAAAGCTACCAAAATCACAGTAAGTGCTTGAGTTGATCTTTAGCAGTGCTTTTAAATGGTGACTGTCTCAAGGTGCTTCAGTGTAACCTTTGCCTCCAGTTTCTATCACCACAAACAAGTCTTGGCTTGACTTTGCAGTACTTGAAGAAACTGTACAGAGCTCCCCCTTAACTGGAGTTTAACTTACTTTTTGGAAATTGGACAAGAGCTAATCTTTTTAATTACAGCATAGGAATAATTTAAAATAACTGTGTATATTTAATATTATTTGAAATATCCTGGAGAGACTGGCAAGCAATGAAAAGATACAGATACTTTTACCTGTTGTCAAAAGTTGGTATTTCTTAAAGTATCACTGAATTATTGATCAGTGAACTCCAAAGGCTCTCTCCTGAGTAAGATCCATGCAAAGAAACATTGATGGTTCTTCTGGTAAATGTTCAATTCCTTCTCTGGGTTATACCAGGACAAGTTGTTATCTCATGATAGAAACCCCCACGTGTTATCTCAGTCTTTTCAGGAGGCAGAAGTTCTGGTTTTGTTTTCTCCAGTTTTGGGGAAGTGATGACAGTGAACAGTTCTGGGAGCACAGCCTGACAAAGAAGTGGCTCTGAGCATGGCTGCACACATTTGTGTTGTGTTGTCAGTGACTTTCTCATTTTTGGGTTATCTAAGGATGTTTACACAAGTTCTTTGCATTGTTTTAATGTAGACCATTCTTTGGGATTAGAAAAATGCTACTGCTAATAATAAATTAAAAAAACCCAGAAGTGCAAAGACTTCTCACTTGGGTTGTTCACAAGGAGGAGGCACCACAACCAGGCCCAAGCTGTTTCCAGTTGAAGAAATTAAGCGAATAAATAAATAATTATTTGCATCAATTTAGAGTGAATGCTGTTTATCATCTGTTTATCTTGCATTTTAAATGGCTGGTGAAATCATTAGTATTTTGTCTTTGAAGGAACAAGCCTTTGAACCATTCATCTGTTCACAGCTCAAGCATGCCATTAAGCACAACCAATTATTGAATCAAATAATTAAAATCAGTCAATTATTAATTTAAATATGAGCATTACTTGCTGCAGACTGTAATCCTCCAAGATTCATTGCATGTCTTAGTCCTCTGGAGTGCTGATAATGTCAGAATGACTGTGAGCCTCTGCAGCCTGGCACAGTGTGTACCCATTTCTGAGTGCTGTTTGAAAATGCCTTTGTGTGAGGGGGTGGCTGTGGGCTTGGTCTGCAGCATTTTCAGGAGGAGTTTGTGACAGCTGAAGCACTTGCCCACAAAGCTGTAGCTACAAGCTCCTGCTCTTGAAAAGCTGAGGCTCATGAGTGTCTTATCCTTCATTGCTGTGCTTGGAGTCACTGACAAAGGGGTGAGGAGCAGGACACTGTCCTGGGCTGACATCTGCTCTCAGCACTGTCTGTGCTTCCCTGCAGGCTGCATTTTGTACAATGAGCAGTCCTGGGCACAGGAACTTGAATCACAGGCTGTAAAGTAGCTTTGGTTTCTTGTCTAGATCAGTTCAATTCCAAGTTTTGAATGTGTCACAGTTCTGGATGGACAATTTGTGTGTCCTTTCTGAAGGAGTTTGGATGTCTTCTGTAAATACCCAGTAGGTTGCTGGGTGTGAGACTTGATCTCTTCTTGTTGAAATCACTTCAGATTTTCTATATTAATATTAGAGGTGAGGAAGATCAGAAATGAATAAAGGTCTTGTAGTCAGTGCATTTCTTAGGTTAAAGAAGTTTTTTCAGAAAACTGAATAAACATTTTAGATCAAAACACAGGGAAATCAAATTCCTGAGGAGTTTTGATGGCATTAGTTCCACATTTGAGAGAATTATCTAATAGTTACTGATAGTCAGATAGGTAGGGTCATTTTGGACAGAATTTAGCAATATATGTGTGATTAATGGGGGCAGTAGCACAATCTTCATACCAAGTACAAGTGAGGACAAATGTCACACAGTCAGACACCCGTGTGACCAAAGTCCCAGTGTTTGTGACGTTGCTGTGCTGGCTCTGCAGGCACTGGGCTGTCTCAATTTTGTTACTAAAACTGAAAGCAGCTGAAAAATAAAGAACCAGTTCTGTAAATTAAAAGTACTTCTTGAAGATGAAGTGAAGCACTTTATGGCAAAGTCTGCAACTGATTTCATTCACAGGAATGTCTTTATTGGCACCATTTTTCTCTTGAGCACTAAAGCACAGTCATTACAACAAAATTTTGTGTAAGCCATTTTTAGCCTTTCACAATTAGTGACCATTTGTTAAATCCTGCTGAAAATGCCTCAAAATTCTTGAGCAATCCTTAGGGCTTTTTTTTTCCGTGTCAATTCTCACATTCCAACTGCAGGTACCAAAGCAGTCTGATCCTCTCTGCCAAATGGACAATGCAAACCGTCAGGCTGAAAGCCCAGGTGGAAAGAAACAAGTTTCTTACAGGACAGAAATTGTTGGTGGTGTTCCCATCATTACACCCACCCAGGTAATACCCTCCAAACAAGTGGGTTAAAAGCTGTGCTTTTATATGCACCTTTTATTCATGTTAAGTGGGGGGTTCTGAAGATTTTATTTAATTTATACGAGATTTTAAGGAATTGCTTGGTTACCAATTTTTTTTTTGCTCACATCTGTTAGTATAATAATAATACCTGTTAGTAAAATAAGAATATTTTTTGTCTGTGTGAAATTAATTGTTGGTGTTAGCAGTGAGGAAGTTCTACCCCTTTAACAGAAAAAAAGGGAAAAAGTTGTAAGGAAGAGTGGGCCAAAAAAAAAGTTTGAGAGGCTGGACAAACTTATGGGAGTAGAATCTGTGCAGTGCTAAAGGTATAACTGACTCTGTTTCCTGAGCTGAAAACAGGTACAGATTAGATGAATATCATGTAAATGACCTGTATGCTCCCAAAATGCAGTTAAAAAGTTGGTGAATTCTGATGTCTTGTAGTCCAAACTTTGCTATAGCCACCTCTAGTTTTGCCCATGTTACAAGTTTGCACTAAATACATGCACGAGTTTAAATCTGTACCTTTTTTTTACTGAGTGTTTGTGGATATTATTTGAAAGTTTAGTTTCTAAGAGCAGCTTACAAGGACTCAGCCCTTGGGCAGTCCCAGCTGTCTCTGGAAACCAGTTAAAATATTTTGTTCTTTCAAATTGGAAATGTGATTTGTAAGCATGGGATGATAAAGTTATTTCCTATTGTAACTGCTGTAGTTATTCATTGACCTTTAATAAAAAAATCCTGAAAGTATTCTGACCTTTCCTACTTTTTTTTTTCCAGAAAGAAGAAGTCAGTGAGGGCAGTGAAGGGGCTGACAGGAATTATTTGAAGAGATCACAAACTCACCTTCCTTATTTTGCTGCTAAGCACCCCCCAGATAATGCCATTATCAAAGCTGGTTACTGTGTCAAACAAGGAGCTGTGGTAAGTGTTACTAAAAACCAAAGACAACTGACAGTGGTTTTATTACTCCTGACAGTAATAAGGATTAGCTAAAGATAAAATTTATTCCTCCAGCAACACCTCATTTTTATCTGTGTTACTTCTTCTCATGACTTTCTTTAGTGTTGTGTTGTTTGAGATATTTTAGAGAGGCCAAGTGTGTGCACAGACTTCCATGTGGTGGTTAGTGCATGCAGCTGGGAATTCTCCTGCTCCACATTCTGTAGAGATCCTGATTTTGTTTATTAAAAACATCTAAATTGGGACAGAAGTTCAGTGCCTGCTTTTTAAATCAGTAAAATGTTTAGAAAAAGCTGATTTTTTTTCAGTTCAGAGGAAGAACTGTACAGCTTATCAAACTGATGAACACAAGTGGAGCTATTCATGTGATGCCTTGCTAGAAGAAGGAACAGATAGTTCAGATTAAGCAAGATACACATCTTTGAGTTCTAAGACTCTTTTTATCTTGGATTATGAAGCTTCTTTTTGTGACATCCCTTTTTTCGTTAAAAATAAACCAGAAACCTGTGATGTATTCTCTCAGTTTTTCCTACAGGATAGTTCTGCTGCTGTGTTTCTACAGTTGGATAAAGCTTAGAAAATAGTAGCTTAAAAATTTTTCATTTTTCCAGTTTTCAAAAAAATTTATTAATTGTGCAAATTTATGCAAATGCATCATTATCTTGGGGACACTCAAGATGCAAAATCTGTAATTATAACAAACTGCAATGAAGACATTCAAAATGAATAGTTATGAATAAAAGGGAATTACACAATATCATATACTATGAATAAACTAGAATGGTAAATATAATTCAATATATTCATAATACATTACATGTAAGTATATTTTATTTTGTATATAAAATACATAAATTTTTATCTCTCTTCCCTTAACAGATGAAGAACTGGAAGAGAAGATACTTTCAATTAGATGAAAACACAATAGGATATTTCAAGTCTGAACTGGTAAGGTTCCAATTCTGTGTGATTTTCCAGTGATAGGTACAAGAAGATCTGAAGGAATATATTTGTGTTTGAGAAATGTGCTCTGCTGCTCCTGCAGCCCTTGAGCCTGTACTGTAATAACTAAATATGATTGGGAAGAACAAAAAAATTAATGGGACAACTGTTCAGCTGTTCCATTTGTTTGGGAACCTGCCTGTAGGGCACTGAAGAGCAGTAATAAAATCTTCTCTACAGTCACCCTGATTTTTGTGTTAGTGCTTTGTCATTTTACACTCTGATATAGTGAATTGTGTTGTTGAAATAGCTGCTCACTGCAGGGAAGACAAAACTGTCATCTTGCAATTCTTCATTTAAAGTTGGAATTATGCTTTATCATCCACATGATGGGATCTTCTCCCACACATTTGTTTTACCAGGGCAGCCAAGATGGACAAAAAACTCTTGATTTTCTGTTCAACAGCAACATTTGCAGAGTTTCTTTTAGTTTCATGACCTTTCTTGTTCCCTTGCCACTCCAAGTTTCTGGCTGGTTTTCAGCAGATGTTCAGTGCCTTCAGGCTTCATTTAAAAATTAAATGGCTGGTTCTGAAAAGAGTAAAGTGTGGGATTCCTTTTTTGGGAAAACAGGCTAAATGTAAGAAAATCTGTACCTAAGGAATGAAACCTGAGTTGTAGAGTATTATAAATTAAGGAGAACTGAGTTTTCAGGCCAAACATAAGACGTAAAATGTCAAGAACCTAAATTTCAGGCTGTTTCTGAAGTTAACTTTGCTGTCATTTCTAATGAGGGCGTCTGCAGCAGTAGCAGGGGGTTTGATCTTGAATCATTATCTTTGTTAAGCTGTCAGCAGAACAATTCTGACTCATTGCCTCTAAGAAACCCTCTATTTTTATTTTAAAAACAAATCTGAGCTCAGATTGCTCACAAACAAGTTCTAACCCAGTGAAGAATTGTACTGTGGGGGAGTGTAATGGAAGGATGGTAGAAATACTTGCACTTTTAGTGTTTCATGATGTTCCTTGAGCCTGTGGCAGTCCACAGGAACGTGGTGGAATACAGGCAGTTTGAGACTCAGAAAATGATCATTTCTGAGCTGGGCTTTTCCTTCCAAGAGGTGTCTGTACTCCAGAGATGATCTCTGGATTAGTTTGTAAATGCATTTTAATGGATTGAATCTAAGAGCAGCAGAGAAGAGATAAGGGGAGCACAGTAACTGAAAACATTGGGTTTTAAACTTTCTACATTTGATGTGCTATTGAGCAAAATGATCTAATGGAAACTGCTGTTGGAGGCTGGTGACATTTGGGTGGCCAATTGCTGCTTGCTTTGCATAAATCCCCTAAGTATCTGTTATAGAAAATGTAGGGGAAGTGATTCCAGAGCTGAAAGCTTTTATCTGGAAGTTGTAGCCAACTGAAGGAATCCATTGTAACTTGGCTTCAAGAAAACACAGTAGGAGGTAAAATAAGTTGTTGTTTATTTGTGGCTTACTGCAACAGCCACAGGAAAATCATAGTGTGTGTGACATGATGTTGTCATGGGAAAAGTGAAAGTGTTTCTGTTTGAATGTTCTTGCTTTTTCCTGTTGTGTGAAACTTTAACACTTATTTTCATTATGGTAACAGAATTTCTGAATGCTTTGAATACTTTTTACAGGTGTTAAGGACTGGTTGCTTTGTAGTACTTTTAACTGTGTTAAGTGTAGGATACAGTTAATCTTAGTTAAAGCCATGCCCTGCAGTCCAATTAACAAAGTATCTTCTGTGGTAGCATTTCATAGCAAATCAATGTAATCTCAGTTTTAGTGAAATGAGCTGCTGGAGGCCAGGGTCAATTGTCTGATCTGCTTTGGGGAAGAGGGCAGGGTGATTGTCTATATTATAGTCTGGAATTAATGTTCTGGGAGGTTTTACTTCTTGTTTTCTCCTCCTCTTCATTCCAAGTGCTGTGGTTGGTTTAATACTTTAAAAAGCAAATTAAATTTTGGTTGACACCACTTTTTTTATTAGTGACTGCCTTGAATGTAATTAATTTTATATAAATTTATGTGAGGCTGCTGCTGTCCTGGCCTCTGGCTTTCTGTTCTAGCTGTTGGATACATGTACTAAAACATGTTTCTTTTTTCAGGAAAAGGAACCTCTCAGGGTTATACCACTTAAGGAGGTCCATAAAGTTCAGGAATGCAAACAGAGGTGAGGAGGGAAGCACTGCTGTCACTCCATGGGATGGAATTCCCTGCTTGCTCATGGCCAGGCTGCTCCTTGGAGAACCATTCAATGACTCCACTTGATGTGTGGATGTGGGGTGTTCTTTCTTTATGGAACAGCACTTTGCTTTTTAATGGGTTTTGGGGGTTCTGTGTTAATGTGTGCTTCAAACTTGCAATTTTGGACAAGGGCAGAATGAGGGAATATCATGGAACCAGGAGTCAGGGTTGTGTGGGTGCTGTGTGAACTGAGGCAGCAATTTCAGGAGTCTCTACTGTGCTTACCTGATCCCTAAACTTTAGAGGAGATTAACTCATGGATGAATGAATAAATGGATGAATTATGTGGCTGAGAACACTTTTCACCCTGCTGATTCCCTCCTACCAAATGACAATGTGCTAAAGAATAATTGCTTTTGTAGCACTTGAGAGATGCTGAATTTTCTGTTTTTTCTTTAGCAGGCTACTTACAGAAATTTGACTAGAATGATAAATATTTTTAAAGTTAACATATGATTTAGAATATTCCAATTAAAATGCATGAAAAGTACTTTTAGACTTAACATTATATGATTTTAAATGTTCCTATTAAAAATACATGTAGTAGCATGTGTGCTACTGGTAAACTAAAGAGTCTTAGGGCTAAAATGAATAGAAAACCAATAGTAGAGTGATAAAGAAATGCAAAAGTCAGACAGCAAATGCTCTGATTCTCTGCCAGTCCTAGAGTCTTGTTAAAATACAGTGGGAAGGTTGAACTTGCTTTTGAAGTATTTCTGTATTTCATTTGCAGTGATATCATGATGAGAGACAATCTCTTTGAAATTGTAACAACTTCTCGAACCTTTTATGTGCAGGTAATTGCTTTTTTTTTAAACTTTGGGTGAACCCAAAAGGCTTTAAAAGTGAAATAGCAGCACTTCTTCACTTTGACCATGACATGATTTTCAGGGGGAATGTGATCTCCAGGATATTTCAGTTACTGTTTTATATAGCTGTGTACATTTAACAGTAAATTCAGAGTAAGACCTTACAAAATTCCTGGGTGGAGAAATGGAGCCCCCCTGGGTTTCAGCAGGGCCCTGCCCAGCAGGGTGAGGCTGTTGTGCTGCTGCAGCTGGAGGGCCAGGGGACAGCTGGGAGGTGCTGTTGACCGTGGTGCTGCTGTTGGCTGCAGGCAGACAGCCCCGAGGACATGCACAGCTGGATCAAGGCCATCTCTGGGGCCATCGTGGCGCAGCGGGGACCCGGCAGATCGGCGGCTTCCGTACGTCACCCTGCCCCTCCCAGGGGCTGCCTCCTGGTGCCGTTCAGTCCTGGCTTCTTCCTTCTGCCTCTCCTCTCTCCTGTCCTGTAGTAACGTGGTCTCTTTGCATGAACTTTCGACCAGACTGGCATCAAATACTTTGTGTTTTTAATGGAGTTTTTAGTCCTGCCTGTGACTTAGTCCAGTATGAGCTGTCACTATTACTAGTTTGGGAGTTCAGTTAAAACTTTCTAATTCCTGTGAGGTGTTTCTGCTAATTGCTGTGTTTTGCAACCAAATGACAATACCCTAATTTCTTTGTAACAACTCTCACTGCTAAATTGTCATTCTCTATTGCTGGTAGTTTATTGTATATGCAGATACAGATGAAAATTTAAACTAAGGAATCTGTGCTCACATGAGTTAGTTCTTGCTGTTGGAAATGCAGTGAGAACAGCATCTTGCAGTACTGAACTGGGGCACTGTGACAAGTGTTAGTATTTCTGAAGCCACGTGGATGCCAGCATTTCATACCTACTAGCCTTTAAACTGTATTAGCTGTTTAGCACAAAGGTCATTAACTTGGGGAAAGTAGTGGGAGTTACTCTGGTGTCACAGTGTCTCCTATGATGTGCAGCTGTAGCACCAGGAGTACTTCACAGTTTACTTCACAGTTCAGGTATTGCATGCTGTGTTTTTCATCTTCTGTCTCTGGGATGTTTTGTAATAAACTGAATGTATCATTACCCCCATAATCTGAAATCTAATAATTCAAACTACAGATTTGCATTGATACTGTGTTTCTGGTAACTCAGCCTAAGCTCTCAACCAATTTTTCATAGCTGCTTTTAAAATGAAAGCACATTACAGATTTTTCCTATTACAAATTTTCTCTTTGTGGGGGCAATGAAAACACACAGATAACTATTCTTTCTGTATGCTTTTTTTTTCCTTTGGAATTTTTTTGGTGTGTGTGTGTGGGGCTAACTGAGCAATGTAGCTATGAGTGTCTGCATCACTTCTTGTTCCCTCTGTTGTCCTCTCTCCCAAGTCCAGGTGACTCTAATCTTAGCTTTGCACTGTGTTCCAGATGCGGCAGGCCAGAAGGCTGTCGAATCCTTGTATACAGAGGTATACATCAACAACTGGTGAATGCAGCACGTATGTGGGCTCTCATGGAAACTCGCCTTCTTAACTGAGGGCTAGGGCTAGACACTAATTTGCACTAGAAAAACAAACTAAAAAAAAAAATAAAATAATGCTGCCTGTTGTCATGACCATTACTGAAAACTAACTCATCAATAATATCGTTCACTCGCAGGTTTGCACTGTTTTCTCTTGCTTTTGAAATGATTGGAAATGAAAAACGCCAAAACCACTGCTTCTACATCAAAGCACAGTAAACATTCAAACATAAGTGATGTGCTGTCACTTGGATAGGAAAGTACTAAAGCTAATTTGCATGAGAGTTCATATTTCCATTTTACTTTACATTTGTTTTGAAACTGCGCCAAAGCAAAAATTAAATTGAAGCTGCCCACAAACTAATGCAGATGAGTGCACACAGAACATGCTCATGGTAACTCTAGGGTTGGAAGGGTCTGCAGTAGCCTGATTTGCATGGCTTACGAGGTCTCTGCATGAAATGATTAGTTTAAACTTAGAAGCATTATACAATAATGTATAATCAATGCACTGTTCAAAGCAGGGCACCTTAGGAGTAGTGCAGCAGCACAATCTCTTAAATTGAAATAAATGTGAAATTACAGCCAGTGTGGGTAGTAAATCTGAGTATCCTTCAGGGCAGCTTAGCAAAAATTCAGAAGTCTTGTCCTAATATCATTGCTGTCCTATTTGGTGAAGTGAAATTATTAATAATAAGAAGAACAATAGGTAAATCAGTGAATCATAAATTCTTCTAAAGCAAACTTTTTTCCTGAAGTGGAATATCAACTCAGGTATGAAATAAGGCAGTATAAATTATGTTAAATACTTTAGTGAACTTGAACATGAAACTAAAGTTGAAAAAAATGTTACACAGGTTCATCCAATAACATTTAAGCTCATTTATAAAAAGAAATGTGGTAGTACTTGGCATAATCCATTTTGATTAAATTTATTAATTCATATGTCATGAGACTGTCATAACATTCTAAAAGAAACTTGAAAAACTACTGTGGAAAAAAAAAAGTGTTTAATTTAGGATGTCTATTTGCATCTTGGACACACATCTGTGATGGGTTTGGGGTTTTTTTTGTTTTTGCTAACAAATGTGCTTGAGAAATGCCTTGATTTGTGTGTGCACATGGGTTGGCAGATTCCTTTAGTTCCTGGACTAACCCTGGTGATGGCAGAACTGGCAGCAGCTGCAGCTCCTAATGCACACACAGTTCTCTGCAACATCACACAGCATTTGGATCAGAGTGTTTCAAACCCAGCACTGCCCAGGGATTTGAGACAGCCTGACAGAACTGATGGATGCAGTGCAGAGCCCAAAGAACTTTTTGTCCTGTTCAGGAGGTCAGGCTATCCCAGGACATCCAAATGGCATTCCATGCCTGTGCTTCAGACAACTAAATCATTCCTGCCTAGTCTGGGGACTTGTTTCTGTCAGTAAGTAAATGGTGGAAGATAATTTTGATAGTCATGTAAAGGTCAGCAGAAAAATGACAATGAACACAAAGCAATAACTTGAGTGGAAGGAGTAGCTTAGTTTCTTTTCTAGGTCATTAATTAAGGAAATTTTTATACAGTCCTGATAGTCTAAAGTTTTTGTTTGATCCTTGGGAGAAACTGGGGAGATTTGGTGTCCCAAGGAGAGGGAACAGTAAAATGTGCTTTACTTCAGGATTCAGGAAGTACAAGAGCTTGATACATGAATGGGCCTGAGTACATTTTTATTTTGGAAAGATGTGACTTTCCATGGCCTTTAAAGTGTGCATCTCCAAGAGCTTATTTAACATCTCAGTAAAATGAGGAGCCTCACTTTGCTGGGCTGTATTATACACTCTGCTGTGCTTGATTGAAGAACTCCATGTCACTAAAAGCAGCAGCTGATGCTGCTGTGAGCTCACACCCACTAAAGCAGTGCCTCCAGAAAGCACCTGCCTCCTGCTGCCGTGGCTGATGCTTTGCTTTGTGTATTTTCTGTCTCGAGATTTTTGTTTTGTATTTTTTTTTTTGGTGAGTGTAAAATCTGAAACTGCATCTCTCCAGCGTGACCTCAGTGATTTCCTCTGACACGCCCCCTTCTTTTTCCAGGAGCATCCCGAGCCTCCTTCCGAGCCCGGCCATGCTGCCCGTGCAGCCAGCTCACATTCCACAGCCCCTCACGGCAGCCCTCTGGTCCCAGCCCCTCACCCCAAACCTGCCTTGGAGAAGCGAGGATTTCACGAGTCTTTTACCAAGGCCAAGCCAAGGAGCTCCAAGATCCAGGCTGTCTCTGCAAGAGAATCAACTCCCAAAGTGACTGAGCGGGGCCCCTGGGAACCCCGGAGCAAAAACGGCACTCAGGAACAGGATCCTGGCCTTGTGGATCTGGATGATGCAAGCCTTCCAGTTAGTGATGTGTAGGCATGGAAGGGTTTGGAGAATGATCCATTTGTTCTGGTCCTTTTAATTTCCTTGCTGGGACTTTGAACCAAAGAAAATTCCAGGAAATGAGAACAAAAGCGAAACGAACCGGAGCACTGCTGTTATATATATGTGTGTGTGTGTGTTCCTGTGCACACATGGGTATATATAATGTGTTTGTGTGTTGCCTTGCAGCTGAGGGTCAGACAAGGACCTTAGGCATTTTCTCAAAGCCTGATAGTAAATCACTTACTAGGGAGGGGCCAAACTGCACATTCTAGGGGAAAAAAAAAACCCAAAATATATAAAAAGGAAAAAAAAAGTACTTCTGCAAGTAAGCAAGGTACCAGCAACTTCTAATTCCTAATCTGGCAGATCTGCTAAATTTGCAACTAATGCTCTGTTTTGGAGAACTTGTTGCCAACAAATGTGATTATTTAATTTCATCTTAAACTACAGTAAGATTTTAGGCATATGTGAGAATTTTTTCTCTCCGTGACTTTCAGATACCAGGAAATGCACAAAATGTTTCTTCTGTTCTTTAGGATCACCAGTGTCAACTGATTTGTTATCAGAACAAGAATTCTGAACTCCCTTGGAATTCTAGTTATGGTGCTGTAAAATTTCCACTAAAATAATATTTTGAATAGTCAACCTATTTTTGATGCACTCCTAAAGGTGGGTTATAACTTTTTGCACATTTGGATTTCCATGGACTGCATGTAGTGGTGTTTTGGAGGGGGGAGAAGAGAATTTGGACTTTGGAATTTGGACACTTTAGGTCTTTTTAACTAAGTAGGGTTTATGTTGTTGTTACATTAGGCTTTGCAGCGATTCTGTTTTCTTAAATGTTTAAATGTATTGTTTGGTTCCTGTTTTGAGAATGATTTCCTTCCCAGTGCTTTGTGAACAGTTCTTGTTTCTGTATTGATCAGTGGAAGAGCTCCTTTAGTTGTGGTGTTATTGGTACTGAACTGTTCCTAGTCCTGCAATCGTGGCCTCTAACTTTTGGTGCACTAAGAATCTGAAGTGCCTGTGTTTTCTCTCACATTGGTGAAACACTTTTGGGTTAGTGATGTACACAGACCATTCTTGCTGGGTTTGAGCATTGGCTTGGAGTTGCTCTGGATAGCATGGTTTGAAACAGCTCTTGAAAACAAGATTCATGCCAGGGGTACCAGTGTTCTGGTGTTGCACCCACTGCTGTGCAATATTGTGTTCTGAAAAAGTGAGTATGTGTTGTTTGTGTACACTGTGTTATGGGGCATCGGGGATGCCAGAGGAGAACCTTTACATTTCAAGTATTGGATTAGATGGTGTGTACTTCTCATCATTTTTGGAAAAAAAAAACCCCATTTGCTTTAATCCCAACCCCACAAATATCTCGTGCTGCTGCTTACTGTGATCCTGATTGTCCAGCTTTGTGAGACTTTTTGTCTACTGGAACCTAAGATACATATCAGGCAAGTCCATCTTCTCTCCAACTTCCAAACTGACTTCCTGCTCGAGAGATGTGGATGGCTTTACCACAACTTATCAGCAATTTGTTGATCCCAGGACAGAATAATTGGTGTCACATAAAAATGGAATATAATTAATTTCAAAACCTTAAATTATATCAGCACCTTCTTTTGGTTTTGGTTTATTTTTTATTTTTATCCATAAGCTAACTAACCACTGTCTTAAGGCAGTGGTGTCTGTAAATTACTGGTTTTGTTTGACTTTAGATATATGTGAAAACTAGCACAGAATTGGAAATTACTGTAAATGTCTGTACTAGTATTGTAGGGTTTAATTTCTATAAAAATAAGCCATTAGCTCTTTCAAAGCTTATTTTTTCACAAGTACGTTCTGTGTGGAAGACACTTTGCATTGTAATATTTTTACTGTAGTCTAACATCTGAAATCACTTGCTCTGGTACAGCTTTCACACTGCATGGTCATTTTATTCTATTTTGGTATTGGCAATTGTACACATTGGGTGGAGGTAAAGCAGCTCCATTATGGAACTTACCAAAAGAGGGGAAAAAAGAGAAAAATGACAAAAGAAATGAACTACTGTCGTAGTTCAGTAGCATAGGGAAATATTTGTGGTTGGTCACTGTCAGGGTCTCCTATTTATCAGTACTTTTATAAATCTATAAAAATTGTTAAATTATTTTAGAAACAGTGCTGTAAATATGTCACATTTAAATTGTCAATAAATCAGTTTGGGTAACTTAAAATAACATCTGGTTGAGTTTCTTTGCACCATAATTATTTAATCAGAGCAATGTATTCTTTTTCAGTCTGTAAGAGACCAGATTCTCCTTTATCCAGCCATGGCATCTCTAATTCTTCCAATCTAATCAGGTTGTGCAGGCTAAGAATGAAATTGTACAGACTGAGCTGACTTTTTTGTCCTGTTCTCAGTTTCTTCTGAGGAAGTTTTACATGTTATAAAAGGGATATTGATAAAAAAGGGGGAAGAAACTGTAAGATGGATTTTTCTGTCTTTGTGCTGATCATTCAGAAGGGTTCTCTCTCAGAGATGCTCTCCTGAAATACAGAGGAAAGGAAAATACACAATTACCCAGATTCCAGTGCCACCCCCTGGCTGTGCACTCTGCCCCTTCACTGGAGGGGAAATCAAATTAGTCTGTATGGCCACAGATTCTGTAAGTATTAAATTCTGTAAGTATTAAAATAAAATACTTACAGAAAAAGGAGCTGCTGAGTGCAGTGAACGTTCCTGGAGGCAGCTGCTGAGGGGGGATGCTCCAGGATACAGTTCAATAAAATGGGATATTCCTTAACCTCGTGGAATATCGGGATGTCAGCACCACCTAGGGGTCACACTCCAGCTTTAAAAATCAGACCAGTCTTGTACTAATTTGCTTTTAAAGTGTATTTCATACTTAAAAACTCACCTGGAGACTCCAGTTGTAAAGTCACTGGACTGTTACAGGTTAGTTGGATTTTTTGTTTCGTGGTTTGTTTTTGGGGGTGTTAGGAGGATCGGTTTTTTGGGATTTTTGGTGGGGGGGTTTCTAATTTTTCTTTTTTTAAGCTAATTTTTTTAGGTTTTATAGTAAGTATTATAATGGATGGAGAAATTACAGACTGAACCTAAAATGCACATTCAGAAGGTGTAGACCAGAAATATTACTGTCGTTTTAACAATTCCATTTTAAACAGAGGTGAGAGAGAAGGAAGAAATGGAAGAAGGGGAAATATTGGAAAGGGAATTTTAGTCTAGAAGTTGAAATTAAAGCAGTGAAACCCATTTTTGGTTGTTTTACCTTTTATCAGTTTAATGTCTTAATAGTCATCTGAACTTTGTAGAACAGCCTGCATTATTAACAGAGTAGAACAGCCTGAATTATTTGATGCTCCAAGGCAGTGAGCTGCCAAAACCCTTCTGAGGTGAAGGGAAATAGTGAAATACTGAAGGCAGCTCTCTGGAAAACTCAAACCCGGATCTTGCCCTGCGAGTTGTGCCCGCCTGGATTTTTCACTTGAGATTTTCGGTGCAGCCTCTGGGGAAAAGAACTGCAACTCCTCTGTGAACGCACTACTAATGGCATAGTAGTTGTTGAACGCTGCCCTTGGAAGTGTCACTTTCGACACTGTAATTAGGGATTTGCATTTCAAACGAGTGGAATTTCGCGTATCAGGATGCGCAGTGAGCGCACCTTGCAAGAATTCCGACCACTCTGCCATTCTGCTGGCAGCCGGGACACAGAGTCGCCTCTGCCCCCAGCAGAGGGGTGGCAGCTGCGGGTTCGCAGGGCAGCGAGTTTTATTTTCTGTAAATCACAAAGTCTCAGCGCCTGTTTTCCAGCCTGCAGTGTCCTACGTGCGCTGCTGCTGGTAGCTCTGCCCGCCGACAGGAAGGAAATGCCAGCTGACCACAAAGACATCCTCGCTGCAGATTAGCACTTGTTTCTCGGGGCAGGTCGCTTGGCTTCACGTCAGGCTTTACAAAAGGCACCCTGACGGCTCATTTCGTTTGTAAATCACGCCAGCAGTTAATGCTTCTCAAGCATCAGGGGTAGATTCTATCAGGAAAGAACGCGGAGTTTTAAATTCCCTGGTTTGGAGCCATTCTCTTTCAAAGCAGTGGCATTTGTGTGTTTTTTAAAGGTTTGGTTTTTCTTTAAGTTTTTGTAAGATTTCTCTTGTTATGTTGAAGTGGAGAAGTCCTGGATTTTTGAGAGGTGGGAGCAGGGATTTTACACTTTCCCCCCAGAAAATCTGAGAGGAAGCCATTAAGGCATGAAGAAAATTAGGACAATAATGAAGGACAAACAGAATAAAGCTGGAAAGGTTTTCAGCAAAGTCCAGGATGTTGGAGTTTGCTGAGACTATCAGCATTCCAAACCTTCCCAAACCTCCTTCATCCTCTTTCCTTGCCGGGACCTTTCAATACTCAGGCTTTACCCTTTTTTCCTCTGGCCGAGTGTGCCCTTTTTTTCGTCCTTTACTTGCTTCCCACCCCTTTCCAGCCTTCCCAAACCTCCTTCATCCTCATTTCTGGCCCGGGACCCTTCTAGACTCAGGGTTTACCCTTTTTTCCTCTGGCTAAATGTGCCCCTTTTTTCATCCTTTACTTGCCTCCCTCCCTATCGTGTGTGCCCAGGTTCTCCGAGGGTGACATTGCATGGCAGGGCGGGCTGGCACAGCATCCCTGGGTGTGTG
>VWYE01025638.1:0-114446 GCA_013398995.1 Alaudala cheleensis | reverse complement strand
CTTTCTTTCTTTCTTTCTTTCTTTCTTTCTTTCTTTCTTTCTTTCTTTCTTTCTTTCTTTCTTTCTTTCTTTCTTTCTTTCTTTCTTTCTTTCTTTCTTTCTTTCTTTCTTTCTTTCTTTCTTTCTTTCTTTCTTTCTTTCTTTCTTTCTTCTCAAAAAACAGACCCATGCCATGCTGAGAAGCATCTTTACAAAGCACAACTGCATCAGTGAAGGGATATGACTGCTCTGATGAAGTTTAAGCATTTCTTTTTTTTCTTTTCCCCAACAAAGTAAAATACTGGCAGTGATAAATTAAGGGACATTATTAAAGAAACAATGTAGCAAAACTTCATTCAGTTTGGTTTGCATCAACCAGTGTTTGCTGTGTTTTCTGATTGACACAAATCTCACTGAATTGGTTCACAATAAAGTGTGCACAATATGGCTTACATAATGCCCCTCAAAGGATATTACTTTTATTCCACTCTCTCACCCCTCAGCTTTGCTTCTCAGTAGACTCCATAACATCATGGATGTTTTTACCCAAGCAAAATTTAAACAGGAGGACACTTTTTTATGGTACCTTCAAGTTCATTGTATTAAATTATAACTGGAACATCAGAAGAGCTAAAGATAAAAAGATAGAATAAAGAGGATATTTTCCAACATTATGGGCACTATGGGACATTTCCCGGTTGAATTTTTTTCTTTCTTTCTTTTTTTCCCTTTATTTATTCATTTTTCTTTCTTGAGACCTACTCAAGAAATATTTTAAATAATATTCCATTGAAAGTTCATTGCACATTGTATTCATTCAGTTTTCTTCCACTTTCCACCACAAATACTAGAATATGGTGGAAGGAAATGTGTGATCCTCACCACCAATGGTCAGTTCCAGTTCTTTTATCAGCACTATTTTTCTAGCTTCAGTATCCTTCTCATGTTTTCTTTCAGATATTTTCATTCTTTTAGTAAAAATGAAATATGCAGGGTTTTTTCCCCCTCTCTTTTGTACTTAAACCATATCATAGCTTTGCTTTGACATCTTTAGGATGTTTAAAGTGAAGGAAGTGCAAAAAATCTATACATTTGGATTATTAAGATCATGGCTGAAGGGATCTTTTTCGTATTATTTCTACTAACAATGTAATTTTTAATATCAATTTTGCTTTAATTATAGCAGTAGGAACTCAAAACAATGCAATGATGTCAGTGAGTTTACCCTAAACTTTCACTGAGAAGAGGTTTTAATGCTTGGAGATCATTGAAGTTGCTCCAGATTTACTTCAGTAATATATTAGACAATGAATCTGAGGTTTGTTTACAGGGGTATGAAAGGGGAAGTTTTCAGAGGACAATACAAGGCCCAATTTAATTGCTGCCAACAGCATCTGAGAAACCAATGGCTTAGCTTTTATTTGCTGAGGACATTCTCTGTACAAGTTGGATGGATCCTTGGGAGAGACAAGAAAGGGCAAAATCCTGTTTACAAGCACTAGTAGCACACTGTTGTATCTCTGACATGTTTCTATTAAATACAGCTCAGACCTTAATGACTCTTTCAACAAAGAACTGCCAGTTCAAATAGTCATCTTTAGGGTCTTGTGTTCCTTTTTTTATGTTTTCTCCTTGAACTGCCTTATGTGGCATAAGATATTACTTATCATTTAACAACCTAAGAGCCATTAAAGCACCATCTGAAACAAAGCACATACACCTGTTTATTAAGGCCATTTCTGTATGGCACTGGCTTCTAAAACCGCCCAGTCTTGTTAATTTAATGATTAGACAATAAAAATATATGTCCTGCTCATTTGTATTAGTGTAACATCTAATAAAACAACTTCCGAGCCAGAACTTGGAGGAGAAATTTATCTCCATATTATTCACAGTGAATTGCTCTTGATATTAATTACCCAAACGCAATTATATTGAATCCATTGCTCTTTAGAGCTTATTGTACCCTGTAGTCTGACTGCTCTTCATTTTCCTTTAACAACATATCTGAGAAAATATGATAGCTGTAATACAGAACTGGGCATGCACAAGCTGAAATTATCCAAATTAGGTGCAAGAAACATCTACTGAGTCCCAGCTAACAATGCTGTGTTCAGGGCTAGGAGATTGCCAATAGAGGAAAAAAGTCACCACCCAATGGAAATAGATCTTAATGTTGATGAGGCAAGGGAAATTAAGGAAGTGATACAGAAAAACCCAGGATAACTGCATTCTGCCTNATTACCAAAACAAACCTATAACAGGAAGTGATACAGAAAAGCCCAGGATAACTGCATTCTGCCATAATCATCTTGCTGTTTAACTTTTCTAGCTAGGGTCATTTATGGTTTCTTTAAAACCAGGGAGACAGTTCCATTGTCCTGCTGGGATCATTGCTATTTTCTATCAATTTAGGTTTTGTATTGTCTCCTTGAATTTTAGTAGAGGCTGTAGTATAAACCAAACTTGGTTAAGAATAAAGCAAAAATAATTACACAAAAAATGTTTTCTTTGCTCAGTCAAGTAACTCAGGTTTTCACAGCTCTTACATACTAAGAAGCTGAGAGAGAGAGAATGAGACATTTAAAAAATAATTGGGAAGATAGAGATTTTAAAGAGTTTTTGGACCAAGTTGAGAAAAATTTTTAAGGTGGAAGACATAAGAGACAAGAAATTTCAGAAAACTTAGAAGTATTTAAGAAGCAATTTGCCTACTTATATATGGCTTTTTTTTTTCTAACACAGATGAGAAAGGCGGCTTCTATTATTTTGTTTTAACTTTGTCAAAAAAGTTCTACCCCTGTGAGGAAACTTTTTGAAGAAAGATACATGAAATATAAGTAAAAATGGTGAAACAGCAACCCCCAGAAAGAGCTGCTCCAAATTTACAGGTTGATGATCAACTCACACATGTAATTGAGACATAGAATTTTCCACAAAAAAGTTCCCTACATTGTGAAATTGAAACAGTTGGGGTTTTTTTACATCTGAGAAGTAGAAACCTTAATTTTTCTTATTTTCCTCTAAAAGAGTCAAAAAATAATATCAAATTTGTAGAAAAGCAGCCATGGATGCCAGATTCTAAAACTTGCTTTGTTGGAAGTCTTAGAGGTACTTCTGGTGAGTTAATTGCTCCTCTTTGTAGAATGACTCTGTAAAATGCTGAAAAATAAAGATAACTGAAAGTTTCCCCTGTGGAGTTCAATACGAGAAGACAAAGAGACAAGGACTGTGCAGAGACCATGATCTTTTCCTGTTTCCATGGTGATACAGTTCTGGAAAAGATACACCCATTTAAACTGGTGGATCCTTCTAAAATATATTATTGAGAAGTTATAACTGTGCTTGTTAAGCATTAGAATGAAGTTCATGAGCCCTATTCAAACTCTTTCCATCCCTCCCCATCCAGAGCATTAGCTAAGAGGAATCAGAATGTAGAAAGGCCACAGAGAGCATGAAGATGCATGAAGCCTCACATTTTGAAAGATAGATTTCAGATGTACAATCTCCATATATGGCCACATTCCCTACAAATTTATTGGAATACAGGTTTTCTGGATGAAAATGTTGCAGAGATGTGTCTATCTGTTGATTAGACATCTCCATAATCTATCTATGTTGCTGCATGCTGGAACTTAAAAGTCACAATTTACTGAAGACATGAATTTTAATGATTCAGTTTTGAGTTTTCTCTCCTATGTATGCACTTATAGTAGTAAGGAAGATGAACCATTTCAATGGGGGTAGAACCTGCCATCATACTTATCATACCTATTAAAAAATTAGGCAAACTACTGGGCATCCATTTCCCTCTTCCAAACATCAAGCCTCAAAGCTAAGGTTAAGGAAAAAATGCTCAATGTACTTATGTTAAGCCATCCTTGAAATCAGCATAGATCTGGGAGTGTGTTAATAGGGACATAGAAAGATTATCTATCATTTCAGAGAAACAGACAGATAGTCATTGTCTGTTGTCATTGCAAGGGAAGTAGAATATAATATGTGGAAAGATCAATCTCTTTTTATTGTTTCTGGTCCTGAAGAGAATTGTGAATATTCAATACTCTTCATTTCAGAGTGGTTTTTAAGTCTTCATTGAGAACAAGGAGAGAGGGAGTGACTGTTCTGTAAGAAATGTTCCCTTATTTTTGCTGGGGTGTTTCCACTGCTGATTGATTACATGAGTTTGTCCTGCTGTGTAGTTGTTGTTTGGCTTATCCTATGTTGACACCGTGGGGACACTGCTAGCCAGGATGAAATGCGCTACATCCTACAACTTGCAGATGAGAGATCCATAAATGTTGACATTTCTGTTGTGGGGTTATCTAGTGTGGCAGTGGTGGAGATCTTTTGTTATTAAGCTCTATGTCACACAAGTTATAAACAACTTGTCTCCTCATTTCACCTGGAAAATAATTATCACCTTTCCCTGGTAGCACCCAAACTCCACTGGACTATTTCTCCTTCAAGGTAGACCAACTGGTACATTTGTCCCTGTCTTGACTTTAAGTCTGAAGTTTCTTTTCTCTATTTCAGGTACAAAGAAATATTCATGTGCCTGAAAACTGAGTCAATGTTTTACTTCTAGCACCTGATCCAGTAAAAGATAAGACCTCTCTTTGCCCTGCTTATAAGCCTCTATCAAAGATAGCTTTGAATTTGCATCCAGAAGAGGGCAATAATGGTAATGAAATGGCTACAAGGAATGTCCTGTGAGAGGTAGTTGAAGTTTTGTCTGATTTGGAGAAAAGATGGGTGAAGGGCTCCTCCCCAAGTAGGGCAAGTGAAGAGGGAGGTGTTGACTTCCCTGGTATCCAATAACAGGAAACAGGGGAAAAATACAAAGCCACAGCAAGGAAGTATGGATATTAGGAAGCATCTCTTCACTGAAGAGATCAAGCACTGGAACAGGCTTTCTAGAGAAATGGTCAGTGTCCCAATCCTGACATTGTGTAAGAGGCACTTGGACAATGCCTTTAGTAACACACTTTTACTTGGTCAGCCCTGAGGTGGTCAAGCAGCTAGACTGGACTGTTGTAGGTCACTTCAGAATGAATATTCTATTCTATTCTATTCTATTCTATTCTATTCTATTCTATTCTATTCTATTCTATTCTATTCTATTCTTCTATCAGGGTTATTATTAAATATGTTCAGACAGTGTTCTGCAAATTTCCAACATCTTTTTCCTGTTCTAGCTTGTTAGAGAAGGCCGTATTGTTGTTTGCCTACACACTTTTATCCTTTGCTTCTTTTTGTCTCTCTCATATTTTCTGTCTCCTCATTCAAAAACCCTGTTGTACATTCCAAATTTTTGTCCTTAAAAAAGATCCTATGTCAGTGTGCTTAGATCCTGCTTTTCCTGTGTAATCCATATAATACAGGGGCAGATCCATTTCCAGCCTCTCATCTATGCTTAAAGAGTCAGGTTCTTGTGAAAATACAGTTTAAATTATTTTAAATCTTTAAAATATATTGGGGATTTTCAGTTTGCTTTTTTTCTCTTGGTAGTCAGAGCTGCTTTTGGTTTTTTTAGCCAGCTGAGTCCAAAATAATATTTTGAAACTCCACAATCACAGGAAGAAGTGTGTTATTTTGCTGCACTGATCTCACAAGTTCAAATGGCAATTCCAGAATGAGCATGCCTTTCCTTTAAATCCAGTGCGAAATTAGAGCTGGGACAATGTCTCCTTTGCAGGGATCTCCATAAAATAGGTCAGGTGAATTTTACACTGGCTGTGCTGCTTTCCTTCCAGAAAATCCAAAGGAGCCCAGATGACCAATTGGGTTAGGACACATAGGAAACTTGAAATGTAGAAAAGTGAATTGGAGATTGATTTTCTCTACACAACTTAGGAGTGCTTTGTCCACTTTTTAGAAAAGACAATTCATTATGGATCCCCTGTATTCTTGATACTTAATCTCAGAAATCAATGTGATTCTACTGTCTGAGGTAATCCTTCCACTCACTAGGTATATTGGGTGCCCACAGACCTGCCTCCTGAAACTGCTGCTATTTTGAGCAATGCTTTAAAGAGACAAGGTGTCAGATGCTGGTGACACTTTCTTCATGCATAAGGAATGAGAACTTTTTAAGGATCTTTAATATTTGGAAAACGCAGACATCTAAGGAAAAAAGTATATTTGTCAGAGTGAGGAAATTCATTCATTGAGAATGAGCAGAGATTGATTCTGTCAGGGTTGATTCTTTCTCTAATATATCACATATATTTTTCAACTTTCAGTTTATTATGCCCAAAAGTATCTTAAAAAGTGAAATTTTATCAAAAGAAAAATTGTTTTATTTTATAAAACCTGTTAATATTTAGAAAGCATTTTTTGTTTTAGTCAACAATTATATCAATTTTAACACTACAGCCCTTGTGAAAGATCTGTATTTCTTTAGCAAATATAGGAACAGTTTCCGTTATGTTAATGACTGAATCTGAACCCATCAAAAAGGCTTTGAAAGACTATTACTTCACTGCAGTGTCATTAGAAATTTGCAAGGAAGGAAACTGGTTTAAAGTGATTTTATTGTTTGTATTCAGTGTAAAAGACAGTAGCAGAACTGACAGTGACACTTTCATTTTGACATCACTTTCCTAGGCTAGTTTTGAAAGCCCTACAAATATTTTAATCCAAGCCAGTGACACATTTTAATACCTGAATAGTAAGATCAAAGGCTGTCTGCTAGAGAAATTTTAGCTGAGTGCAACCTGTTTGTATGTAAAACAAGACATTGGAATTCAGTGTTCTAACCTAGTTAAGCAAGGTACAAGCAACTCATTCCATCCTCACTCCCACCCTCTGGAATGGGTGGACCACCCATTGAAACCCAAATACTGAAAGCAGCAAGGAGTTTCTGAAGTAAAATCCCTAATTCCCTATCTCTATATTTAATTGTTGATCATAAACAGAGTGGCATTACCCAGAGAGAGATAGTGTTGTGTCATTTCTATATCCAACTCCAAATCTTGGAGCACTGTTGCTTTCAGTAGTACATTGAAGATGTGAATAGTACAACCAGAGGTCCTTATTAATATGAAAACAATTAAATCTTCTATGTCAGAGGTGCTTCTTTCTGTTCTTTTGAACTGGTTTAGCTACTCAGATAATTATGCTTTAGTTTTACAGTTAACACATATGTGACAGTTTTTGTTATCAGTTATGGATCATAAAAAGTAATGCAATTCTTCACACATGTAGTAAGTCTGACTATTTCAAATCTAAATATGCGTGATCATGAAAAATACTATTTAAATGTGATAATTATTAATGAAAAATTATTGAGATTGAATAAATCTCTTGAGATCATCTAGTCCAACTCACTGTTCAGGAGCATTCAGATAGAAGAGGTTGCCCAAAGAACAAGATGTTCTTTTATGTCTCTTCCAACAAAATCTATGATTCTATGATAGAGCAGGTTGCCCGGGATTGTACCCAGCTGAATTTTGGGTGTCTTTAGAGATGGAAATCTCTGATGACCCCTGAAGATCTTTCATTAGTCATGGACTAGATGTGTTTGGTGGGCTGTACACTTTTCCTTACAGGTGCTATTGTCTTTGGGTTTATCTCTGTAGATTGCAGATAGGAAGGAGAAGGAAGGCTCATGGTGGACATGACTGAACAAGCACAGAATTGATGAAAACTAAATGACAGACCAAGCTGCTTTTAACCCTGCTTGGTCTGTAGTATTCCAGCATCCATAGCATTATTGGAAATGATCCAGTTCTTAGAAATACATGAGGGAAAAAAAAACAAAAAACAAACACCAAATTGAGAAAAGTGTTGAAGATCAAAGAAAAGTAGATGAAAGACAGAGAGTGGTCAAGGAGACCTGACCATAGCCCTGGTCTCTTTCAAATCCTACAGACTTAAAGGCATGGATAGATTTTCCACTCTTTTGAAGTATATTTCCTTTTTTTGATACTGTAATTTAATTGCTGAATACAAGAAAAGAAAAGGCATTATTAGCAAAGGGTAGCTGACCAGTAGACAGCATCCTTCATCTTTCCTGAAAGGACTGCAAATACCCAGATTTCCTCAGGCACAAAAACTGTGTTAATACAGAGGGCTGTACAGTTTAGATGACACAAAGCAGAGAGAATTCTGACCTAGAAAAGTACTTAAGCATTCAGACTATTGAAAGTCCATTAAAATCAGTGGGAATCATAAATGTGCCTGATTTTTGGTGTGCTTAAATACATGCCATGAACTGAGATGGTGCTCCCAGGCAGTGAACTCTGAAACATGTGTGGGGTCCTACAAAATGCAGTGGTCCACTCACTGGGGATTTATGTATCTTCACTAAATTAGTGTCCTTTGTAAACTGGGGATTACAGTATTTCCCTCTTTCTATCCCTTTTCTGAAATCTCAGCTTCTCTAGACAGCAGTTCCCCTCAAGCACTTAATCTCTGCATAACAGCAAACAGAATGGGAGTTTTTTCTGTGTGGGGATTCTCAATGCTTAAATGAAGCATAACTCGAAGCAGACACTAGGCAAAAAAAAACTCCCTTTAGTTCTAACACACCAACATTTTATTCTTCTACTGAACTTTTATCCTCTTTAAATTATTGTGCTGTTTGGTTTTTAGTGTATTGAGAATTTAGAACATAAAAGTGATCTTCACCTTTGTTTTCACACAGCTTTAATAATAACCACTGAACTGCAGATCTGGTGTCCATGGGAATCAATTCTTATATCCTCAAAGCAGTGGCTATAAAGTATGGAACATAAAATCACAGCTAGATACTTAGTAATTACAAATAATTCATCTTCATCTCCAGCCTTAACAACAAAAGTATTAGTTTAGGCTTAAGGAACTGAGGCAGAGCAGTAGCTGAGAGATATTTCAGCCCTTTCTATCAGTGTAAACCAGTGAGCCATTTCTGATGGCATAAATACAATCCACTTCCATTGTTAATAGTCCAAGAATATTTCCAACAAATAAAATATAGATTTAAAATTATTTACTAATAGCTGGCTGAATTTAGCAAGTTTCTTTAGGTTTTGGTGTTTTTATTTTGTTTTGTTGTTTGTTTGTTTGTTTGTTTTAGGGGTTTTTTTGTGTTTTGGCTAGGGTGTGGTTTGAGTACCATCCAGCAAGCATTAATGCAAAGGCACATCCTCAAACAGAAACCAAGGGCAGATTGAAATATCATACTAATCTACATCAGGCAAAAGCCTGTCTGGACAGTTTTGGTGTTTTTTTTCTCTATGCCTTCAGGTTTTGCTGCATTACTGGTGGAAAATGGTTCCAGAGGGGAGAGTCTTCTCTTGAGAATTTGTCATCACCTGCCCTCTCAACAGTACAGAAGGAAATAAACATTTCCCAAGAAAACTGTAACCTAAAGCATCTTAGAGAGTTGGATGAGTTTCTTGGCTTGTAGTTTGCAGGGAACTCCCTTGAGTTGCAATAGCAGCTTGTGCTGTCCATAGCTGATTCCTCCTTTGCAAGCATTGTGGGAGAAGCTGTCCCGAGCAATGTGCTCCCAATTGCTTTTTATTCCCAAAATTTTACTCTAGATACCAGAATTGCCAAAACACACTGCTAGGAAACTTACAACACTTCAACAGCTGAAAAATCAGGACTGAAGATTAGAAATCAGGTTCAGACAACCTGCATACTGCCAAAAATCAGGAAAGTAATTAATTTCTGTTTTAAAAAAGAATATTTTTAGTGTTCCAACAGTGTGTAAGTTTTAATAATTGCTGTAGCACTTCTCTGACATAGTCCTTGATCAAATGATGACTCATGAGGTTCAGTTATTATCTTAAAGACAAATACAAGTGGAAGTTGTCATCTTTTATATTCATCTGCCTCAAACATAGAAGTTTAAACAGAATTCCATACTTCTTCCTTCTATTTTTAAATCAAAATATTCATTATAAGAACCCAGTCATACTGTTCATTTTATTTACAGGTTATTCTGAGTGCGATGCCATTTTCATTAATGGTTTTCACAAAAGAGAAAACCACAGCCAATTAGGGCTATATATAAAAACATTTTAAAGTGAAGGCAATCAAGAAAACTTTTCAGAAAATCAACTTCTTTTCAGTGAATGGTTTATTGATTTTACAGCTTCACATGCATATTGTGTCACTTAGAGAAAATGTCTCTTCCAAATGCCTGCCTACTCTTTGTGAACATGCATCTAAAAACATAAAAAGTTTTCCAAGGTCTAGTCTAATTTATTTACATTACAGATTGCCAACAGCAGTAGATGGCAATCACCACAGGACTTTGAGAGCAAATATAAAATAAAGAGTGAAGATGGTGTTTGTGCACAAGACTAAAATGGGTTGTGAATAAACTGGACTACAAACCAATACTTGGGATTTATTTTGACATTTATCGGGTAATTATGAGGGTGAAACTATTTTCAGTCCTAGCAGATTTCACTAGCTAATCTATTTAGGAATTCTATAGAAGTTTAGGAGAGAATGGTGCTTTTTTGAGATAGTGTGAACTATGTGCTCAATTTACCTAAGGAATGAATAATTTGCTATCCGAAGTGATGGGCACAGAAAGTTCTACATTGGCAAATAAGAGTGAACGTGAAGCTGTCAAGGTGCAGGCACAATCCTACTGCAACATCAAGGACTGTCTAAATTATGTTCTTTGTCATACAGTTTAGTTTAACATAGCCCTGTGAAGAATAGGGAATTGGACTTGATGAACTCTTCCAACCCTTCCTTGGGTTCCTTCCAACTGGAGGCATTCAATGGTTCATGCTTAGAGCAACTGAGACAGACTGATGATGGGGATGACAGGGCACGACCAGTGGGACTGTTGCACTTGACTGAGTATCAGATCCCATAGCAGCAGAAATTACTGGGAACAGAAATTTCTCCATGCTGCATGTGGTCAAATCCAGGACTTCTGGAACTTCTTATACAAATAGAAAGAGCACAGACCCAATGTGATGGAGATAAGCACTTAAAATGGAAGAAGACATGATACAAATATCTGTTGTACGTAAAGGAAGCTTCCAGTTCTTAGAGGGGACAAGAGGTAAAAGAAGGCTGAAATGGGACTTTTCACATGGGCATGTAGTGATAGGACAATAGGGAATGGCCTTAAACTGAAGGAAGGTAAATTTAGATTAGTTATAGGAAGAAATTCTTTACTATAAGCATGGTTGTGCTACATCCTTAGAAATGTTTAAGGCCAGGTTGGATGAGGCTCTAGACAACCTAGTGAAGATGTCTGTGCCCATGGCAGGGACTTGGAACTAGATCATCTTTAAGGTCCCTTTCAACCCAAGCCATCCTGTGATTTTATGATAACTGGGATCAGATATATGAAAGTGGGCCATAACCCATGTGCCAGTTAAAGATTCAGGCATCTAAGATGTCAGCTATGACAAAATGGGCTACTTTTCTCCTATGCAGATTCATAATTTTGTTTCTGGATATATGGAGTTACTCTCACCATGCAGCACTGGTAGATATTTCTCTGGGGATATTTTAAGTATCCTTAAGTAAATTTGAGGAGCGTAGCAAGGTAGATAAGTGCTCCAAAGGAAAACCTCTTTGGTATGGCAGTGGTGGAGTATAATTCACTCTTTTTCTACACACCAAATCAGTACTATACTGTAAAGATAGGCATCTATCCTATTCTGTGGGTAAAGTCAAAAAACCTCATTTGAGCTCTTCTGGTAAGGGACAGATCTACAGGCTTCAAGCACAGGTTAGCTTAGAGCTGTGTTAAAGGACTATCTCATTGGGAAATGGAGGGCTGGGGCTTATTGCAGAACATACAGTTGTGAAACCATACCACTCAACTTCCATGGTCCTTTGTTTCTCTCTCTTAGCCTCACAATACAGGCTCTATACTATTCTCTTTTTTTTTTTTTTATCTGCTTTAAAGAAAAATGAGACTCTGCAGTCTTTGGCGGATTCATTCCTGAGCTATATTCTGGAGTTACGAAGTGAATGACAACCCAATATGAAACATTTGATTGTGCAGAGTGAATTCCCTATTGGCCTGCACCCTGCATAATTAGCTTGAAGTCAACCTAAGCCATGTAAGCTATTGCAGAATTTTTTACTTGGAGGAAAAAAATGAAGAAAATTAAAGAGCCCATGTCTAGCGTTGTGTTTTATCCCAAGCCAAATGCATAGACAGCTTGCATTTGCCAGCCTTCTCAGAAAGAGCCTAAGGGGACCTGTTTGCCAACATTTGATTCCCTGGCAAGCAAGCTTTTTGTATTTCCATTAATTAACCAGCTCAGGGTGTTTGCTGTTTCTCTGTAATACATCAGCCAAGGGCAGACTCTATGGACAGACATCAGAAAAAAGCCACTGACTCTATAGAAATCCATTGAAGAATTCCATTTTCGTTGCTTGGAGGATTGGAACAGATGCACTGAGGAGAGGAGTCCAGGAACACAGATTTTTATGTATGATTTTATCAGAGCTTAACAATCCTATAGTGGCATTTGTTTGACTTGCCAAGCAGAAGGCAATAGTTTCATCTGTACCAGGCACTCAGGCAGAGCAGATTGTTACATACCATAAACAAATATGCTACAATGAAAGCATACTTTAATTTGCTAGTAACAGGGCTGATTTCATGTCAGAAAAGTCTGAAATATCAGCACTGGTTTAATAGAGCTAGAGATGCCTGAGCACACACATTTTAAGATGCCGTCATCTTATACACACACTACTGAGCTAGCTACCAACAGTACTCTTCTGTTAGTGACATGGAAATTGAAATATCCTGTCAAATAATCTTGAAGAACACAAGTTGTAGCAAAAACATTAACACTTAAAAAAAATTGATTTTTGTTTATTAGAAATTAATTCTAAGACATTAAATATTATCTCAGTACATTGAAACAGAAAGCAATATATACCCATATATATAAAATAAATTTTTATATATATTTATAAATATTTTCAGAATAAAAATTTAATAAAATAAAAATTTTCAGAAATGTTTTGCAAAACTACCAAAACGCCTACAAAGCTTTTTCCAAGGTATAGACACTTAAAAGTTGCCAGATCAAGTGAGTCCAGTAAATCCACTATATTTCTCCACAAATAAGGAGAGTTCATTGAAGTGCAGGAAAACAGTAGGTTGCTTTCTACATTGTGAAAGCACTCCTGGTAACATTAATGATATGCCTGTGCTATCAGGTTTTCAGTGACTGTTACCTGAACAGTCATGTCCCCTTCAGAGGAATAAATAGAGTGAAAAAGCACACCTTGAAAGATTCAGAATCTCTGAATAATTGGAGTGAAATGGCAGTTTCTAAAAGACATTTAAAACAATATATATAGAGAAAACTTATTCTTGTCCAGGTTTTCCTAATGCTCCTGTGAAAAAAGGGTGTGCTTAGCATAGTATATTTCTAGTTCCAAAGCAGAAAAAGGTCTACTTACTTTATAACAAAATCTATATTGCTCTGAATGCACACTTTTAAATACCTGCCATATTTTTTCCAGTAATCAGATATTCAATCAAAAGCTTTTCAACACATCGAAAGAGGAGCAGATCATTGCTTGGTGCAAATTGTTTTGATTTGATGCAAACATTGAGTCCAATGTGTTGTAATCTTGATGCCAATTGTTCCAATAATTATCATGAATTTACTGCAGCTGGTGACTGTTTTTTTGTAATTTTTTTTATTCTTTGTTCCCCCCCAAGAAATTTTACAGGCAAGTGTGAATTTCAAACCACAACAAACACTCGCACAACTTTGTAAGAACAGCAATTTTCTGAGCAAAAAAAGACCCTATTTCAAATAGGAGGAGTTAACATTATTTCACCTTAGTGTGCACCTGTCTGAGATAGAGGTGAAAAGCAATATACAGAAGCATACACCATAACAGGTCAATGGACCAACTAGCATTCTGACTTTGACAGTGACCTGTAAAAGTATTTCAAAAGGAAATCTAAGACCTTCATGACACATTTAGTGAAATACCACGTGCACAAATGGAAATTTCCCTTATTCTCATCATACTATTGATTAAGAAGTATTTTTTGAGATAAAACAGATGCATGAAATCAATAGAGAAAAATTAGCAACCATCCAAAAACCATTTAAGATAAAGCATGAAAATTAATTGATTTCAAGGCAAATTGTATCAATTAAAAAAAATTAATTTTAAAGCATTATTTCCTAAAAGAACAGTGAATAAACCCCAAAATTTTATTAAACTCTGTAATGGTCACTTAACCCTAAGTATTCTTTGTCTTCCTACACCTAATTTTCCTTCCCTTTGAATGTGCTGTATCAGCAACACCCTCCTTTGATGATTACCAAGGTCCTGTCCCTCAAGTCCAGCTGAAATTGCAGAAACCTTTATCAAGCTCAGGGACAATGGCCTGATAGCAATCACTGAGCCTTTTGATCTTTTTAATTTTTCTTCTTTTTTTATTAAGATTTAACTGAGCTTTGTTTCAGAGTAGTGGACTGTGAAACTAGGATAGGAAGATGAGACTTTGCTGGGAAAAATATATATATGAAATATTACCATGACAAGGTTGTGTGGACAATTTGTGATGTGTGAAATGAAATCCCTACTCAATGTGCCTAGGCAATGCAATTAGTGCTATCCTGGTCAGGGATTTCATGTTAGAAATGAAAAGATTTGTCCTGAAAAGAAAGTATCACCCTAAAAAATTACAAAATAAAGAAATCTCTAAGAGATCCACTCTGATTTATCATTTTTATGCATCTATACTGAGTTAAAGTGAAGAGTCATTTCCAATAAACTTTTGTGGTTAAGTTCTGAATGCCTAGTAAATTCTTGATCAGAATAGTAAATGCAGGAAATAATTAACTTGGTCAGGGATTCAGTCACTTTGCAGAGATGGGAAAACTCAAGCTTACTAGGAGGTTCCCATTCAACTCTTCTAGCAGAATATGTAATCTTAAAAAAGAAAAAACAATCTAGAGGAATAGAGGAATTTTTAGCTAAAACCCCCACAAACAAACAAACAAACAAACAACCCACAATAAAAAGCAGCAAAAATCTGCCCCACATCAAACAAACAAAAAAAACAAAGCCCAGAGTACTAGGCTGAAATTATTTTATTCTGGAGAGAGAAAAAAGCTGACACTATGTTTTCCCTGCTGAAAACATGCATTTTGTTTCTTCCTTTCCAAAGATGAAACACAATCTTGTTTTCCTGTTTTACTCCAATTTATAATAAAGGGCAATTCTTTCAAAAATTACACTAGTGGGAAAAATAATTGTGTCTTTCAACCAAGCACTGCTTTCAGAAACTCTACAAACAGCTCACTGAGACTTAAGTGGACAGGTTGATTTAGCAGTCAGTCGTTCTTATAACCTAATGTTATTTAGGATAGACCTACATATTCCTGGCTTCAGGGTTTGACTGGATCATAAAGCTTTGTTCTGACCCTGTGCACAGACATGAAACAGACATATTTCAATATTATGTCCTTGCTGTAAATAGTTAAAAATGAGATAAAAATATTAAAATCTTCTAAGCCTGTGTCAGAAATGTGCCTGAATCAATTTTTCAGTTGAAAACAGCACAGAGACTGCACATGGTAGGAAAACCCATGGATTCAGAAAGCTTCCTAGGCACTGGAGTGTATTGCTGGGTCATTAAGCTGTTAATATGTTCCTTGGCATGAATGTTGCCAGCTTTTCTATACAGTTCCCTGATAGAGTTTGGCTGAAAAAATATTCTAAAGGTGGTTCCCAATAGTCAGTTTCTACACAGCTTCCTTGTATCTGAAGCCAAGTCATAGTACTTGGCCTCAGTGTCAGGAAACATTTCTGGACATGTTCAGTTTGCTAGAAGCCAAAATATCCTGGCTTTTGGCTGTCCAGATGTGTGTGTTCCCTGCTTGTGTTCACATGGGCAGGCAGAAAATACAAGGTTGATAAGATTATTTCTGACAGAAAACATAAACAAGTTAGAATGTGTGATAAAAATAAAATTTAAAACTCTTTCAACACTGAAAGCATGGTTGAAATTGGGGTTTCCAAAAGCAGAATCTTTAGTCATTTACAAGCTAATCCCTCAACTCTGTCCCTATGGCAGTCTGGAGGGACACAGTCAGAGAAATATCCATAACTAAAGAAGTAAATCAGAAATCCAGGTTGGAACTGGGATGGAAAGGAGCTATATATTCCATGTTCATCAGAATGTCTTGAAATAAGGGCTGGAATAATTTCATTTAGAGGGTCAAGGTTAGATGAAGAGAACATTCATTTCTGTCTGAATAAAGGGTAATTTTTTGTACTGTGTAAGCAGTGCATTTCTGTGCCTACATGTTTGTACTATTGTCAGCGACACAAAATGAAAAAAAGAAACAACCAGGAAACTATAATACAGATTCTTGGAAAGAGAATTAAATTCTCTTTACTTTAAAACTTTTAGATGAAACTTCATCTTACCTATTTCATTCTTTTGAGGGGTCTTCTCAGACAGTGAAAATATAAATTATATAAAAAACCTCATGTTTTCTTTACTGTATCTTGTCTAGTTCAGGAGATCTCTGATTCTTATTACAATATACAAGTGCATTATTACTAATTCCACCATATAACAAGTATAAAGAGCAATGCTATCTTTAAATTAACACAACTGTTTTCTCTGTTTGGAATCTCTGAGCTGGCAACTAGATCCCAGGGATGGTGTTGAACTAATACAAACTGCTCTCCATCATGACTGGATCTTCAAGATGTTAACAAAATTTCTATTATCAGGAAGTAAAAGTTAGCAATATTTTTTTAGATTTAGTAAAGTTGAAAAGACACAACATGAGACAAAAAAGGCAGGGGCAAGTGTCCAGAAAAAAAAAAATTGAATCATGAAATGGTTTAGGTGGGTGACTTTTAAAGATCATCTCATTCCCTGAAGTGGGCAGTTATATCTTCTACAAAATCACATTGTTCAGACCCCCATCCAGCCTGGCCTTTAACACTTCCAGGAATGGGTCATCCAAACCTTCTCTGTGCAACATGTGCCAGCATAACACCACCCTCACAGTAGAATTTCAAGGAGGTTAACAAGAGATTACAAACTGTAATCTAATACAGGTTCCTAAAGTGGCATATTTACCAGGTAGCTGAACAGATCTTTTCTAAATAACAATTTGCAACCTTGTGACCTTTTCCTTCTTTCCATTCCCATTTTCCTTAAATTATCACTCTAAATTTATCAAAGTGTCTCTTAGCAGTCTGAGAGGTTATAGCTACATATTGAATAGAGGAAGCATTGATTTGAAAGGAAATGTAATTTCTAAGCAATTCTACTCTTCAAGAATTTTGTGTCTGCCGGGAGTTTAAAAATTGATACGTATTCAATGGAAATTGCTCTTATGCAAAGAATAAAAGATTCTAGCAATAGTTTGTTGTTGGTATCTTAATTATGTTTTTTGGCTTTGCAAACATAGATTTCGAACACATAAACTAGAGCTAGCTGGAAGGCTTTTTTGATTTAAGCCCTATTCAATAGAATTTAGCACTAAATAAAAACTCATTTGCTCTTTTATTTTTTCCAAAAATTATCAACCTTTCTTGAAAAGAAAAAAAAAACACTCCAAAAAGCTAACATAATGAAAAATGTTGATTTCTCAACACCTGAAATTGTTTTGATTTTCTCTACTGTATCTCAGGGAAATCACCATTCAAGCCGTCAGTCTTATAGGATCATTGCCTGCAAAATGTCTACTAGTCCTATAACTAGCAAGAAATGTAATTCATCTCATTATCTCTTGATCTTTTTCTTGTATCTTTCCTTTCCTGTAGAGTCTGTTGAAGGCTTTCACCTCACTGAGTCACGTTGGAAAGCCTGGTTGGGTAAATGCTAAACCATAAGGACACTTCAAGTTGTAGAATCATAGAATGGCTGAGGTTGGAAGGGACCTCAAAGGTCATCTGGTCCCAACTCCCATACCCTGGGCAGGGATGCCACTCTTTAGTCTTTTATGTATAGCTGAGTGCTGAAATTGTCTGCAGGTCCCAACACCTGAATAACATATGGCAAATAGGCTTCAATGTCTTCACTGACTCAGAAATATTCTTCTGCTTCATTAATTTTGTCTGCAGTTGTAGAAATCACAATGAATTGTACAAATAGGAACAGAAGCTTCCCAGGCTAAACTATTTGCAAGGAAATTTTAAGATGAATGTGTTTAATTTATTCTAATATTCTGTCAGGACTGCAATAAATCTGTAATATAAATGCTTACTTATTATAAACTCAACTGAATCAACATGACTTGCCAAATTGATGCACTTTCAGTTTGTGTGTTCATCATAATGGTTTGAGTGTAGAAATAGGATTTATTGGGACCTTTTTTCATGATCTCCAGTCCTGAATTTGTAGCCAAACTGTGCTTTGTGTCACAGTTACTTTAACAAATACTACAAAATTTGTAGGTGACTCCTGTAATTTTCATCCCTTTAATTTTAAATAAAGCTGTCCTCATCATGTAAGTTGGATAAAAGATTATCTTTTATTCTTTCAGGTAGATAGTCCGAAATTCCTGAAATGGGTGTCAGGAGAGAGATGAAAACTAAACAAACTATTTGTGTGAAACAAACAAACAAACAAAAACCAAACCAAACAAAACAAACAAAACCCCCAACCCAAACAAACAAAAACCAACGAAAAAATGTTAATACAACAAGAATTACAAATGAACCACTCATGGAAAAAAATGCCTTCTTTATAACTTTTGAATCGCGTGTTTGCGAATGAAGCATTTGAAGACATCAAGCACATCACAACATTAATAGTGTGCCCTTGGTAATGTTCATGGTCCTAAAGGTAAACTCACAGTCTAGAAAAATAAGCCTCTCGATCTGTGATAATGAGGAGTGGAAGGCTGGACAGACAGACTTTAATTTTTATTTTTTATAAGTCAAATTATTATATAGGACTTTATATTATAAATCCCTGAGGTCACTGACAGTCTGGGTCAGATTTTAACTCATGCTGGAAGGTTTAAGATCTCAGAGCCACTTTCCTGGGCCTCTCTACTTATAGCTTTTTAGCATTCAGACTCTGTTTTTTAACAGTTTGCCTCTTGTTCCATCTTTGTTTATTAGCATTGCAAATATGTTCATAGTACAAAGCTTACTATTCCTTAGACTGTGTTTCATGACTGTCTCTAAGGTATCTATAATTATGTGAAAACAAACTTCTTCTAACAATTCTTGTTTCCAGACCATACTACAATTTTTGAAACAGAAGGTTCCAAAGGGACCAATGTTTTTGGAGTGATTTTTGCATTACACATTTTACAATATACCTTGTTTTGTGTTGCTGAAAGATAGGATTGTCTTCTCATTTTAAACATATATTTTTAAGACACATGAATACATAAGGGAAAATTATAGTTTTTGTGTAATTATCTGATATTTTAAGTTGTGTACAGGTCCAAGTTTTAAATACCATTGAAAGATTGTTTCCCATGGCATGTTGCCTGGAGTACATTTTATTTTGAATGCAGATTCAAATAAACAACTTGTTTTTTCCCCTGTAGTCTGTTAAGAAGCTGAAAAAACCAGCCACTTTACCTCACTCTAAAGCTGTGAATTCCTATGGAGCAGCCAAAATAGAAGTAGACCATTTACTACAGTAAAAACTAAGCTGAAATGTTATTATAAATGGAAAATTATTTGTTAAAAGGTCTGATAGAAATAAAGATTCTTGACGTAAATGTTTTATTTCATCTAATAGTAAAGGGAAAATAAACAAAACAAACTAAAACACAATACAAAAGAAAAAAGCAAAACAAACCCCCCTAAATCCTAAATATCATTATGGATCCTATAAACAAAGAAAATATAGCAGTAAGAATAAGATTGCACATTACATCACATCAAAATTAAAATGATGGTACAAAAAAATCAGATAGATGATTTGGACATACCTACTGTCATTATAATGTTACCAGCCTACTCAGAAAAATATTAAAATACATAAAATATGTATGGGAATTTGGTTTGGTAGATGATGCTTGCTTGACTATTCAGGGCTTATTTAAGGGTCTCTTGAAACTGGAGCATTGAATAATTTTTTAATAAACTAGAATAGAAATATTAGCATCTCTGTCCCCCTCATGTGTCCTGCTCTTATCAGAAAAGCCTGATTAAAGAGTTTCTGTGCATTTTAAAATTAGTCAGGAAAATGCAGCAACTTATGTTTTTGAGAGATGATCCAAAATCCACTGAAGCCTCTAAAAAATTTAAGTAATCTTTGGATGAGGCAATGGTTGTTAGTGCCATTGGTTCAGTGACTCATCCAGTCTATCTAATGCTCCAGACTAATCTTACTTGCCTTACTGTCTGTTTTGCTTCATAATGGTTGTACTTTGCATAATTGCATCTGAAGGTAACCATAAAATTACAAATCATGACATTTCTCTAAAGTCTTGATCTGAGCTTCATAATTTAGTAAAAATAAAGAAACATAAGATCCAGTTCATATACTTTATGGTTCCCAGAGGGGCAACCAGGAGGAACAGAATAAGATTATTTTCCTAACTCCATTGCTTATCTGCTCACACTAAGCAGGCCTTACAGTAGTGGCCGCTGCAGTCAGACTGAGGATTTTTATTTGTTTGGGTTATTTTATGTACATAGAAACTAAAAGACCTGCTGTCCTGTTTTTTCAACAGTTTGGAGACTCCACATTCTTTTTGGGCTAGCAGTACCAGTGCTGAACATCTTCGCCAAGTTAAAAAAATAATTAGAAAAGAACTTTTTATCATATTTAACTGGTATTTTCGGTATTATAAATTGTACCCATTCTCTCTTGTCTGTGGTAGCCCAGAAAGCTACCACAAGAGAGACTGCACTCCCTTGGAGGGTATATGATGTTTAGTTTAATGTTTTGTATAGTTTTATATATTTTATCTTATGTTCTGTAATGGTTGTTAGGAAAACAAAATGGCTCCTCAAGGACTTTTCCAGAAGTTTTGCCAATTAGAAGTGACATAACCCCCAGTTAATGTAGTCCACACTCACTGCCAGGTCCTTCTGACTGAGAGCACAATCATCTGGTTTATCAATTGCTTCCTACTTTTTGCTGAGTAATTGGAGTCTTGTCAAGACAACTGCTTAAGATTCAAGTATTTTGGTGTTATAGTATATGTAAGTGCTTAGAAAAATATTTTGCATGTTATCTGGATTGCATGAATCATAAATTTTCAAGATCAATCAGCCAGGTTTAAGAAGCACGACTCATGACACTTTATCAATGCAAACACTGCTCTGATCATAATTCATACTTGTTTGAGGGTAAATATATCACTTCAATGAGTTTACAGATTTCTGAATATGTGCTATTTAGGAACAAAAAATTCTGTAAGATAAATATCTCTATAAACCTCCCATCATGAATGTATACAGCAGGATAAATACATTAACAAAAATCTGTCATGTTTATCCCTCTATCTCTTTTTTCACCTTGCTTTTTAGTATGGCAAGGCAACCAGATTGAATAACCCTGTAACTGTTCCCTTCTGTGATCTTTATTCTGTGTCTTTTATTTTCACATGCATTCTACTTGAAAATGCTCATAATTATAATGCTACAAGGATATATCTTGTTTTGAAAATGTGTTGTATTATGAAAAAGTGTGGAATTGTATAGCAAGAAAGGTTGAGTGCTGTGGTAAGTAAAAAATTATTGTCAATATTGAAGGCATTAGCCACAGTTCTTTTTCTCCAAACATTTTTTTGATTATACTTATTTGAAGAGCAGTCAGGATACAGACCAAAACTTGGTCT
Organism: Alaudala cheleensis; assembly: GCA_013398995.1. Classification (NCBI taxonomy): domain Eukaryota; kingdom Metazoa; phylum Chordata; class Aves; order Passeriformes; family Alaudidae; genus Alaudala; species Alaudala cheleensis. Next base: position 92,721 of record VWYE01025638.1, on the reverse strand, counting down.
TAGTTCCACTGATTTAAATGGAGGTAAAATGTACAATGTTTAAGTGCTCTTAATGAAATAGCTGAATTTTAATTTTGTTTCTAAATACAAAAAATATGTTTCACTAGCAACCTGTTAGGGTTTTTCCTCATACTCCTTTGATTCATTTCTTCAAAGTATGCTTATTTATGCATTCTTCTATAAATGGAATCACAGCTCATTTTGTGTTTCTCATTGGGATATCATTTAAGCATAAGTCAAGCTCTGCCATATGCATTCAGATGGTTTAATAGAAAAGATTACTTAAATACTAGCAGAACTGATTGAAACAAAGCCCTGGAGGATTCCTCAGTAAATATTTTTACAATATTACACATACCTCATAACACTTTGCTAATAACTGTAGACATTGATGGGCTCTGGGGCAGATTAGGTTCAGCAATACAGGCTAAAAACTGCAGACAAAAGAAATTCCTAGGACCAGATGTCTGTTTACATAGACCAGAGCCTTTATTCTCTTGTTAATTCATTGTCCAGATCTAGAATATCACTTCATTTTTTTTATTCTTCCCTGAATATGAGTATTTCTGCTTTTCCAGGTGAATAATCTAATTCCAAGCTCACTTGCTAGCACATTCAGAGAATTGCAAAGTTGCCCAACCATTTTTGACTTCAGGGAAGACCAAAATTCATGCTGCAGCATGATACAAGATGATGAGTGAGAACACAGCTACAGATCAAGCTGGTACAGGATGTGTAAGTACTTCAGTTGGTTTTAAAAGTACTACCATCTGACAACAAAATCTGCAGCCAGCTCAAAAGGAAATTATTGAGCACGGTTATCCATGCTGATTTTGGTGCTGGCAAATGCACTTTTCAGAAAAAATGATCTATTGAGTCTTTAGCTGGAAAATTTGTCAAAATATACCCTTACTCTTCATGTTTCTACGTTTCTTTTCAAATCTTCTATTATCTTTTATGTACAGAAATTACTTTAGACAACCAACAAAGGAAAATAACTGTTTTAACAAAAAAGAAATGACATACCCACTAAGGATGTTGGTTGCCAGACAACTGAATACTGGCCAGCATGTGCCCAGGAGGTCAAGGAGGTCAATGGCATCATGGCCTGTATCAGAAATAATGTGCCTACCAGGATATGACAGTGACCTTCCCCCTGCTGTGGTCACTGGTGAAGCTATACCTCAAGTTCTCTGTCCAGTTTTGGGGCCCTCACTGCAAGAAGGATGTTGAGGTGCTGGAGTGTGTCCAGAGAAGGGCAAAGGAGTTGGGGAAGGGTCTGGAGCACAAGTCTGGTGAGGAGCTGCTGAGGAGCTGGGGCTGTACCTGAAGAAAAGGAGTTTCAGGGGGCCCTTATCACTCTCTACAACCATCTGAAATTAGTTCATCTACTTAGGGGGGGGTTTGCCTCTTCTCCCACGTAACAAGCAATAGGCAAGAAGAAATGGCCTCAAGTTGCACCAGGGGAAGTTTAGTTTAGATTTTAGGGAAAATCTCTTCACTGAAAGGTTTATCAAGCACTGAAGCAGGCTGCCCATGGAAGTGGTGGAGTCACCATCCCTGGAGGTATTTAAAAACTGGAAGATGTGACACTTGGGGGCATGTTTAGGTGGTGGACTTCGTAGTATTGGGGTAAACAGTTGGATTTTATAATCTTAGATCACTTTTCCCACTTAAACAGTTGCAATGATTCCAGGATTTCGGATATTATAAGATTGTGAGGAATATGGTAAAAAATAGACTTAATCTTATTTATCCCTTTGAGGTAAGATTTCTTTTTCCTCCAGATGATACCTAATCATATACTTTCAGTGTCAAGGCTTAAAAAGTACTTAATAACTATTATTGCTGTTGTTTCTTTTTTTTTTTTTCCTGTGGCTTTTTTGAGCTGCCTCCCAACATCTCACTTATCCTTGGACGCTGGAATGACTTTGAAATGATTTGCACAACCCTTGGCAGTTCCCAGTGCAACAGAGATCTCCAGAGAGGGACCTCTGTTTCTCTAGAGAGCAGGAGAAATGAGGGTTCAATGACTGTGTGCAGGTAATATGTAAAACCATGAAAACCTTTACAACTGGATGATGAGTTTTGGAAATCTTTATAAGAAAACAGACATCATAAAGCATGTACAAAGAAAGAAAACCAGACAATAAGAACTGCATGATTTCTGTACAAACCTCATAGACACCTCAGTGAACAATGAAATCTTGTTTTATATTTAGACCTCACAAGTTCAAGAAGGAAGGGAGGCACACACTACTAAAACATGATTATTGATAATGAGTTTGGATGAAGTCTTTAGAAAACGTTGTATTCCAAAAAAATTAGAGGAGATCAATACATTATTTTCTTTCTAATCATATTTTTCCAATGGTTGTTTTTATGATGATACAAACTTACAGCTCACACAGTACCCTACCTTATGTACAAATAGAACTTACCTTAGGAAAAGTTGGGTCTATAAAATCTGCTTGGCATGAATGAGAAAACTGTGAATGTATATTTGTATAAATATTTTCATATTATTTGCAAGGACTACCTCAATGTTTTTGACTGAGTTAACAGAGGGATAAATTTATGATGCTGTAGATGGGTGAAAAAATTTGGAATTCTTGTTTTTATTAGGAAAGTAATATAAGGGATTGTCATGTTGATATAGTAACAGTAATACAATAATTAGAACTGATATAAACTTAATAAACTGAATAATTTGAAAACAATTAAATTGTTTTCTTAGGTATTAGCCATATTTAGTTGCAAAATATTGGAAAAAGAAGGAATGTGTACAGACAACAGATGGAAATAAATAAATATGATTCTCTGAAGTTTCCCTCAAGGCTAAATTTAATAAATCAGACAATAAATACTAACGTTGTTAGCAGAGTTATAGTGATTTTTTTCCCCTATTTTCCCCTATTTTATATCGTTTTGGATATATCAGTTTTGATTTGATAGGAAAGTACTCAGATTGCTTACTGAAGTGACCCTTTGAGTTCCTCTAATACTCCCATTTAAATAACTGGTTAGATAATCATTTTGCTAAGTAGCAAATGCTTAATTGGCTTTATCTAATCTGGGTGTAATCAGACACTCAACAGAGCAGAGGATTGTTTTAACCAAAAGATCTCCTAAAGAAGAGATTGTCTCTGCTTCAGCTGCAGCCTCATTAGGATTGCCCTGAGAAAATTTCTTAGTATGGAAATTGTCTAGTTAGTCTAGAAAATCAAATAAAACATGTTTAAAAAACTATCTTATTAGAAAATTAGTGTCCCTGAGCTGAAAACTGCAGTCACAGCCAAATAAACAGCTGCAGAAGTTGTAATCCCATTTCCTATAGACAGATACATTTAAAGTATCTCTGAATTCTTGTTTAACTTGAAGATGTTTAGTGGCTTTGGCCCAGGAGAAATCTTATTTTCTCTGGTAAATGCTTCTGTAGAAAAACTTCTTTATTGAAGGATAACTTTTTCCCATTTTATTTGCAATGGTGGGGTTCTTTTAGGTTTCAACTACTTAAGACCTATGTTGTAAAATGAGAACTGCCAGATACAATGATTTAGAGATGTCTGCTGATGGTACCAGAGCCTGCAGAGTGTCAGTTTGAGCAGGTCAGGGAACAAGGTTCTTTCAGCTGTGTTAAACTGTTACAGTTATCTTCACTCTGTCCTCTTTTAATGCAAGAATCATTATTACATGCAGAATTGTTAAAAATATATGGAAAACCAATGGACTGAAAACTTATACAATACTTTTGCACCCCACAACAGGAACATAAAAATGGGCACAAATCGGTTCTGGGGCAATGCATATTCCTTGTTCTGTGAGAAAAAACAACAAATTTGGATTTGAAAATTCTATTCTAGGTTCATCTGTGACCCTCACAAAGCCTTCAACTGTGATAATCAACTCAATGCTTCTATAGTTCTCAAACATGTAATTTGTGTTTCGATTAGAAATAGAATTTCTGAATGCCAACTTCCAGCCCTGATGATGCAAGGATTACTGGATCTACTTTATGCCCTGTCTCAGAAGAATGCTGTGTTAGTACTGCCCATCTAGCCTGAGTACTCACCTCTGTGACAAAAGAGGGAATGAAATTTCAAAATCCTCAAAACTTCAGAAATGCTCAAAGTATCTTATGAAATACTTATTGCTACCCTATACAGGTTTTCTCACTATTTGTCAAGCCCTGAATACTGAACAATGAACTCTCCCTTCAGAGAGTCCCTAGGATATAAAATATATAAAAAATAAATAGAACTACTTATTTGTTTAAAAGTTGTTCAACTCACACAGTCATGCAGAGCTTCAAGAAACTGAGAGAATAATGTGAGGGAAGTGAGAAATATTCTTCCAAGACAAAAGTAGGAGTTTGTATATTTTGAATTTTGTTTCACTGTGTTGAATGGTAAGTCACTGTAAAAGAGCCTAAGAATAAGACACATATATAACGATGTTTTCACAGTATATTTCCCCAGTGCTTTGAAATAACCTATAGCTCCCAGAGTTTTTGAGCTAGTGCTATCTGTTATTTGTTAGCTCTGGAGAGATTCCATTTCTTATGAATTTATCCTAAAACTTTTTCAGCACTAAACACTGACACAGGTTTCTGTGGTACTGAGTTTCACAGCTCTGCTATATATTTTGTTATGGCATATCTGTTTTTCTTTAACCTGGCTACTGAGTAAAATCACCTAGATTTATCTTTTATACCCAATTTCCCTATTCATTATGATTTCATGGTACTCTATCATGCATATACTCCATGGGCTCATCCAGTCTGGAGGACTGTGGTCAGTTTAGTCCCTTTTGACTGTTCACAGCTTACAGCTGAAAGCTATTTAATACTTGAGATTGACTCAATCCCCTTTAGCTTTGTCTGAATTTACAAAGAGACACGAAGCATCTGCAATATCTGCTGCACAAATGAGTTCAATAAGGCACAAGCAACCAGGGAATTTTACTGTAATGTAAAACAGAACTTTCAGACTCTGGCAGGTGCATAAATATAGATAATAATGTATAAAAATAGACAAAACTATACTCAGACATAAAGATTGTGCAAGCAGATTAAAAGGATTTCAAATTCATCACATAGTTCCTAAGTTTTTTAAGACCAGCTAGACCTCCTGATCTGCACTGTACTGCAGATAGCATTCTCTTTGTACTGTCTTAAAGCAGTTTACATTGGTTACAATACAGACACATGTTAGCTTGAAAAGAAAATAAACTCACTGTGATTATTCTTATTTAAACCAGGAAGAATGGAAGTAAATTTTTTAAAATTTTTTGACCAAATTTCACTCTAACTCTTAGAGGAAAATCCTGACTTTAACTCCTTATCAATTCTTGCAGGTTAATGGAATGAAATTCAAGAGCAACAGAAATATATTTATTGCTTTGAATCTATTGAAAAATAATACATTTTTTCTTTTTCTGTACTGCTCCTAACCAAAATAGTGAAGCATGGACACACAATTTTGAGCCATGTGATGAGGCACTTTATGAGATACTTGGGCTGTCCTGAAGCTCACTATGAGAATTTACCACAGCTGATGTAGTCACGTGGAATCTGCCATCTGGTTGCACTCCAAATGAACTCAGAACTCTTTACTAGATCTTCCCTTTGGGTGAAAATCAGAGACATAAAGCTTCAAAAGGACTTATAAATCATAACAGATTTAAATATGACAGGAGGATTTTTAAACATGATTATCATGACAGAATTTAAGGGCACATTTATAGCCTAAGCCAGATATATCTCAAGAGCTAAATAAGATGGGGTAGCTGAAATATTTCTATTTGGGATTTTTAACTTGATTTGTAGATCTCTCATTGAATTTGTCTACCTTTGAGAAGGCAAAGAAGGGGCGGATGAGTCTGTGGATTTTTAAATCCACTTTGGAACGAGGCAAATGTTTTAGAAATTATTTAAACTAAATGTGATCTTTAAAATAAAAGTCTTTAAAATAAAACACAGTCCAGCAGATTTATTCTGAAGATTTATCAATCCCAACTGAAGAAATTTTTAATAAAATCATGCTCTGAAAATGTTTTATGTGTAAATGTTCCCATGTTTAAAACTATCTGGCTTGCTTCTACGACCATCTCTTAGTTTGAGGCAAAAATAAAAAGATTATACATTTCTGATACCTGTATGGATTCACAGACCAAACTACGAATGCCTGCTGCAATAAAACTGAAATTATGCATTAGGACACTAATTTCACTTAACAATAATGGAATACTTGGAATGTTAGTGTAGAGAGACTAAATAATCTCTGACTACTTCTGAAAACGCTTCTCACTGCCACTGCTATGAGGGTTTGTAGACTTTGCACACAACACGTTAGTGATTCTGTAATTCTAAGGCTCAGCAGAGTTATGATGAAATGGGTGGCTTAAGGAGAGTTTCTGTTACCATGCATTGATTCTAATTAATCTCCTGTGGCACTCTGGTCAAATTACTTTCTCTGTATTGCGGTTTTTCTTCTCATTTTTTTATTTCTTTCATGGATTTGAAGAAAAAAATCTCTCATTCTTCAAGGCAGAAACTGTCTTTCATGCACATCTTGTCAGGACAGAAATGTTCACACTCAAACCAAGAATCAACAGTAGTATTAAACACTTTGCATTCAACTGAACTTTGAAATGGGTCATAATCTTTAGCTGAAGAAATATTCTGCTACAGATAAACTCAATTTCTGCAACAGCAGATAATTCTTATCTTGAACAAGTTGTGATGTCAGCCAATATTGTCATTATCACACTTCAAAAATAGGAGACAGCTGAAAGAAAGCAATTTAAAAACAAATAAACTGAACTTCAAAAGTGTAAAAGAAGCTTGAAAGAGTAATTGTGAGGCTCTACAGTCAATATTGGTTGTGTATATCTCAGTTGGCTGATTAACAGGCAAAAGTACTTTGAGCTACTTCTGTCATTTTAAATTTACAAATATTTTTCTTTGCTGGTGTACTTGGCATTTCTTTATTTGTATTTCAAATCTTTTTTTGTTTTTCTACTGAGATCATAATTTACCAGAATAATTAATTCTATACAAAGGATTAAGCAGAATATTAACTTCTAGCTTTGTTAACAAGGAAGAAAAATGCTTCTGTTTGTAAGCAGAACTGAGTGGGAAATAGTTTCAAATAATGATCCCTGTAGCCAGTTAGTCTGGGCTTGGAAACCATTCAGGCCTGGCAGCAGATATATAGAAACTATCTTGATTCCAGTGGTGTGGACTCCCATGTCACAGGTATCAGATATGTATTTAAATCCTTGCTTAAAAGAAAAGACAGAAAAGGAAAAAAGAAAAAGAAGAAAAAAGAAAAAAAAGATTGCTTTCAATTGACTTTCATTTAAAGCAGAATTTCAGAGTTTTTATAAAGCCTAAACTCATGGGACTTAGGAAAATTATAATAAGATTGCTACTTAGTCCTAGGCAAGTATTCTACTTTATATTTAATTGCCATAAAACAACATTGAGAGAAACCAAAATATCTATCTTTTTATCTATATTGGGACTGAGATACATGGAGAGGATGAATTAATGTCTCAAGAACTGGTTCTTAACGTGCACCAGGACACAGAGAAGTCCCAGCCAAGCAGTGCTTGGAGAAAGAGCTGTGTCCCCCAAGTGCAAGTAGATGATCATTGTCTGTCCATGTTATTGGCAGATATTTTGTGATTGCCCCTTGCCTGGCCTTTCCTGAATATTTGATTCTGAACTGTAAACCATTTCACAGTCAACATCTCATCCAAAGAAGATACAAAGAGAAAAATTGTTAGTAGATTAGTCATGTTTTCTATAAACAGCAGCAACAATAAAATCTGTGAGAAAAATTTAAGCAGTTTACTTCAATCTGTGAGGAAATTATATGCACAAAACTCTACAATAAACTAGACAAAAGAATGCCATGGTCAATCTACAATGACTGTAGCAGCCAGTGGCCAATGAGAGATAATTTTCTGCAAAATTGGTTTTTGATCTCTTAGTCTAATCATCAAAGGAGAATGAAAAATAACTTGCAAAGAGAAGCTTGAGACCAAGTAATCATGGCTTTGATACTAAACAAAGTGACATGAATAATTATATTTGTAGGTGTATCACATATTAAAACTTTGCCATGTCCCTCCCTGCTAGGTATCATCTTTTCCAGCAATAATAATTCCCAGGGTTTTTAGCAGGGTCTATGTTATGGATGTGATTGCTTCAAGCTGCAGAATGAAGCATTTGTAAAAAATTGCCACACTGAAAAAATGTGATGGTAGCATCAGGGGTTGAAATTTTGGAGCCTATGGTAATCAAAGAAAACTAAAAATGCGTAAGAGTCTAGATATATTTTGACTATGTGGCCAAGCTGATACAAAAATACGAAGAAGTTTGAGGTTTGGATTTTTTTTTTTTTAATGTCCTGTGACAAGTAGTATTAGCTTAATTGGGTGACATGGGAAGTGGGTACAGTTCAGTGGGAATGTCCACAGAGAAAGAAGAAATGTCTCTGGCTGATTGGTGTTCTGCACTGGCTTGAGAAGCACAGCTGGTGTGTTTAAGTCTTTGGTTTGTTGGCTTGAAAAGCTGTGACTCAGCATGAGCCCATTAGAAAATCCCTCTGCAACAGAGCACAGGATGGAGCTGTGAGATTAATTTTTCTCTATGGAACAAGTGGTCCTGCAGGGGGGACTGTCCAGTGGCTGTCACCAAACTACATCTGCAAATGTCCATGTGGCTGAGTGAGAATCTTAGTGATAATACTGATACACCTCCTCAGTTTGCTGAAATCCAACTTGTGGACTTCTATTTCATTCATTTGTTCTGCTCCTTTCAATAATGTCAAAGTGCAGAGAAGAGAATTCAATAAAAGCTATTTACTTTTTGCAAAGCCTGGTGGCTCTGCTCTTTCATCGCAGGCACTATGAAGTATAATAAAATAATTAGAACATTTTGTTGGATTTTTCAGAAATGTTTTGTACAATTTTTGATAAAGTCTTATTTGGTAAGTAAATAGTTATGAAATACTGAAAATACATGATGTACTGGAAGCTCTTTCATTTCTAAATTTCCAAACTGTTTTCTAACTTCTGTAAGTTTTCAAAAATAGTGACAACCCATCTTACAGAAAGTGTGAACATCAAGTACTTCTCACAAGATTCTGTGTAAACCTTCAGATAGTAAGTATCTCCATAGCAATCCATAGAATCAGTCTTCTTTACACTTCTTTCAAATAAAATAAAGCTCTCTTCCTTTTACAGAATGGAAAAGAAAGAAATTGGGGCTATTTGTCTAACACCACACATCATTTGCCAATGAAGCAATTTGGAATGTGGAGGAAAAGTTTTTTTCTCTGACAGGGTAGCAGACACCTTAAATTAAGTAAAGACATTTTAAAAAATGCACATGGATATCAGAGAGAAAAAGAAACAAGAAAAATAAGCAGTCTTTGAATAAAAATATTTAAGAATAAGAAGTACTCTTAAATAAGAAAAGTATCCTTGAGCTTTGTCATCAAGGCTACACCTCATGCATGCAGAGATAAGTGAATGTCTATAAAACTGTGGTAAACTATGATAGCTGCTATCTCTGCCTTGGTTTCCTTAGCATAAGAAGTCTTTGTTACAACTGAATGTATTAAGAGCCAAATAAACTTGTATAAATTGGCATGACCTTACTGGAGTCAAAGCATGATGTTACTGGCATAAAACAAAATTCAAGGGCAAGTAAAACCAACTTAGTAAATTATGTGATTATCTGTTTCACATAGCATTACTACTAAATGGTTAGATGAGCAGTAAATGGAAAGGTAATCCTTTTCATAATCTTGAAAGCATAAAATATATTTCTGGTGATTGTTAATCAACAAATTAGATATTTCTCAATCAGATATAAACCAATGACATTGCAGTCTCATGTCATAGTCTTCTGCCTTACAAAAACTGTTTTAAAAGTATTGTGGGGATCAGCATTATTCTGAATTTCTGTTATTAATTTTGGTCAGACTCAAAATAACTAATATGAAGAGCTGTATGGCAGAATCTCTTTTAGTCCACCATAGAAAGAAGAATCACACTGGTGAATAAAAAAAAAGAAAACAACAAAAGATGTCTCAAAAATGTGAGCCCCAATACTATCAGTGAAGTTCTTAAACACAAAGGATTTTTAAAAAATAATTAGTTGAGCATTTCCACTAGTTATTTATCACAGTAGAACAAGGGGTTTTTTCCCTCTTAATCCATCTTCATAATTATTATCATTACCTATGTACATTATGGGAATTACCCTGCTGATCAATATAAGATCCATCTCTATTATTTCCAGTATAGAGAAATAGCAAGACAAAGGTGATTTTTTCCCAGAAAGCTCATGAGTGACAGAAGCTAAATCTATACCTATAAATTAAAAAGCAGCAAGAAATTTTTCCAGGATTTCAATTGTTTTTGCTGTGAAATTGTCAGAACGGTTTTAAGTGTGTTTCTGGGCAGGTCCAGGCAGTGCTCTTCAAAAGGAACCTGAAGCATGTATCAGGAGCTAGCATGAACCAGAGGCAATTCCCAGTCTCCCTATTGAATTCTGACACCTTTCACAAATTGTTAACACAATTAAAACAGCTGACAATTAGAAGGATATTTATCTGGTATTTTCCATTCTTAAGATCCACCTTAGCTATTTTACCTAGAGAATTACACTTCTTTCTGCTCCTCTGATCAAGCTCACATTCCAACTTAGAAGTGTATTTTTCAAAGGCATTTCTGCACTGGCAGTGCTCTAGTGTAGTTAAATATAAATATTTCTGCAATTTCTAATCCATTTCCTTGTGAATTGTCCTGCCAAAGTCACTAGACCTCCTCATCTCTGAAACTGTAGAAACTTTAAAAGTATTTTTTTCTGGAAAAGGAGAAAGAGAAGAAGCCTTGTAGCCTATATATAATATAGCTCAAAATATTTGATGGTGAAGAAGGTGACAAAGTTTGTTACACTTGTAATGTTTTTAGCTTTTTTTTGTGTTTTCTCACTCAGCTTAGTATGGCACGCTCATTTTGGGGTTTCCTGCTTTGCAGAGCAGGCTTCTTCTCTTTCTATTTGATCACCCAAGCCAGTAATGGTTTTAACACTTGAAAAGTGGATAGTCTCCATGGATGAGACATGGACAAAAGCACACATTCTGAAGTTGCTAACTTAAAATCCAATTGTCTGATTAATGTAAAATAATGCATATTTCTTAGCATTAGAAACACAAGAAGGGATTTAACTTTTTAAATTGTAATGAGATGAAGTTTCATTCTCATCTTCCATTTCCTAGTTATAACAGTTAATAGAGGGAAAACCAATTTAATTCAACTTCAAGAAGGGCTAATCCAATAATGTTGTGAAGTGGATTTACCTTGACTCCATGTCAGAAATCTGGTCTCAGACTGCCCCTCTGAAATAAATCTGATGTTAAATTTTCTACAAATTCTTTTACTGGATTCATGCAGGATTCAGACTGGAGGGTCCTGCTGATTCATCAGTTATGGTGGAGAAGCATCTGTGACTTTACAAGAACACATGGCTGTGAAGACTCTTCTGATGACAAGGAATGACCCTTGCAGAAGTGCAAAACTGGATGAAATGGCACAGTATTTCCTGCTCTGAAAATAACCATGACTCTGTGACCTTTACAGGCTCTGAAATTGTATTTAGATCTCTATATGGTCCTTTTGTTCCTCAAAATTGAGTTGCATCACTGGTTGAAATCTGCAGCTTTTTACACAGACAGTTTTGGTGTGCCTGGAAATAATTTCTGTACAGGTAAAAGACTTTACATTTTGAGAATTTAAAGTTCACTTATATGGATCTGTTAGAGTGAGTCCAGTGGAGACCAATGGGATGCTCAGAGTGCTAGAGCACCTCTGCTATGGAGACAGGCTGAGAGACTTGGAGATGTTCAGCCTGGAGACAAGAATACTACAGCAGCATGTTAGAGCCCCTTCTAGTACCTAAGGGAGATCCAAATGCTGGAGAGGAACTTTGATCAAGGGCATCAAGTGATAAGAGAAGGGGAAATGGTTTCAAACAGAAAGAGAGTAGATTTAGGTTACATATTAGGAGTAAATTCTGGACTGTGAAGGTGGTGAGACCCTGGAATATTTTACCCAGAGAAGGTGTGGAGGCCCCATCTCTGACGTGTTCAAGGCCAGGCTGGAGCAACCTGGTCTAGTGGGAAGCGTCCCTGCCCCCGGCACAGTGTTTGGAATTACATGACCTTTAAGATCTCTTCCAATCCAAACCATTCTGTGGTTCTGTGATTCTGTATAGAATCAATAGATGGTGATTTTCAAAATTCAGTCTTTGCAAATTCAACATGGAAATAACATAGTTGGTTCTTCTTCCTGAATTGAGAAAAAATATGTTCCTCCTCTGACCTACTGTGAATGCCACAATACTCAAATGAGAATAAATAACTAGCAGGCAGTTTTGGAGGTATCTGTATAAGGACAATGGTTTAACACTAGTAAATAGGTTTTTAGAATTGTATGTTAAACCATGAGAAAAAAATCCTATTGAATCTCTGAGCATGTGAGTGGAGCAACAGCAGGTCCTCATGGATAGGTCACTAAGATAGATAAGTTGCTGATATTACTGATAAAACCTTCAAAGGAAAAGAGAGAGAGAAGAGAAAGAGAGACAGAAAAGAAAGAGGAGTAAAATAAATTTGTAGAAAGTTCTGTATACTCATTTCAGTTACAATGCTGCCAACAAAAAGAGGGATTTATCTGAAACTGCAAAAGAAACCTTGGAGGGAAGGGAACAGAATATGTTTGCTTGCTGTTTACTCTTTTAAAGGGCATTTAATTTAATTGAATTTTTTTTAGAGAAACCTAAACCAGATATTCATATAAAATTATGGTCTACAAATGGTGACATATTATCCAAAGGCCTTCATTCACAGTAAATCAGCAAAATAATTTAGGGTTGGATTAGGTCACCTGAAACAGCAACTATGAAAATATTTTCTAAGTTATATGGCATGGCTCATTTGCATCCAGCAGCTCCATTTATGATGGTGTAATATTATATATTGAATTTTTCAATTTAATATATAATATTAAAAAATAGCTGCAAATCTGAAGCATTTAGATTCTGGAAGAGACACTTTAAGAAAGCTTTTGGATAAAATAAAATAAAAATTAAAGTAGGTAGGTACAGTATAGTTGAATTTATATGAAAAATTAGCATAGTATCACATGGCACTGTAATTAAAAGTTAAATTTTATGCAAGATGGATGGCTTAAGTCCTGTGATAGAGGGATTAAATCTGCTTCACTAACAGATTGCAAAATGCAATTGTTAATTTTGTGCAAGAAGAACTCATTACACAAGGTCACCCAATAATAGCATTCTTGTTCCACTGCTATTTAATATTCCTAGTCTTGATTTAGATGACAAGCTAAAGGTATTTCTGATTAAGTGATGGATAGTGCAAAAAAAAAAAAAAGTGGTATGTAAGACATGAAAGACACTTGGCTGGTGTTCAGCCAACCTGAAATTCCAAGCTTAATGGTCACGATTCAAAGAAACAGGGTGAAAAGGTTTGTGTAAAGAAATACATTGAGAAATGAAGGAGAACTGGGAGATTATGAGTTGCACCCAGAATGTTCCACAGGAAAATAAGTGCAGCCATGACTGGAGACAACTTGAAGTGCCAGTAGCTGGTGCACACAAAGTAGTGCTAAACACCACGTTGTGTGCAAATTACTCCCTTAGAAGAATCAGGCTTTAGACTTGGGGATTGTAGAATGGTTTGGGCTGGAAGGGACCTTTAAAACCATCTCAATCCAATGTCCCTGCCATGGGCAAGGACACCTTCCACTAGAGAATGTTGCTCAGGGTTTGACCTGGCCTCAAATACTTCTAGGGATCACTTCCTGAGCTTTTATTTTTAAAACCAATAAACCATGTGTAAGTAGTATGTTCTCTCTTCTTGCATAAGAAAATGTAACATGAATTTTTTTGATTTCTTCCTTTGTTGATTAGGTTGTAAGAAATATTTCTGTGGTGATTTTCAGAATATTCACAACTGTGCACCAGATGGGGGATCTTCCAGAGGATCTTAATGCATAAAAGTTCTATTTGCAGCTTGAGATGCAAAAAGCAGATTCCATGAAAAGCTGGTAAGACTCAAAATCCCTATAACAGGGAATAGAGGGAATTACAGCACAGAAGTGGAGTAACAGCATTTTTCTTTCAACTACTAAGCAGTACATATAAATCTGTATGTATAGAAATTCCATAATGAAATATATGTCCTGTATAGTTCTCATTACAACCTCCTCTGTAATATTTAAAAATTACAATGTTTCAATACATTACCTTTCACATTTTGTGAATAAGGTTCTTTGTAAAAAGCACTTATCCAAAGGAAAAAAAAAAGGCAGCAAAGAAGAAAGGAGAACAGGGAGATTTTCCTCTAAATCACTTATCTTTGACTTCTATTAAAAAAAGAGATGCTAAATTTCATATAACCATGTAATGTCTTCTGTTGAATAACAGACTTTTTTCTACCAGGAGGCTTTAATGATTACTTTAAGGATTTGTTTCATTGAAACAAAGCACCTTGTTTCCCTGAAACCTTTTCTTCAACTGACATCCCCTTATTCAATAATGCTTTTATAGCTGCACTACAATAAATATTTTTATCCTGTGTGGACAACCCTGAAAATCATTGAGTTTTAGAGTAATACAGAGTAATGGGCTTTCATTGACTTTTATTTGTGAATTCAAAACATATACTGTAAAGCTCTTGTTATCTATTTACTGAATTTATCCTTCATTGTACTGAAACGTTTTTTATCTCATGTGTACTGATGTTTGCACATTCTTAAAGATGATGGCAACCAGAAGGTTAAAATACTGAAGACCATCAAAAAAGCAGATGAGAAATGCTCATATCTTCAAGCACTTAGGGCATATCGAACAAGCAAGAGAAAAGAAACCAGATGCATGTCTATGAATGAGACTTAAAACAGCACTGAAGCTTACAAACACAAGAAAATTTGGGCATTGAAAGCAGATAAACTACTTTTTACTGAAACTGTGTTTCAATGGAACAGATTGATTTGCAGATTGATTTTGTTTTTGCAATTTTTTTTTAAGGAATGTACCAGTTTTCAGAAAAGGTCTGTTGGGACATCAGTGGGAAAATGATCTTGCAAATCATAAACAAATTTCAGCATTACTGTAAATGAATATTTTAACCATGTGCTTTCTGATGCCATTTCTGGTGTGTAATTCAAGTGCTTCCCCTTTGGTTTACCACTTAACTGTATTGCTTTGTGTTTCCAAGCATGTTTCCTTATTCTAATTATCTTGAACATCAACAAAATAACTACATATCTGTATGCTGTAACTACATGTGGAACAGATATCTCAGGGATTGTCACCACTGAGACATGAATGTTTCAGGGCTCCAAACTCACCTATGAGAGCAAGCTTCTGATAATAGTTTTCCTAGGGCAAGTTTTGTTTATGAGTTCTGAGAAGAGATATTAAACAATGTTACACCTGAACAACCTCAGCATGTCCAGTTCTTCTCTGCAGAAAAAAAATTGTTTGCATGGAGATCACTATAGATCTCTGGGATTCTGAGTACAGATAATAAGGGATGTCCAAACAGATGTTCTTGCTGTTGAAACACAACTTGACTTACGCCTATAAAGAAAGGATGGAACTCTTGGGGCTGTCTGATACGTTTGAAAATGCAAACCTCTGGCAACTCAAATTACTATACCAAATCCTGGTTACTTTTACAGATGCAAGCAACATAGCCCACATGAAAATTTTTAAGTGCCCTGTGACTGGAGCTCATTTATTATCACTCTGAAAGTCTTCTAGAAGATCCTGCATTACTAGCAATACTTTCAGGCTGACACCAGTGTTGCTAAGTTAGAGAAAGAATAGAAAATAAGAGTATTATTGCAGGCTACTAGTTAAGCATGTTCTTGGCTGCTAGACAATTCTAAAGTTTCTGGCAAAACAAATGCCATCTTATTTTAGCCTGTCCATTCTTTACCTCTTTTCAGAAGTTAGACACATAAATTCTGATGTTTAGAACTTCCTCTGTACCTGACTTCTCCTTCAATAGGATAGGATATATGAAGATGGTGAAGGATAGTCTGGGACAACTTGCTCCATAGTCTTACAATTTCAAAGCTCAATAACTATTTGCAAAATTATCTGGAATACTTTGAGTAACCATGAATATAGCTAAATGTGAGACTAGAGAGGATGTCAAATGTTATCAGTGTCTGTATCTTAAAAATATTTTTTTCCAGAGAAAATATATTCGAAACATGAAATAAGAAACTCTAGTAATTTTTCAGGTAAATAAGGACTTCTGAGGTTTTGTTGCTGATGTTTGTGTTTTGTTGGGAAAACACCAATACTTGTCTCTTAACTGAAACACTTGGGCTGCTTCTCAATTAATTTCTAAATATTTCTGTGGTAAAGAACTCATTTACTATCTTCTGTAAGCATGTTTCACAAAGATAAGTGCTTTCAAGAAACACACCAGTTGATGAAAACAATAAACCAACTATATGACAGGAACTAGGAGCTTGCTGTCACCTCAGAAAATCACCAGCTTGCGTAAGAAGGCCAGTGTTGGTTTCACAGCAGAGAAAAAGAAAAAGAAAGCCTTAACTCTGCAAAATCCTTGTGATACAGAGAAGAACCTATGCTGAGGAGCCGGTTTCTAATTCCTGGGATGTTCAATCTGAGAGAACATAAGATGTGATCCTTTAAATGTTATGTGTCTGATTCCAAGATGTCAGATGTCAAAATTTATTTTCCATGCAGCCTTGGCTTGGAATACTCTCTCTCCAAGTGATGAAATTTTCGTACATTTATTTCACCACAGCCTAAAGAAAGACTGATTTGTAGCAGCAGAGTTTAGTTTCATGAGGAAGCCAGTCAATTGTTTTAAACAGAAATTATTTTCCCCCAATGAAAACATTTCAGGTTTGAACATATGCTTTCTGTGCAGTGGTTGGTTCTATAAAAACTCCAGGAAAATTGAAGTTTGCTTTTCCTTTAAAAGCAGGAAAATATTTGACCTGGTGATTTTTTTTTTTTGATGCAGGTGTTCATGATGTTTATGGTAAGCAATAGCAAATATAAATGGAGAAATTATGACAAAGTTCATTTGTGTTTAGATGCGAAACTTAGAGAGATTTTTGTAGAAATAATGCCATAGTAACCTACAGCTGAGTAAAATATGCATCCATCCCTACCAAATATAAATCATGAAAACCACAGAAACAGACATCCTGCTTTCTGCCAGAACTTTAAATGAAGACATGACCAAAAGCAGAGATACCATGGCATCAATGCTGTCTTTTCAAGTCCTGCAATTTTGTTTTTAATCAGATTAAGAAAAAATGCAGGTTTAGTCTCTGTTTGCTCCTGGTACAATGAATGTCCATGTAAAGGACTTCCAAGAAAGCCACAACCATTAGTGAAATAAAATCCTAGTGACCTGTCCTCTTGGTGGTGGAATCTGGCTGGTTCATCCCTTGAAACTCAAGTATTTATTTATTTATTTATTTAAAATAAAACTGACACCACCAGACATCTGTGAAAATCCAACTATGTCTAACTCCTCTAACCTTTTCTCGCAGTACTAACTGCCTTGGCAACTCTAGTCAAACCTCTGCAGACCCTTTACTCAGCTCCTGCACATGTTTTAAATCAATCAAAGGCTGTAAGAGCAATACCAGCCTGTTTATTTCCTTCTCTGATGCTGTAGTTGCTTCTTTGGGTGCTTCATCCATCATTAACACACACATTGCAGAGGAGATTGGGCAGTTCTGAAGGTTATTAATGAGAAACTGAACTTTTTAGGTCAGGCAGTATGACAGGTTTTCAGAACAGATTAGGGATTTTGGCAGTTCAGCTACAGATGATGGAAAAAGCTGCTCTCCAGACCACGTATATTCTGTGCACTTTGCACTGTAGAAACCTCCCAGGGTTCCTAAAGTAGGTGAGGCAAGGCTGGCAGAAAGGAGTTCAGCTTTCTTGTAGAATAGCTAATAAGTTAGGGAATAAGACACAGGTCTTAAAAAACAGGTCTTCAGGGGCAGGTTTCCACTAATCATTTCATGAAACACAAATTACTGTTTATACTTTATAATCTATATAATCTCTTTTCATACAGGCTTGTCCAGCATAGTGCATGGTTTGGTTACAGACTCTGAGAGATATATTTATGAAATAGAAACAATTAATGTTTTGGGGACACAGCACTGTACCAGCTAGTAACTAGAAAATTAACCAGCTGAAAACAGTACTGGACACATGTCTAAACTAAATGCCATTTACTGGAGAATGTGCTGTGCCCCAATGGTTTCAGATTTAGAGAGGAGCCTCTCATTCATTTGCCCACACAAATTTAACCCTTTTATGGGTACAACAGTGGACTTGGAAGACATGCTTGTAGATGAGGAGTGCACTCCTGGGGAAAATGAGAAAATCTGAATTAAGCTCATTTGTGAAATATTTGTTTGAAAAAATGCCTAGATATAAGTAAATATTTTTGTTAAAAGCCACAGATAATTCTTTTCACTGGATATAATTGATTTTTATATTTCCTTTTGAAAAGTATTAAACAGTAAAGTGTTTTAGAAATATGACAGAAATTAATCTTTTATTTGATGAATGAGTCAGTGAAGATTCCCACACATGAAAGTCATGGTATATATTGTATCTGTGTTCTCATGCACATAAGTAAGGATACTTGTCCTATATGATTCTTAATCTGTGTGATTATGTGTGTGTTAGTAATGGTGAAAATTATTTGTTTGAACACATCTTTATCTAGATGAGAATTATGCAAATTTCTCCATGACCTGGTGTATCTGGAGGTGACAGCTCAGATGTTCCCACCTCATTGGGGCAGACCCAGATGTGTTCTGATCTACAAATTTTCCCTTTCATTCTCTGTTCACTCGACTTCTATAAAAATATTGAAGAACTTTGGATAGGATAACAAGAAACACATGTGCATTCAGGAAAATGTTATCTAATCTATATAAAAAATGTTATATAATTAGGTGGTTTTGTGTGGAGATTTATGATGACAGTAAATATTGGAATAATGAATCCTTTCTCGACACATATATAAATAGAGAACAAAGAAAACCAGATGTGTAGATATTCTAAGGTTTCTCCAACAGTGCAGAAATTTTTTCCAGAACAGGACATTTTCTACTTCCCCTGCCCTGCTCCCACCCACCATGTGTTTTATGATTTGTAAAAAACCCCAACTGTTCAGTTTCAATACAGTAAACTTTCCCTACTCTAATTAATGCCATTATTCAAAATCTGAACACTGCAAGGAACTATTAATTGTTTCAATGGTGCTTCTCTGGTGCTCATCACCATGGTTCCTCAGTCCAACAAACATTAGTGAATCATAGAATAGAATGGTTTGGATTGGAAGGTTGTCTAGTACCAACCCCTTGATCTATCTTTCTAATGCCCTTACAAGATAGCAACTGTACAGAAGAAGAAAAAAAAAGATAAATAAAGCCTCTTCATTCTTAAGAGAATCCTTTGCAAAGGTTTTTACTAATTTAAAAGATATAAATCAAAAGTATCTCCCCATTTCCTAAAAAGCTGTGACACTTATAGCAACACATGGCTATTAAACATTCACTGAAGGCCTTTGATTTATTCATCCACATTAGCCCTCTAAAATATAGAGGCATTTTTAAGGTTTCTCCTGGTTTAGGAAGTTTTAAAGTAGCTAGTTCAAGGTGACCTAGAAACCACTCTGTAACTATTACCAAAGCTGGCTTAACAGATCCCTTAAAAGAAGGAATATAGAGCAGTTTTGAGGAGATGGTGCATGAAATCATAAGTGAAGCATTACTTCCAATAATGGCACTGACCTTTTGTAAGTGCTGTGATAAAACCAAGCAGGATCTGGAACATGTCTATGAGAATCACAAGTCACCTTGTGATTGCCTCTTCTAGATGTCCATTATCTATATTCTAATATATGTCTCCATACAGAACCAGTTGCCTCCCAAAAATGGGCTGATTTATTATTATGACTATGCAATCTCTCTGTGAACAATCCCTTGGGATCCCCCAAGGATGTTTATCTTACTCTGTTATTTCTGCTTTAAGAAAATGTTGTGAAAATATTGGTTTGAACAGCATATATTACATAAAAGCCCAGAAATGCAGTGTGGCCAGGGATATAGCTCTGGACCTGTGATGTTGTAATGCTGCTGCTCCTCTTTTTTATGAAAAAATGAGAGGTCTATTATGGGGGATTTTTGTTTTTGTTTTGCTTTGTTCTGTTGGGGCTTGGTTCCTTTTTTCCCTCCCTCATAAATATAGCTTACAAGTCCTTGCCCCTTCCTTACAAAACAGGAGAAATCTTTCCTTGAGGATATCCTAGGCTTTTAAACTCAAGAGCACAGAAAGAGCAAGGAGACAAAGGCAATTTTGTGCTTGCACAAGTTGCACTCTTTATATCACCTCATTCTTTCTTCTACAAAAGGGCTGTTGGACTTCTTTTTTTAACATTGACATTGTAAAATGTTTTTTGAATGGTTTAAGCAGCAGACATTATAAGTCACTTCAAGCAGAATTTCTTATACATCCTATTCAATCAACACTACAGTTATTTTTTTTTCAAAATATGCACTTTACTGAAATGAAGCTTTTTTTAGAATGGAAATGGAAATTTCTTAGAAACTGTAAATGTCTAACCCTTTCTTCTCCCTCAGAGTGTGCCTGAGTCAGACATCCACTCTCTCTACAGTGGCTGAAATATGCACAATTAGAATAGAAACCACAAGTTAATATTCTCTCTTCCTCTCCTCTGTAGCATCTTCTTTGTGGTAAGGATGTAGAGATTTTTCTCTGCTTTGGGCACTGTACAGAATACTTACAACAGAAAAGGCGGTGACTCATCTGCACTAAAATTCCTGAAAGAATTGTTGCTACCTTCCAAGATAAATGTTATTTTTTCTATATCAATTCTGTTCAAGGGGTTTAGAAACCTTATTCTGGATATATTGTGTGAGAAGGACATGGACTGTTGAAGAGATGCATTACATCCAAATGCAAAAGTTCATATAAAATCTTTTGAAATATAGTTAATGCCTGATTTAATGAATATTTCATCTGATGAACATGTAATTATTTTTGTAAGTCAGTGAAAGCTCTAAAGCTGTTGTGTCAAGAGGGCTCCTCCCATGCAAATCATTCAGAGCAGGTGTGATTGGAAGGTCTGCCTGTGATTATTTACTGAATTTGAGCTAGGCAAGGGAAAGAATAGGTCAAAATTAACTAAAAAATTTAATCAGATGCATGACATGCACTTGCTAAACTAATTTTTAGATTTATTTTTCCTTTATTCATTTATGAGGGAAAGATCCTGAGAAGTACTCTATTATTAAACAGTTTAGAAGTATTTATATTTAGAAATATAACTACAAACCAACAACATCGCTTTGAACCAGGAAACTGGTTTTGAATTTGGGATTTTATGCCAGAATGTAAGTTTTTCTCTTTTCTTTAAAGTTCAGTGTCAGATTTCACCTGCATCAGCTTTTAATTCATATAGATTTACTTCCCTTTCTGACCTCTGAGAGTTAACTTTTTTATTTGCACATAAGACTGGCCTACAGATTTCCTTAATGAGGCCTGAGAACTTCCGTTATTCTTGAAAGGAAAATATTGGAATGAGCTTGGATATCAGAACATGACATATAGCTGCTGTGTGCAAAATCTTTGGTGCATTTTTATCTCTGAAATTATTCTCTTTGTGCTCTCAAGGAGCTACAAATTCATGGGCTGACAGGCTAATATCAGCCTTGATAGCCTTCATTCTGCCACACTTTCTTGGTCAGGGTACTTAATGCAGGCGTATGAGATGCTGTAATTGACATTCTGATCAATAAAGGTCTGCTTGGCAAACTTGCAAACGACATTGGAGTGGGTTCCCAGGAGCCATTTAAATGCCAGCAGAGGGGTACAGCCCATGATTGCCTTCAGCTGCTCTGCTGCACAGCACATAGGGGGGTGCAGCGGGTCATTAATGCTCAAACATTTTTATCTTCTGCTTCTTAAAGCAATAGTGGGCTGCTGGCTGAAGAAAACAGATCACACACGTTCTATTATAAAAACAATATGCAGGGATATATTAGTATAATGAAATGGGACTTGTTCATCATTAAGCTTTGGATTACAACAGCCAAACAATAAAAATTGTTAAAAGATGGAAGTATTCTGTCTGAAGAGATAATGTTTCATCCCTTGATGTCCTGGTTTTGGCTGGGATACAGTTAAATTTCTTCTGAGATGATCATACTGTGAGGTTTGAATTTAGTGTGAGAGTAATGTTGGTAACCCACTGGTATTTCAGTATTTCAGTTGCTGATGAGTAGTGCTTACTCTTAAGTCAGTGTCCCATGCTCTGCCAGTAAGCAGGTGCATGGGAAACCAGCAAGGAACCTGGCCAGGATGGATGCCCCAAATTGGCTAAAGAGATATTTCATACCATAGAATGCCTAGTGTAGAAACTGGGGGAAGTTGGCCAGAAGCCACTGTTCACTGTGGGGGATGAACTGGGATTCAGTCAATGGATGATGAGCATGGTGTTGTTTCTTTTGGGCCTCAGTCTCTCTCCTTTTTATTACTATTATTGTTATTTATACTGCTTATCATCAGCTATGAACTTATTGCTAAATTATTACTACTGTTACTCCTACTACACTACAACAAATATTGCTACTAATACTACTTTGTTTCAATTATTAAACTCTACTTTTCTCAAACCATGAGTGTTCCTTTTTATTCCAACTCTCTGTTGAGTGAGCAAGTGACAATCTATTACTTAGTTGCCTGCTGAAGCTAAACCTTGACACCTGAGACAGTGAATTCCCAAATATTGCAGCCACTACATGCCCTACAGCACCTATTTTAGCTTTGACTCTGACCATAAGAATTTAAAATAAAGGCAAAAATGTCCATTCTTAAGTTCTAAGAGAGATATATAACAATTTTATGCGTATTTTTCATCAGAGTAGTAACACATTTTTAAAAGGAATGGCCGATTGTTTACATTGTAAACAAAAAGTATTTGGAGAAGGGTGGGACTAAAAGATTAAAAAAAAATTAAGAGTCTATATGCAAACTTGATTACTGGTATGACAGCATTAACTAATATAACCCTCTGATTTTTCCTGGTAACTTGAAAGGCAACGAACAGGTTTGAAATTCTGAGCCCTGAGACATATATCCAGAACAACTCTAGTGTCTTATGCTGAAGAAACCTTCAAAGGATGCTGTATTATTCAATCTCATAGGGATTATGACTTCAGCAAAACCCAGAAGTATGTGATTAGAATTTCTTTGGTAATTGGGAAGGTTTTCACTAAGATAGAGTTAATTTTTTTCGTAGCAGCTAGTGTGGGGCTGTGTTTTGGATTTGTGCTGGAAACATTGATAACACAGGGATGGGTTTGTTACTGCTGAGCAGTGCTCACACAGAGCCAAAGCCTTTGCTGTTCCTCACTGACCCCACCAGTGAGGGGGCTGGGGGTGCACGAGGAGTTGGGAGGGGACACAGCTGGGACAGCTGACCCCAACTGACCCAAGGGACATTCCAGACCATAGGGTGTCACGCTCAGACCATATGGGGTCATGCTCAGCATCTAAAGCTGGGGAAAGAAGGAGGAAGTGGGGGACATTCATAGTGATGGATTTGTCTTCACAGGTCACCATTACACAGGATGTAGCCCTGCTTTCCTGGGCGTGCCTGAAGACTTGCTTCCTGTGGAAAGTGGTGAATGAATTCCTTGTTTTGCTCTGTTTGCATGCACAGATTTTGCTTTTCCTACTAAACTTTCTTTCTGAACCATGATTTTTCTCACTTGTACCCTTCCTGCTTCTCTCCCAGTCCCACATGGAGAGGGTGAGCAAGAAGCTGATTGGGGCTGATTTGCTGGCTGTGTTAAACCACTAAAGTAAATGCACCAAAGCATCAGTTGGACATGGGCCCTGAATGATTTGCTCAAGATCATACTGTGAATAAATATGCAGCAGGGAACCCAGAGAGAACAATAACTTAATTGCACCTGAAACAACTGAGTAGTGCCATATACTCTTGTCTGCTGTGGAACTTGCTGTTTAGAACCCTAAAGAGGGAGAAACCTCTTTTCTACAGCACATGGCTCCACAGCAGCTGTGTAATTTGCCTGGCAGAGATTTTCTCTTAGTCTGTAATTCCAACACTTTACAAGTGGTTTTGTTTTTTCAGAACATAAATGGAAACTCAGTAAATACATCATGTAATAAATGTCAAGTGCCAGGCTGTTTTTCAGCAGCAGGACAGGATGAGGCTGCAAGTGCAATGAAATCTGTGCACAGCAGAGAGGTGTTGGTTGCCCAGGTTCCAGTCTCTCTGCTGAGATTCCATTACCTGTCCTTGGCTGTTTGATTTCTATACAAACTCACCCCCACCCCCCTACCAAACATAAAAGTGATCAAGGAAGCAGTTGTTTCAGGGACAGTGAAGCCAAAGAGGATGCAAGTAACAAACAAACAGATGGAAAATACACATAAGGGGATTTGATTAAAAGTAAAAGCTTGCTTTGAAGCAGTCTGAAGAGATATGGGAACAGGGGAGTATAGAGCCACAGATAAAGAGACGCTGGGGATCCCTCTAAGTGATGCACTAGAGACAGTACAAGCTCTAAGGATGAAGTTAGTTGCAAAAGGCAAATGGGGAAACCACATTAAAAAAAAAAAAAAAAAGGAGAGAAAAGGAAATCAGAGCTACTTACTAGGCATAAATCAATGTCCCAAAAGGTCTGCTGGCCTTCCTGGGGTGGGGGAATCAAGAGCTTCCTTTCCCTGAGGTTATTGATGCAAAATGGCTGGAGTCTCAACCTTTTCAGGGCCACAAATTCCCATTTTCTGAGTCTGCTGCCTGAGCTCTTAAATTCCAATAAATCAAGAAAATTGACATTTCTAAAAATACCTCTTTTACCTATCCTGAGATAATTACAGCCCAGGAGCATTTGAAACATACATGAAGCCTCGTGAAGCCCTTGGGGTATGATTCATCTCATAATAACCACCCCTCCTTCCTGTCTCATCCCAGCTAATCATCAAAAATCTCCCAGTTTCTCCGCCTCCCTACACCTCACCCCTCTTCCCTTCCCTGTAAAGGATATCTGTGAAACAGAAAGCTGATACAAATAAATGGGAACAATAGCTTTGAAATCACCATTGTTCTACTTCTGGTAGAAGAGTTTCTGGGTCTTGTTAAATGAGAGACAGAATCTCCAAACACTCCTTTGGCTCCCTGTTCTCAATCTCATAGCACTGAAACACTTTACCATGGCTGGGAGGAAATACAGAAAATGCTAACAAATGAAGTCTTGAAAAAAGGTAATGTAAAAGATGGAGAAAACTAGCTATGGTTTCATTTTGTGGAGGGATGAATGCTTACGCCAATGGGAAGCTGTGGGATTAAATACTCCTTAAACTAATTTGGTCTGGTACAGGGGCTGAGTTTTTTCTGAAATAGAAGACTTCTTAAGGAGTAGATGGCATTTTCATGTCTTATACCTGATGGTAATTCATAGCTTTTATTTTTCAGCACAGAGGAAAAATTCTAAAATGTAGGTGCTGGTGTTTAAGGGCAGTCCCCGTCTAAGCTGCACTTGGCACAGTTGAGTGTCTTGTACATAGGGCACCTATGGCTGGCAGCAAAATGAATTACATGGCATTTTGTGACTATCAATTTCACTTGGAAAGTTAATGTATGACATGACTTTTGACTACTGACTGGGAACATAACTGACCAGCAGGGTCAGCAATCAGTTAACCTGTATTTCTCCAAATCCTTTTGGAGTTGTTTGGTTTATGAAGCAGACTGTGACATTGCCTGCCATAATGTGTTACTTGGGGTGTTACCTAATTCTGAAAACAGAGAAAAAAAGTGCATTTACACCCCAAAAGTGCATAAAGGTAAAAGGACAGCCAGCCTCATCTTCAAGATAATGAATCTCCTTGATATATGTACTGAATTGGAATCTAAAGTTGCCTGCTATGGGTTTTGGTACTTGCCTCTGATTTAGCTGCCAGTGGTCATGACAGTAGGAATGTTACTGCATTAGACAAACCATTCATCTCATCCACAATGATGCTAGTTTTCCTAAGAAAAGTGAGTTCTGTATATAGGCATTAGTGCAGCTGGCAAGAACATAAGAGGTTATTATTTCTGTAATATTAAAATATAGCTAATTAATACCATCCACTGTCTTTAACATCACATATAATAATTACTTTGTTGCTGCACAAAATTGTAACATTTCTGAATGTTAATATAAGTACTAACTTTTGTCTTCCCCCTCTCATTCTTATCCTTACCCACATGTTTATGAAGAAGCCTTGTCAAAGCATTTTTCTAGGTTTCTAATTAGACCACTGTGTACAGAATATTATTCCTTCATTATGGTAAATTGCAAGTGTGTTCTTTTCTAGCAGAGCCAGCAGAGTGACTTCAGTGCACACTTTCCTCTCTCATTTGCTCTAGGAACAGTTTTAAAAACCCACAGGAACCAGGAAGCAGTAACATTAACAATAAAATGACTTTCTTATAGTTGGACCTGAATAATCAAAAAGCTGTTACTGAACACAAGCAGAGATTTCCCCAAATCTGTTCCATAATGAATCTGTTGGATGATTAGCTTTGTATCACTAGTTTAGATGGCCTGACTTTCAACCAGAACAGTTGAATAATGCCACTTCATTAAACTAGGAAGAAGATAGTCCATTCCTGTTTTGGAATTCTCATGAAAGCCTTTGTGAATAAGTCTGGAAGAGAAAAGCTCTGAGATGCAGGCATTTAAAGTAACTTCAGAGTAGCTAAAGGTGCTGAGTGCAAGTGAGACTCCTTTTACTGACAATGGAAAAGACAGTAAACAAATTCCAATTGATGAAATCATAGATGTGAAAAGGTCTTCAATACAGATTGATTCTTCACTTTTTTTTTTTTAAGAAAAATTGTTTATGAAAATCCTAATATCCATCCCAATGGCTCAAGGGTCTTGGATTGGTTAAACAGACAGGAATATGCAGGAGACACTGGCACTGGAAAAAAAGTCCAAACAAGTTTCTATCAATTTTCTTATCAGCCTGGTGATAGCGACATTAACTGAATAAAGGGTGATACGAAGTTTATTTTATCTATTGCAAAATGACTCTCCAAGCCTTCATAACATGTAGTTTTATAATATATACTAATTAAGTAGTTGTTTGAAGCTGTTTTATCTAATTTTTCTTTAAAATGTCTTTTCGTTTACACTTTTATGTTCAAGCATTTTATTAGAGATAAAGCAAATTACCGTTTAGAAAAGAGAAAAAACAGTACAGAATCAGGTATAATTATTAATAAGGGATACCTTGAGCAATCAGAAAGAGTGCCTCAGTCCTCACTCAGGGAACTTTTTGTATGCCTTACACATTCAAATGTTAGGTCTACCTCAGCAGGTGAAAACAGACGGATAATACTGTATCAGTTTGTACAAAGTGTCAGGCTCAGCTGAAGAGTGCCTAGAGATTTTAAGAGAAAAGCAGTGTTTTAACTCTAAAACATTTCAGAGCTACCTCTTCTTTTAGATATTTTTAGCTGTGTGCAAAGATTAAGGTCTTAGGAAGGAATTTACAAAGCTCAGGGAGCCACAGAGTGGTTCAGCTCCACTAACTGTTTTTGAAAATCTCAGCCAAAACTGTTTCTTTTTCATCAGGGTTATGTGCTATATTCTGTTTACATACTGAAATCACTGATGGAAAAACATTGTTTATTTTGGGCCAGAGTTAAAGCTGTAGTAGTGTGATGAAATATGCATTTCCATCTGGTTGATCAGAATAATCCTCTTACATCTATAATGTATTCAGCATATGCCTTATGATATCTTTAGCCATTAATTCCCCTGACATTAAGAGTTTGAAATTTAAATATGAGGCAGCAAAGTAGTGCATGGGTTGTATATGGGAGCTACACTTAGTTTTCAGCAATATTTTTCTTTTATTCCTCTTGGAATTTTCCAGGTTTTTTTCTTTTCTTATATAAAAAATAATGAATCAAATAATTGAATCTAAAAAACTGACAAAAAACCTGATGATAAAACATATTTTATTTCATCTTCCAATTTTGAGATCACCCCTGGAGAAATCCACAGGTTAAAGGCGCTGCCTGCAAGTCTGAAACCAGCATGTTTTCAGAAAGCTTGCACTGACAGGACTACAATGCCAAGAAACAATTCATCTCCCCAGTATCCCTCCTTCTAATGTTGAAAGAATTCATCAATAGCAGAATCTCTTTTCCATTGCTGCCTTTATATACCTTGATGCAGACATGTGAAAGGACCTTCCCATCTCACCTCTGCCAAACACTCTTGATAATAACTTTGCCCTCTCGCTCCAGGAGCCACCTTCCTTTTAAGGAGATCAACTAACTGCTCATTTACCTTTTAATATTTACTTTAGATTTGGTGTCATCAACCAGGGTATCAGTACTTTGATGATTTATTGAGTCATTTTTTATCTCATTTTTTTACTTCATTACAGTCAAACTCTACACATCTCTGAACTCACACCTTTGAACTTGCATGAGCAGCTCCGCCATAATTTCCTCCTCATTTTCCATTTTCTTCTACTCTCCTAGCCTCTTTTCTTGTTTCCTCTGCTGCTCTGATTTTTTTTCCTGTTGCTATTCTTCCTCTCCCATAACATTTAACACTTTCGAATGAAAAGTCTGTTTCCTACAGGCCAAAATCTAGTGCAACGCATTCCTTTCTGACCAAAAAATATGATGGGAATGAATGATAATAGTCCAACTGGCTCCCACATCCACAGGTTCATGATATAGTGCTCCAGTTTCTTTCTAAAAATCCTACACCTATTACTCAAAGGTCTTTTCCCCAGAAATAATTTGTATTTGTAATTCAGTTTCTGCATTCATGAGAGTAAGATTGTCACATAACAGCTACGTAATTTCTTAAAACCTATGCTATTCTTGCATTAATTTTAATCACTAGAGGTATTCTCAAAGAGTTTTCAGTTTTGGATCATGTCCTTAACTTGGTCCTGACAAAAATAAGAAGGTGTATATGTCATAGGCAGGTTTTTTTTTTTCTTTAATTTGTTTTTGCCACAGTGTAAATGATGCCTTTTGAAATTTTAATAGCTGATCTGGTTCTTGCCAGAGGAGACAAGACTGCTGTGAGACTGGCCCAGGAACAAGTTGCAATTCCTCTTTGTAGTCTACCTAAAGCATTGATAGCATCATCAATAATATCATAACAGAAATGTGCTTTTTTAGTTAACCTGCGGGTCTCTGCCAGCTGCCTGGCTGTGCACTGTGAAAAGAACTTCACGCTCCCAATAAAGAACATCTATTAAAAAATACACTGTTGGCAGTATTTTATGTTAAACAAAACAAGATAAACCTTATTCATGTCCCATCCTGCCTCTGGAAGATAATCCTACCTTAAACAATCGCTTTAATGTAGTTCCCAAGATTTCCACTGCAGTCTTCTCTGGATTTAGCTGAAGGTTATGTGTGGTAGGTGACCAATTTTTACTGGTCTCTTGGGTAATGGCTCAAGACAGGATTCACTGTGTTGCACTAGAGTAGGTCAGACATTCAGGGTCGAAGATAATTGCTAGTCTCCTTTGAAAGTGGGGCATTACCAAGGAGTTAAAGGTATCTTGTGAACATAGATAAGAGACAACATATTAGTGGTCTGTGATTCCAGTTAAAGCATATTTCTTGCTTATTTAGTACGCACTGAACAAACAAAATGGATGTGACTTGGAAGGTCAGAAATTTTACAACCCTACCTCTCAAAACAGTATGTGACAATATTTGATTTGCTTAGTTTACAAAAGCAACTCAATAATTAAATTCAACTCCAATGTAAAAACACCACTGAACAAAACCCTACTTATTTCTGTGACAGGAAAACAAACTAGACTAAGCTAAATATGGTTATTAAAATACTAGACCAAATCCTATCTGTTGTTATTGTGTCAATCTTCTCTAAAAAAACAGACAAGTATATATTTTACATAACCAACAGAATTATCATCCATGCAGCATGCATTTTTGTTTATAGAGGTTAAATACTAGGTGTCACTATGAAATTAAAAGACGTTTTCCCTTTCATTTGCCACTTCTACCCTTTCTTTTCTTCTCTCCTTTTTTGTTGTCAATAAGAACTGAAGTATTATGAACTAATATTTTTAATATCGTGTGTTAACTCAGAACACACACACACATGTGTATATATATATATATGGATATTCATTACCAAAATCAACTGCAATTTAATTACCACTTTGTTTGCAAGGGATATTTGGAAATTAGGTTAGTTTCTCTCTGATTGCTGTGCTCAGTATGTAATAATTAACCATTTCCTTTATCCAAACTGTCCTTATCCTTTTAGCCTGAGTTAAAATTTAGCAATATTTTTTTTCAGTGTTGCAATAATTGACCTCCATACAAGATTTTGTGATACATCCAGTTATTTATAGCATCCATTAAGTCTCTTCAAATTGAATTTTTTCCTCTTCTCTGTATCAAGCATTTGTGTTTCTATGATACTCTCCTGTAGGTTTGCAGGTTTAACAAAAGACATAATTAACATTTTATTCTTCTTGTAAGTAATATTCTATTAGACCAATAAAGGGTTTGACAGAAAAGAAATATGGCAAAGAATTGTGGTAATACTCTCTGATGAGGCAATGCAATTTTCAACAATTAGCAACATAATTAGGAAAAAAACTTGGCATTAAATATTTTTTAAATGCTAAATGTTTGGGAAGAAATTGGAAATCTTGATAAACAAATGACAGGCTTGTGCTTCTGAAATTCAAATTCATATTAAGATTTAATAATGAATCACTAAAAGCCAATTTATTTTGAAATATTTTCCACCCTTTCTGATATTTTTTTGCAGTGTAACAATATTCAGTATGAATTGCTTCCTTTTTTTGTTTTCCTCTTGAAATAAGGGGAACACTCAGTTCTTAAAATGTATGTTTGTAGTGTTTGACTTGGATTACATTCTGATCTTATTACCTAAAAATATAACAAATAACTCAACAAGTCAGATGATCAACAGCGGTGAGTAGTAATATTCCCATTAAAAGATAAGAAAAACATTGGCAGATGGATTATTTTTTCAGCATATTTCTCCAGCCTGGACCAGGTTGTGAGTTTCTGTGGCAAAGTTTGAGCTTAGATCATCATATTTAATTGTCTCTGATGGATCCATCTTCCAAAAATTTTCTAATTCATCTGGAACCTTTTTACATTCTTAGTTTCCCCAGTTGCATAATTTAATTATGCAGCATGCAACAAGTAACTTCATTTGATTTGTTCTTCTTAAATTTTAATAACATTCCAATTTAAATGGTGAATATGAAGAATTCCTTATCAACCTTTCAATATCTTTTCTTATATTAATCTTTTTTTCCTCCAGTACTACTGAGAGAGACACTCAGGGGACAGACAAAAACCCAGAGAACCCTCATCTGTGTCCTGAAGCTCTCAGGGGCTCCTCAGGAGGATTTTGCAGCTCTCACATTTGAGATGTGATTTGAAATTGGTGTGAAGAGTGTAAAAAGCTCTTGAAACCAGGATGTATGGGAAAATCACATGGAGAGAAATAAAAGGTCGGAAAAAATGTTTCAGGATTTCCTCATTCTTGAAATTATTTGACAAATCAAAAGTGATTAATGTTATTTATCAACAACAGAACAAAGACTCTCAAAAGTATCAGAAAGTACCAGCTGCCTGGTGGGCTGAGTTGCAACAAGCTGTGTCTCTGAATTAATTATTTCTCTTAAACTTGTAGAAAGAAAGCTAGCAGCAGGATACTTTTTGCAAAATAAACAAGTTTCAGCCTTGCAGTCATTTTTTTCTCAACAGCAGTGGTTTTGCTTTTCAGCCTTGATGTCTAGATTAGTGGAACTTTTCCATAGCAGTAAGTGAGGAAGAGAGAAGGGAGACATTCCTCCCATTCTTTAAAAAAAATTAAAAGGAAAATATTTTTTGTATTATTTCTGTGAAAGGTGGAAACACTTCTCACACACACACATTGAAAATTGCCTAAAATTCATTTTTCATTTAAAGTGTGAAAGAAATCAGCATATAGTAGTAACTCAGACCCTGTCATGGCCTGCCTAAATAAAACACCAAAATCCCTTTATCACAGCTATACAGCTGGGAAAAAGAAGCATTGTGGATCTAGCATGCATTCCCAAGAGTTTAACCAGATACTAGTGTTCAGCAGAAGGAGATAACTGTATTAAGAAATCATGAGGAAATGCCTGCAACATCAACATAAATTATGATTAATAATATTCAATTGAACCCAGAAGGTCAAATAACTTGCAGTTAGATCTGTGACTACAAATGTCTTATCCCTTGGTTTAAGTCTTAAAACTCCATGTAAATGTCATTTTACTCATGTAAGATCTCTCTGACATCCTGCTGTAAGCTTCTAAGGAACTTCAAGTTATATAAATAACTTGTCTCACTGGCATCTAATATGTCTTGTCCTTTGATGACCGTTGTTGATGTCTGACTTTGCTTTACCAGGCTTGTTTCATGCACTTAACACTATCTGTAGAGAACTTCTCTTCAGTGAATTAAATAAATGCTTGTATCTCAATGGAAACCCTGACAAATATCACAGGAGAACAGCAGCAGTCTCTAGCATGTGCAGAGCAATGCCAGAGGCAGCTGACTTCTGACATCCTTTAATTTTTTCTATTCTCAGAATTAGAACTAAACCCCTGGTAAAATCTGCTGGTTGGTGAGGGAGCCAGCTTGGAAGTTTTCCCTGTCTGAAACATGTCACTTGCAGCATAAAACAGGAAAGCTGAGCAACTGGTCTGCCCTATAATTAAGTTTGAACAATAACCAGTCATGCCTTTATCACCAGGTTATTTTGTCCTGCCTGAAATTTGCCATAAATTCAAAAGCCTTCCAGGGTTGCTTCAGTGGTGAAGACTATGTTTTGTTCTCTTGGAAAATAAGAATTTCTGGTCCAAAAATAGTAGGCCAAACTCCCTGCAGGCGTAACTCCATTAATTTCAGGGAACTAGCACTGGAAGAGGAGTTGGCCAAGAAGGTCTAAATGAGAATCTAAATTAGATGTGAGACATCAGTGAAGATTTTCAACTTTTTAAATTTTTTTTTTCCCCCAGTACTCTCCAGGGACCAGATGCTCAGCAGGAATAAATTACTATAGTTACACTAATTTCATGAGCCATGACGATTTGCACAGATTGAGGATATAACTCTGGGTAGCAATATTCTTTTCCAGGAGTGAATAGATGAACACTTGACAATGTTGTCAGAAGAGGTTATATTTTGTTAATGTGAGATGTAGAGAACTGCAGGACAGATAATGCCACAATGCTCTCAGTTAATAATATCCTTAAAATAATTTGAAAATTAATTTCACTTCAGGGATACGAGATAGTCTTTTGATTTCCCTTAAATGGCCTTTCTAGGTAAGATCAAAATTCTGCCTAGTACAGTAGTCTGTTTCAAACAATAATGAAAAGTGAAGATGTGGTGAAGAATTGGAAAAATAGGGTAATCAAGAAGTAATCCTTCCCCTGAATGCTTCTCAAGTGATCTGTGGTCTGGGGAGAGGTCAGGCTAGAGGAGATGCACTGTAAGCCAGAGAAATCATAGTAGTTGTAAGTGAAAAACTCAAGTCATGTTCAGCACGAATATATAAATCATTCTCCATTCAGGCACTCTGAAATTCAGGTTTTATTGCATGTATTTATCAGAGTTGTTTATATTTGTATCATAGACTTTTTTCCAAATATACTTTTGCAACAGAAAATAACATTTGGCATCAATAAAAACTTTCAATTGCTATAGAATTGCTTGCTGAATGTAAATGATGTTACTTAAGTTCTTAAACCCAACTCAAAATTGAAACCAAGGTATTACAATGCAAAAATGATACTGAAGTTTCTTCTCTCTATTTCAATGCAATTAAAATGTTCTATATGTACTAAACAGCTAACATGCAGTATATCTTAACCTGTTAATTTGAAAAACATCTTTAAAAATGGGTATAAAACAAATAAAAGAAAGGAAAAAACACCTAAATGTGTTTGAAAGAAATATGTTTTAGACAATGAAAGAAAAAATAAAACCAATATATTTGAAAGTGATAAACTCAAGTAATTAATATATGTAGAAGCCTTATTGTTTCCTCTGATGATTCTGGCACCTGGTTTGTATCTTGCGGCCTTGCTTAAGTGTGTTACAAACCTTTCAAGTTTGGAAATACATCATGCCCTTTGTAGGTTCTGCTTGGGGTTTAGCAGGCAGTGGCCCATATGTAACAGGACAAACACTTCTCCAGATCAATGAAAATCAGGTATACAAAAGATTTTAATTGCTGATAAATCCAGTAACACAGGTAGCACAACACCTAAACAACAGCTATAGTACAGTGAACAAAATGAACTAGGGGGAGTTTATTTGTTTGGGGTTTTTGGGAGGGTGGGCACACTTTGTATTTTGTTTTTTTTTTTTTTTTAATTCTATATGGCAAGCTCACTGGCTAACTTTACAATAAATTTCTGAAGGTTAACGTGAAAATGTTGTCTATAACAAGAAAAACAAAGTCAGTAATGGTAGGTGACTTTGAAACAAAACTGGAAGACTTGTTCACAGCTAAGGATGTATCATTTTGGAGGGCAGGGAGATAGTGAGAAGTATGAGAACTAGCTGTCTAAATTAATTATATCAAATTTAATAATTTACTATTATGCCATTAATATAATATATGTTCTTTCCTTTAAAAATCGAAGTAATAATTATTCATTAGAAACAGGCTGCAATTTCATCCAAAATTCCAACAGATTTATTATATCCTTATTTATAAAAAACTCAATAAAATTGGAGAGAAAAAATAATATACAGACCCTCAAACACTGATCATAAACAAGAGACTAGAAAAGTTTATTTACTGTGATTATATTGTTCCAAGAGTTAACATCAGCAGGGCAGGGCAAGATTTTGAAAGACTACATAAGAAAAAAAGTGTTACTTTCATCGAGTGCAGTTTTCTTAAATATATAATATATGACTGGAAGTGGAAGCAAAGAAGAAAAATATTATATCTGTTGCTGCATGACATTTGGTGAAGATGCCCACGAGACTGTTCTCTATCTTCTGATATGCTGTTAAGGAGATACTTTAGAATTAAGACCTTGCTTTGCTGTTTCAGCTATTTGGGGTTTCATACAATCTTAGGCCAAGTGCCTGGCATTAATTATATAGGTAGCATCATAGCTGTAATGCCTTACTCCCTCATACAGAAATAAATCCCCTCTTGGCAAGAATAATTTTTCTTTGGGCTATTATTACCATCAGTTACTTTTTTATTAAAATGCGTGTTCACTGCTGAATGGAAGGACCTTCAGCAGCTCTTGCAAATAAAATGGCTTTTATTGGAAGACAGCTAAAAAGAGCAGAAGAATGAACATGATGTTTGTTCTACTAGTAAGTATTATTTGAGTGTCTAGGGCTGTATATCATTGTACAAAAATGTCGTATTTAAGCATGCAAAATATAATTAAAATTGGTTTAATTAAAGAACACAATTATACTTGCTCATGTTCAAAAGGGAAAATAAATAAAATGAACCATTGTAGAGGCCTCATTGATTTGCACAATGACAGAAGTCATTAACTGAGCTCTGGTTAAATGGCACTCATCTGCCTCCAGAGGAAATATGCCTGTGCTGTAGGTCTGTGATATATTTCAAAGCATTTTGCTTTTCATGCATGATATGTACGAAATATGCATTCTGTTGACTGGTAGCACAATCAGTGGGACGTATTTTGACAGCTAAATGGCAAATTTAAATGTGACTATCTTTTTAGTACTCTGGAATTTCTATTTTTTCCCTTGCATGTGTAATATAGCCCTGCTGAAGTCTTTAAACATCTCATGGCTTACTCATAATGTCTCACTCCCTGCATCTAGATAAGTGTCATCATGTCCACTAATGTGTAAGTTGAACATGCTGCTCTCCTATGATTTATTATCTCAGAAATTTCTTCAGATTCCATTGCAAGATAACTGTTGTGGCAATTACTGCTGGAATAGAGGGGCAGAGCAAATTCAGTGGCTTAGGAACTTTCTCTTGACTGAGGGAACAGAGCATATTTTATGTTTAAATGGCAAAGTCAGTTAAAATGTTTCACTTTGCATGAATTTTGGGGGGGCGGGAGTGCTGGGGGAAGATACAACCCTAGATTTAGTGGCTAATTAAGGAAAATGATTAGAAGATATTACTGTGAAGTTTTAGATTGCTCATTACTGAATGGTTTCAAAGCTCTTTACAACTACTGAGGTTGGTTCCTCAGCCAGCACAAACTGCTTTCATGCACAGATTTCATGAAATTATTTTAGTGAAGGTATAAAAACATTTTAACATTTTTAAGAAACCATAGTGATGTCACTGTTCTTGGTGTCATTTTACAAAAAAGTGGAATGAGAGAGAAAGAAATTAGAAGGCAAGAATAATTCACCTATTCTTAGGGGTTTGATTCCATTTAAAACATCTAAATCTGGTGATAGTCCAGCATGGTACTTAGTAACACACACATAAGTGGGCTTATAATGCCCTAGGATATCAGACACCCATGACAGGAGCCATGACAGGAATGACAAACAAATCATTATGAATCTCACAGGTATTTGGCACTTATATTTTGGATGTGATTTTCACCACAGATTTCTTCTGTAAACTAAGTTGAATTATCCTCTTGATGGTAGTGACTATATTTCATGACAAAATGCATGTTTGGTGCAAATTAGTTTGTCTTAGAGTCTTCCATCCAGCATGCAACTGCCACTCTGCAAAGTCTAAATCTCTCTTTGTCTCTTCATCATTTCTGACAACCCCATACAGATTTTCTGGACACCTTAAGGCAATTCAATTGGTTATTTTGCATTTTGGAGTTGACACTTAGCTTACTTGAAAACATCTAATTTAGTATCTGGAGTTAAATCCCTCACTATTTGAGGCACCAAACTTTAGATCACTTTGGACTTAATGGAAGGTATAATCACTTTTGGGACATGAATCATCTGTCCAGCTTTGTATCATAAAACAAGAACAACCATAAGATCTAGAGTCAAGTCATATAAACTGTGTTCCACTTGACTAAAATAACATCACAAGTCTCCCTGTAAGGGTCCTACTGCAAACAAATGAAAGGAAGCTGAAAACATAAATACATGTGGCAATCCAAATAGCCAAGAAAATAAGAAAATAGTTTATAGTAATGCAGCAACTTTGAATACAGCTAAATAACCCTATACACAGCTTTAGAAGTTGCCGGGTGCATTTCAAGCGTGAAGGTTTTTGTTCTCACTGAAAGTTCATTTTATCTTTTACTAGGTGTGGTATAGTGAAATATATTAGTTTTCTCTGTAACTTTTACCTCATTAAATAGTTTATCAATCTGCACAGGGTCTGTTAACTGACAAAGCAGACCTTAATGCATTACAGAATGGTCAGTCAGAAATGGTGTGACTTTCAGGGATAGTCTCTCTGAAAGTTCAAACCCTATCTGCTTTTGTATGTTAACCAGGGCACTTTCTGAAAAAGATAGATGAATAAAACATTGCTATTCATTCCCAAAGTTGTCTATTAAAGTGCAGAAGAAAGGTGACTCAGTGTTGAAAGGAGAAGAGTTACCTGAACTGTAAGAAAGAAATTTTTACTAGAAACAGGCAGAGAGGTAAACTTTTAGTTGTTGTGATGGAAGTGTAGGTATGATTGATGGGCTGAGGTCAGTGGCATGAGGATGAACTGTGCAAGTGTTGGTCCAGCTTTTGGGTCACAACAACCCCATGCAGTGCTACAGGCTGGAGTCAGAGTGGTGGGAAAGTGGCCCAGCAGAAAGGGACCTGGGGGTGCTGGTTAACCTTGTTTCATGTTGTTACATGAAACAAGGTTACTCCAGGTGGCCAAGAAGGCCAATGGCATCCTGGCCTGTATCAGCAATGGTGAGGCCAGCAGGAGCAGAGCAGTGGCTGTTCCTCTATACTGGGCTGTGCTGAGGCCGCACCTCAAATCCTGTGTCCAGTTCTGGGCCACTCTTGAATGGGCTGGATTGTGTCCAGAGAAGGGCCATGGAGCTGGTGAAAGGTCTGGAACACGAATATCATGAGGAGCAGCAAAGGCCTTGAGCTGTGCCAGGGGAGGTTTAGACTGGTTATTGGGAAAAATTTCTGTACTGAAAGGGCTGTAAAGTGTTGGAAGAAGCTGCCAAGGCAGCGATGGAGACACATCCTGGAGGTACTTGAAAGGCATGTTTATGTAGTTCTTAGGGACTGGCTTAGTAGTGGGCTTGGCAGTGCTGGGTTAACAGTTGGACTCAATGATCTTAAAGGCTTTATCAACTCTAAACAATTCTATGATTATATAATAGTAATTTAAAGATTATATCAGGATTTTCATTTTATACTTTATAAGGAAGTAAAAATTCCTTTGAATATAAAAATAACATCTTGGTGCTATTTTGGAAGCAGAAAGTGAACAGACTTCCAGCTTATGAAAGGAGATTAAAAGTATATTCAAGACACAAAGGAAGATAAACTATCATCATTGCTGCAGGTTGCTTAGGATATGTATAAAAAAGAAAGCCGGAGGTAGGAAGTTCAAAATGAGTATATGTAAATACCCAGATAAATCTCTTGTTTGGGGCATTCTCATTTCTGTGTTCTGATGGATGTTGTTTCCATTTAATTTTGTAAATCTTCTCCCTACCACAGAAAGCCAGGCTGGGATTTATCTTGTAAAATTTTAAGCATCAGCCTTACAGACACCTACATGTGGGACAATCACATGCTGAGGGTGACTGACTTGATGTAGTCATTCATATGAACTGCCTTTTTTTGCTTTAAAGGGAATATAGAGCAATTACCATGGATAGTAGCTGCCTAAATTTCATCAAATGAATCTCACCCTAAGTAGTGACAAAGACTGCCACCACAGTACATACATAATAAACAACTGAAAAACATCAAAAGCACTGAAATGAAAAGCTATAGGTGTTTCTATAATGAAAACAGGTCTATGTATGGCTTAACCAGTGTGTGCTGTGCATTGTGTTAAATTGAATAAAACCATCCACTTGTGCTTTTATTTGCCCACTTTGGTGTTTTCATGGCATCCAGAAAAAAAAAATCAGGAGAAACTCCTAAAAACCAAGGACAAGTAACCCCTGACAGAACAGCCAGCAATTAGAGGACAGTGTCAGCCATGTAAAAGGAACTCATAAAAGTTTAAAGCACACAAGGATAATGCTTCAGTGCCCAATGTCTAGTGTTTGATCAGCAGGCATAGTCTGCAGGAGTAAGGAGGAGTATAATACTCTCCATGGTAAGGAGGAGTATAATGATTCAAGCCTGTTATAAGCCAATAACAGTCCAGTATTATCCTCTCTACAACCGTTTTTTATCTTGGGTTCTCACTTCCTAAGCACCATCCCATTCTGAGATTGACTAATTCATGTTTTTCCAGTCATTAGTAGCACAGCAATGATGAAGAGTACATTTAAAAAGAAGTTTTCTCTTTTCCTTGTTCTTCGGTAAGGATTTGCAGTATTACAAATATAAAGCAGTTAATGAGGGAGAAAGAAAACTGTGTCTTCTTCACCTACCCAACACTTACAAAATTATACAAAACTAAGATAAGTGAGAAAGTATAGTTTCAAAGGCAGAGTCAAGAAAATTGAAAATCCCTTCACTATTCTCAGGGAAAAAAGAAATCAAGCAAGATAACAGGTCATTGAAGATCAGGAGGAAATTCCCTCAAGAGTTGTTATTCATCATTTTCAGTTTAATATTTTGGTAGGTATTTTTTTTTCCTTTTATTCTAACTACAAAACATGTTCTGCAAAAATCAAAATAAAATGGTTGAGAAAGTATGGAGATTCTGAAGAAGTGCTTTCTCAGCTGCACAGTATCTTCTAAATGAATTAAATTTATTTCAGATTCTTGGTACACTTACTAGGGGAATTCTCAATAATGTCAATTGCTTTCATTACCTCACATATGTTCAAGGCTTTCTAGTTATCAGGATGATACATTAGTCTGGTTTCAGAGTTTACAGATTTTTTTGCCCATGGCCATTTGGGGATACCAAGACAGCAAACATTATTGAAATCAAAAAGCATGAAAATGAGGAGTCTGATTGCTGGTATGTCTTCAAAGTTCCCAGAGCTGCCAGACACGTGACAACATTCTGGCAAAGACATGAAAAAAGGCCCTCTGAAAATTTAGACTCTGGATCTAAGTCTTGAGAAACTAAAAACAAGCCACCTCATTATTCTGACCAGAAGGTAAAAAACCTTGTAGGAGAACTCAACCTGAAATTCAGTCAAGGTTTTGTCAAGCTCAAAATATTAAGTGCAAACTTTTAGAACTAATGAAATTGATGGGTTTGGATAAAACTTGACTTGTTAAGAAAAATTCTGATCTTAAGGATTGGGAGTTTTATAATACTACAATGTTTATAATTATGCAAGCATAGAATATCATTACAAAATTATTAATTTCTTATTCAATTATGGAAAAAATTAATTACAGTCCATAGCCAGTATTCATAAAAGCAGAAAAAAATTCATACCATATAGGTTAATCTTAGGCTGAGTGACAATTTCTTTCCTTCTGAGTGGCAGAAGAAAATCTCCTGGTGGTTTTTAGAGCTTTGGTATGGAAGAACCAATGCATTTGGTGATGGAAATCAGCCCTCAGTCCTTACACTAAGAAATTCAACCCCCACTGGTACCTCACCCTGGGATGCACCATTAGAGCTGCTTTTATATCTGAACTGTACCAGAAGATCTGTAGTTTCTCAACATTTATGGAAGATAAATGCTGATAAGCCCCTCCAGCAGCCTTTGTGGCACCAGTGTTGCCCAGGCCTGTGTAATCTGTCCCTTGAACAGGGTTCAATCAGTTCTTCTGCAAGAAGGCAGCTTCAGAAACTCACCCCAACACAGCACTTCTCTTTTGTCTTGCTCTTAGTTTAACTCTGAAAATGATAAATCAGCTAAAGAGGTATAAATGAAGGATATTAACCTTTGAAACTGCTACTAGGGGCTGCTGATTGCCTTATACAAGTCAATGAATCTTCATTGGGATCTATATTACACACAGACTCACACAAACACAGTTTTTAATATCAGTATATTGAATATGCATTTTTATATGCCTGCACCATCACAATAATTTTCTGCATTTTCAAATTTTGAAGGGTTTTTTTTTATATAGTGTTCTTATTTCTGTCATTTCATTTTGTTGGAGGAGAGGGATTGAGAGAGAACATATTCTCTTTTCCTTGGAACAGAACTACCCCCTTGGTAATTACATGAATGATATATTTTGCACCAGTATTATAATATACCTGCACCCTTTTTTTTTTTCTGTTCCTGCGAGGTCTTCAAAACATCTCTATTTATGTTTTACCCTTCTTAGTGACATCTATGTCAAATGACTTCCTCTAGCTTGAAAGGAATGAAACTGAAGTGTTATTAGCCCTTGTGCTAAATTGCTGCTGACTTGCCTTTTCAATCAGCCTTTTCTCTTAAAGAGCTGCTGATTAAGCCTGAATGAAGACTTTGACAGCTATTCTATTTAAAAACAATTCTATTTATATACCATATGATTATATTTATGGATATATGTGACAAAACCTGGTTTCTTATGATTAGTGAATCATGTATGAGAACAGGACTTTTCTAATGCTATATTTTCCTTTCAGAAAAATGTCACCTACAAAACACAACCCTATCCCTCTCTAAAACCATAATTATTTCTAATGCCACACTAAAAGAGAATAGAACATGGATTGAGGGCCCCATAGTCATAACTACCAGTGGGGGTGCAGGTAGAAAAAGAGCAGTACTAGGCAAAAAAAGGGATGAAATAAAGTGTTTTGAGATCTTGCAATTAATCTGTAGCCCAAATCTGGCTGGTAACATGAAAGGTGGCAAGAGAATAAAGGTTGTTAGCTGTTTCTTAATTCATTTTTGAAACTGTGATTTGAGTTTCTACTTTGCATGGGATTTGGTCCACAACATTTTTATGGTGCCCCAGAGGACAATCATACCAGATTTTAAACTCTAGCTCAAACATTAAATTCTTACCCCTTGGTTTGGCAACAATAGTCCCTGCAACAGCACATGGACAAAGTAGACAAAAAAATTTTGATTTCCAGCAACCAGTTCAACTAAATCAGATAATTGGAAAGGTTTAAGCATTGGATATTTCTTCCCTTATACTAGATTTGAGAGTCCCTATGAGACTGCTGCTCACAATCTCAAACCTCTTTCAGCTTAAAGTCAATTTACTTTTAAGTACAATGAGTTCCTTTCATTCACTTTACAATAATGACAAAGGAGCAATCATGATGTGGAGTTCAAGGCATTTATCAAAGAGCTTAGAAATATGGTTCACGTGCATAATGGGCCTGCAGAAATAAAAAATTATGTATTTTTACCATACCAGGAAAATATCCTAATCAGTATTAATGATCACCTGATAATCCTTACTCTGATTTAAATCCATTAAAATGGATTTAAAACTGGAGCCTAAACTTTACAAAAATCAAGAACAGACTTAAGCTGAACTAGGTAACTGGAGGAAAGTCTGTGGTTCTTGTGTGCCTGGACTTTAGTAAAGTTTTTGACATCATTTCCTACAGCATTCGCCTGGACACACTGGGTGTTCAGTGATGGAGAAACTGAACAGGCAGAGTCTCTGCTGGGTAAAAATCTGTTCAGGCCCAGAGAGTGGTGGTGAATGGAGTCACAGCCAGTTGGTGTGTGTGAACTCAGCAGTGCTGGGTTAATGATGGGATTTGATCACCTTAAGGACCTTTCCCAACCTAAATGGATCTTTGATTCTACAATTTGTAATTTACTGTAAAGGTTATGCTAAATTTTTGGTGCTGTCTTTCTCTGGGTTCACAAACACTATTATAAAGTTTATTTTCTATTAAGCTATTTCTAAAATGAAAAATTGATTTAGGTGCTCTCTGTGCTCCTTCCAGATTAATAGGATTTCATAGGATTCTTTAATTTATTTATTTTTCCAGGAAAATATTTTCTCACTTGGACTATAACAATCATAAATAGCACCAAGATAACATATGGGCAACTGAATCCCTTAAGACTCAAACACTCATCTAAGGAAAATATGGAAGGCTGGTCCTTAGATAAGGTGGTTCCTAGTATTTGGCAAGCTATGTATATCACTATCTAGGGTAAATATTTACCAAAATTAGTGAGAAATAGTTATAAATTTATAGCATTCACAAATTTCTTTCTGGAGATAGACTTTTCTGTCCCATAGTAAAGAATCTTTAATGTATAAAAAATAAAAGAAAAATAATCCCCAAAAGCAGAAATACTCAAATTTTGAAGATTTTGAAGCTAAAAAAATATTCAAATGATGAATAAATCTGAGTAATGTAAAACTGATGATAATCAATAGTCAGAGGTGGTGCCTTCTCGATCCCTTGAGTCTTGAGATCCATCTTAGATGAAGTTAGATCCCTTTCTCAGGGATATGTCTATCAAGAACTTCCAGACTAAAATCTATGAAGTAGGTGGGCTGAATGTTCTGACTGAATTCCTTACATTTACAGACTGAATTTCAACCTTTCTGAACTTAGTGAAAGAAGATTGTTTAATTGCTTAGCTTGGGCCAGCCTTAAATCTGTATATTATGAAGACTCCTCTGCCTGCATAGCACTCTACTGTTTAGAAGATATTAATTACAGCATAAT
Organism: Alaudala cheleensis; assembly: GCA_013398995.1. Taxonomy (NCBI): domain Eukaryota; kingdom Metazoa; phylum Chordata; class Aves; order Passeriformes; family Alaudidae; genus Alaudala; species Alaudala cheleensis. Next base: position 48,795 of record VWYE01025638.1, on the reverse strand, counting down.
TAAGCAAAGATAAGAGAGAAGGAAATATGAGTGCAAGACAGTAGAAGTTACCACAATTCAATGAAATCCACCAATTATTAATTCCTTTTCACTGCAATATTTAGTGCTGTTAAAATATTTTGAGCATCGCATGAAGACAAAATCTGAGAATGTAAATTAGTAAGAAATTATATTCATACTTTCACGTAATGGCACAGAAAGGTCCTTTTCATTTGTGATATTATGGAAAAACCTAATTATTGAGGGAAAATGGATTAATTTATTTGATTTTACGACTGAAAGATTCAAAAGCCCTTTGGATATTACTAAATAGTATTAAAATCTGTAAAGAGTATTTTAACAGGTTTTTGTTTCTGAGTGAAACACATAAAAAGAGGTTTTCGTTGTGACACTTCTTTGGTTTTTGAAGATCAGAAGAATTTGTTATGAAAACAACTGTCTACAGAAGTACATGGTCATGGGAACATTTATAAGATGTAAAGTTTGCTAGGACTGAGTCTTTTTCAACTTAAGTGAGCTTTGACCTCAACACATGAAGGACCTATCATGCTTAAAAACATAAAGTTTGATGAGATCACAGACAGAAGAATACAGGGAGATATAAACAAGAAAATAAATATTCAGTCATAACCATTTGGAATTCAGCATTTTACTTAGAGAAAGTTCCATCAAAATCTACATTTTGTTAATGTTTATTGGAAATGAACAATTTTATGTGAATGGTTCTCATTAATTTTGTTAACCATGAAAAATTAAACTAAAAATATACATATAGTGAAAATTTTAAAATAGAATGAAAAATATCTTGCACAAAAACTCCTTATTTTTCTTTCGTCTTTTGTACAGCAATAAAATATTTAACTTTTTTTTTTTTGACATTTTATTGGAGCAGCAGAAAAACAATTTAAAGCATTTTTAACTCTTTTTTATATACTGCCAATTAGAAAATTTCAGGGAGTCATAAACCCTAAGTTTATTTCAATTCTTTTCATGATTTCCATTTTTCTCAATATGTTGGCAAAAAAAGTATAATTTAATTTTTATAGCATCTTACACCCACATATTTTTTCTTCATATTTGTTACTCAAAGTTCTGTAAGTTTGTATGAAATCACCCTCAATTCAGCCACTGTCTCCATCGAGAAAAAGCGCTTTTCTTACTTCAACTTTTCTTACAGCAACTGTAAGTTGGACAAGACAAAATTATAGATGGAGCCACATGGAGGTGTGGAAACCTGGGCAATGACAAGATAAGCCCATGCTCCTTTTCATGTGACTCTTTTGTGAGAATGGCCAAACTTCTTCCCATCAAAATATCCACACAGATAAATCACAATGTAGTGAGCAAGAGGATTGGGAATCTCCCAGTGTAGGGAGCTGTCCAGCAACTGTCAGTCTTCATTGCCCTGGATGTGTCAGTTCTTCATCACACATTATTTAAGGTTATTTGCAAGCCCCCAGTGCTACCATAGCCTTTCTAGAGCCAACACTGAGCAGCACAATCAAGGAAGGTGCACTTGAAATATTTCATCAGACATGGCTGAGCAGCCCCCAGCCCAGCACTTCAATCTTAATGGGAGAGCACAGCTAAAGTGGTTGGGTGGGGATGGTGTTCCTGTTTCTGCAATTTGTTGCTGCTTCTTAGAGCCATTTTGCCTCTTGTACATGGCCTGGCCAGTGAGCCAGATGGTCATAATATCTGATAAATGTTTGGAGTGAATGGAGTGGATACTGCTGTGCATTGACAACTGAGCATCTGATGTCAGAAGTAATGTGTTTATGCAGAATTGCTAAGAGAGGAGGAAGTATAATTGAAAGACACAGAGAAACAGAGGGGGAATTTCTATAAGAATGATAATGAGAATGATTAGGAGATGAAATAAAACCCTCCTCCATGGATAGAGATTGCAAAGAATAGTGTGATTTCCTCGAGAAATTAAACAAGCAAGAGGGGACATAATAAAGTGTTAAAAAACAAATGCTGTGTGGCAGGAGTAATAGGGACTAATATTCCTCCTGTCATAAAAGAGGCCTTCAATCAAACAAGAAAGGACAATTGCTGATTATTTCTAGACAATGAATAATTAGGCTGTGCAATGCACAGCTGCATGATACAAAGGGAAGACTGGACAGTTATATGACTAGCAACACTACTGACTTAATGATCCGAGTTTTGGGTAGGAACATAAACCCCCATAATTAAAACCAGTGTCTTTCAGCTATTAATAGCAAGTCTTCTGGAACTAAGCAGGCTCTTTTATCTTTTCCTGCACTTCTTTTTTTTTTTCTTTTTTTAGTTTTGTAGATACTTCTCTGCAGCTACTGTTGAAGAAATGTGGAAGATGAGATGAACCATGGGTTGCATACCTTATGATTTGTGCTAAACTATCATGAAAAGCTGCAGCACATTTCACCACAGCAGGTGACAGACTTCAAATTTTGGGTACTGTATTGCAACTATATTGCCCTGTGAACAAGATGTAAAATGATCTCATTCTTGTAGAATTATGCAGAACCTAATAATCTCCTATTAAGTCTCACTCTCAAACTTTTAACTGCTCATCTAGCACAGAGATTTGAATATCTTCAGAAGCAGCACTTTCTGTCATAAATTTTATAACTAATGGGGAGTGCAGGTGTTAGAGATACAGAAACCAAGCCTTAAAAATTTCCACAGCCATCCTCTTTCAGCTTAATGGGCTGACACTTGTACATCTCTCAGCTGGCTGGCAGTAAATCTGTCCTGATCTGACCTCCAGGCCATGCAGCTCTGATTTGCTGCTTGGTGTTGTTCAGAAAAAGACAACTTCTGTTCCACACGTACACCTGAGACATGTTGCATGGAGAGCTAACATGGGAGAGCTGAGCACAGTCTTAATAGACTCTCCTGAATTTTCTGTTGTTGTTGATATTTCCAGCAGTTCCAGGAACTGTGTTTCACATACAAATTCATTTTGAAGCATAGCTTTTCCCAAATAATTCTTTTCCTGTATCTCTTCTTGGTCAATAGAAATTTATGAGTCAAAAAGCATCCAGGAGATGCAGAGCTGGTTGTTTAGCTTTTAGGACTAAACATTGCCAGTCACAATCCATGCTTTGTTAGACAACAGTCATGATGCCACTGCTTGGCCAAAAGCAACAGCTAAATCTAAATCCTTGAGGATTAGTAGGACCTTTGGAGAGTGAAGCACTTAGTAAATTGGCAGGGCTCTGCATCATGCTGACTTTAACTCTGTAAGAGTCTACTGAGCATCACTCCTGTAGAGTTAATCAGCTGGCAAATTTTCACAGTACTCTTGTCCTGGAGTAACCTGAAATGCTGGTCTTTGGCCCTATTCCTCAAAGTAGCCTTGCCATGGAATCACAGAGTTGAAGACACAAGAGTTACACCATGTGCTCAAGATTATTTTCCGAATGCTTTTTGAACTCTGCCAGGCTTCGTGCTGTACTTCCCTGGGAATCCTGTTCCACTGCCCAATGACTCTCTACGTGAGGAACTTTTTCTAAATGTACAGCCTAAACTTTCCTTGACACAACTTCAGGTAATTCCTTTGTGTCTTGTCACTGGCCACCACAGAGAAGTAATCAGTGCCTGCCCCTCCTCTTCCCCTCATAAGTAAGTTAGAAACTGCCATGAAGTCTCCCCTCAGTCTCCTCTTTTCCAGGCTGAACAGACCAAGTGACCTCAGCCACTTCGCAAAAGGCTTCCACTCTAGACCCTTCACCCTCTTCACAGCTCTCCTTTGGATGCTCTCTAATAGTTTTACATCTTTCTTATATTGTGGCACCCAAAACTGCCCCCAGCCCTCAAGGGGAGGCTGCCCCAGAGCAGAGCAATCCCCTCCCTTGCCTGGCTGGTGATGCTGTTCCTGATTCCCCCCAGGACACAGCTGCCCCTCCTGGCTGCCTGGGCACTGCTGACTCACATTCAGCTTTCTGTCCACCAGGACCCCCAGGTCTCTTTCCACGGCCCTTCTCTCCAGAATCTCATTCCCCTGGCTGTCCATACATCCAGGGTTGCCCCATCCCAGATGCAGAATCTGGCAATTGTCTTTGTTGAACTTCATACACGTGGTGATTGCCTAGCCTTCCAATTTTTAAGGATAAACTACAGGAATGAAAGATGTGATGCCAGAGGAGAATGAGAACACATTTTACCCCTGGCATAGAGAACTTGCTGTGCGGAAGCTGTGGCTCCATTGAGGATGTATTGGTGTTGGTAAGCAGACCACAGGGGTGTGAGATGGAGGAATTTCAGCAAATAGTGCTGATGGAAATTGTCTGCCTGCTGCATTTTTCATAAATGCAGAGAGAATTAGCTCTCTGCTTCAGGATGTGGGGGTGGATTCAGTGGGGAGAGCATTATCACCTCAAGGGACATAGCACAGTGGCTGAAGCAGAGTTTATTAGGTTTTTATTACAGGTCATATTTTTAAACCTTTCTGGTCCAAAGAGAGCTCACTGAAATGTCTCAAAAAGATCAAGCATGCTAACACCCATTACATACTCTATATACCTATTCATGGTAATAATTTAGATAAGTTGTCTTGGGGAGATTATGGAGTATTGTAGTATAAGGGTCAGTGGAAGTATTCCAAAGTTGTCTAGTCATGGTTTTAGGCAATCAGCTTTAGGTGGCTCTACCTGTGGGTGGACAGGATGGGTTGGACAAAACAATGTTCAGAGTTCCCTTCTAATTTCAACCATTCTGTATTCTATTAAAGCAATGGTAAAGCAGCTAATTACACTGTTTACTTAAAATTGGCAATTGTGTGGAAAAAGATCACCCCTTAAAATCTGTGTTATGTGCTATCCCCAGGGTTAGAATGCAATGTCAGAGTGTCAAGATCCCTCAGTCTTGCAACAGTAAGGCCAGACTAGTGAGGCTGACCATTGCTGACACACTGGTGACTATAACAGCAGGGGAGAGCAACGTCCTACAGCTCCTTCAGCATCAGCTGGTTGGGTGTGAGTTACCATTCAATTGTACACGCTCCTAACATGAAGAGGACATTTTCCCTAGCCTGAGGCAGGGAAAAAAACTTCTCAGTGGCTGGGAACATGCTCTTTGCACTGTTGACTTCTTTCCAGAAGAGGAAAAAACAGAAGCAGAAAGGCTAGTAAACTGTGCAGCCCTGAACAATTCACACCTACGTGCAAGTAAATTTCATACAATGGCACAAAAATTTCCCCGAATCATGAGGGAGAAATGTTGCACCAAAATATTGTTTGCTTCAGCTTCAGACACTAGGAAACTACCAGCCTACACAGCTACCTAGCACCTGGCACTGGAGACACTACTGTTTTATAATGGCAACTTCCAGATTTTACTTTTTAACCTGTAATTAATCCTTCAAAACCAGAAAGTACATACAGAAGATGTAATGCTTTCAATTGCTTAAATCAAACCCACATTTTCATTTACCTATATATATATACAAAATAATTTCTGACATCTATTAGAAACACATCCTGTCTATTATGTAAAATCATTCTTTTTTAATAAAAAAATATATTTCCAACTAAGTTCACATTTAAATGAGATAATCTGGGCTGATTTTTTTTTTTTAAAACGAAATGCAAAGATAATTTGACAGAGGATTGCAATATCACTGTGCTTCTGGGTTGTTTTGCAAAGCTACAGAGAATACAGTGTAATCTGGTGTTCAGGGCTGGGAAAGGGACAGCCTGAATTCACTCTTTCTATGTCTTTTGACCTATTGCAACCATAAGTAAGATGCTTGACTTCCCCGTGTCTGCCTGGAAATCTCCCAGCAAGGTCCAAATAAGTAAATGGTTCAATAAGTCATGGGATCTTCCTTCCATGGAAAAATTTGCTATTAGGTCAAGCAATTCAATTAGAAAATATCTAGCTAACTAGCTTAATTATAGCTTTTCTTGGGGATATGTATTATAAATGCATTAATTTTGTATTGACAATTATTTTTTATCATATTTATGACATTAAACTGTGTTCAGAGCATAAACATGTCTCTGAATCCAGGGATAAAAGTGAATTTTCAGGTATGCATGAGTAGTACTCTCGGCTATCTTAAAGCACATCAGTCTCAGAAAGATCAATACCACAAAGAAAGGAAATAGTGGTCCTTCTTGGAATGTGCAGATAGTCAGCAAAGATGGGATTTCAAGGATCATAGAATCACGGAATGGCTCGGTTTAGGTTGGAAGGGTCCTTAAAGATCATCTAGCTCTTGTCCCCATACCATGGGAGGGGACACCTTCCACAAGATCAGGTTGGTCAAAGCCCCCAGCATTTCCAGCATTACTCTTTCAGGGTAGGGGCACCCAGAGCTTCTCTGCACAACTTGTGCCAGTGCATCACCTCAGGGTGAATTTCTTCCTAATATCTAAACTAAACCTGCTGTCTGCAGTTTGAAGCCATTCCCCCTTTTTCTGTCTCTTCAAGCACTTGAGCTCTCTTGTAACCCCTATAGATACTGGAAGGTGCTCTAATTTGTCCCCAATGCCTTCTCTTCTCCAGGCTTAAGAACCTCAATTCTCCTAACGTGGTGAAAAGGTTTCCCCTGTCCCAAAGAAAAATGTATTCTATCATAAACATAGAAGATTGGAGAAAAGCTGGCATTCTTTTCCTCAGCTTATTAATTAAAGACTCAAATTAAGTGGTAGTGAGGAAAAAGCAGCAAGCTTGTAATCTGTAACAACCTCTCATCAGACCTACACGTTGCAGGGGCACCTCAATTATGCAAAGGCCTCTATCATGCCTGAAAATATTCAACTGTCTAACACAGTGAAATGTGTTACAAAATCACAATTATTTGTGAATGTATCAGGTCTGTTCAGGTTCTTTTCATCCCTGGTTCTGAATACAAGCTTTTTGTCTATACTCTTTTTCATATAGTTCATTTTTCTCCCAGAAATACATTCTTTTCACAGAGGCACATGGCAAAACAGACATATCCACAAACAGTAAAAGCACATATATGAAATATTTGGGCTACAAAGTCCTTTTGTGGAACTTGGGGCTGTGGAGCTGCAGGACTTGAATTGTGTGTTTCAGTCAAAACATAGGCATTAGGTCAGGACAGATTTTTTTATCAGAGCTGACGTGGTAATATGATGGTAGTGAGAGACCATGGAAATTCTCTGACTGCAAAAGGAGAAACAGAAAGTCTCCTTGGACAAAGTGAAGGAGGCTGGGTTTTGTCCTATGGGACCTAATTAGCCATCACTATCTCCCTTTATCCAGCCTCTGCTGACAGTGAGCTCTGTCAGCAACTAAGACAGGACTTATCAATCTTCCACTCACCCATAGCCCCTGCTAACCCCACTGTCACCTGAAGGAGTGAAAAGCTAGCAAACCTTCCCTTCTGCCCCCCTCTAACCCACAAACCTCTCCATTGCAGCCACGACCTACCTTTCTCTGTCATCCACTGTTCAGCTAGTGAGATATTCTGAGGGGCACTGAAGCAGGAAATGCAGTCCAGCATGTAACAAAGTCAAAAAGGGCACAAACAGCAGGGGAAGGCATGTTCCGCATAGCCACAATTGCCCAAAAGACTTTATGGATTGAGCCCCTCTAAAAAGTACGGGAAAGTTTCATAGATAGATCAAGAGACAGACAGACAGACAGACAGACATCTTGTTGCTTTTTATACCTTCAGTGCCACCTTCCAGTGGAAGCCTGGTGATCAATTCCCTCTGCATTGAATCCAAAGATGGCATAGGTGTTAGCTGGGAACAGTTGGGAACTGTGATGAGTACAATTCATGAAGTTGCTGAAAATACTGGTTCTTGCTGTTCCAGTTAGAATGAAAAAAACCCTCTATAATCTCACAGAGGTTTTGCAGGGCACAGCCAGTATCCTCTGCTCAGAGGGCATTTGTGACAGAGGTGACTAAGCACCTGCAGCAGTGAGCTCAGTGACAGATTTCCACATGGCATCCAAAACAATGTATATGCACTCCTTTGTTGATCAGGTATGATAGGATTACCCAGCAGCACAAAAACCTCTCTGGCAATACAAACAGATACCCAAATGCTATAAAGGCTTTGTCCTGGCAGGAAAATAAGCAGTAGCTTCAGGCTGGAGATAAGAGGAATCAGACATTGCATTTTCTCCTACAGAATTTCCCCAGATATCTCTAAGGTTGCCTAAGTGTTTCACCAAGGTGTGCTGGTTTTAGTTGGGATAGAGTTAATTTTCTCAACATCTGATAGTATGGGGCTGTGTTTGTGCTGAACACAGGGCTGATAATGCAGAGATGTTTTTGTTACTGATGGGCAGGGCTTATACAGACACAAGGCCTTTGCTGCTTTCTGTACTGCCACTCTGGTGAAGGGACTGGGAGTGCATGGAAGATTGAGACAAGACACAGCCAGGACCCCAGATGACGCAAATGACCAAAGGGTTGTTCCAGACCATATTCCAGACTATCACACTCAGTGTATAAAGTGGAGAGTAGAAGGAAGGAGGGGAGGATGTTTGGAATGACGGCATTTGTCTTCCCAAGTAATCGTTATGTCTGATGGGGCTCTACTCTCTTGGAGATGGCTGAACACCTGCCCAACCTTGGAAAGCAGTGAATCAGTTCCTTGTTTAGCTTTGTTTTCATGTGTGGTTTTTGCTTTCCCTAATTAACTGGTTTTATGTTAACCCTTACATTTTCCAGCTTTTACGCTTGATTTTCTCCTGGATCCTGCAGGTGGGGGAATGAGTGAGTGCCTGTGTGGGGCTTGGCTGCTGCCTGGGGTTAAACCAGGACACAAGGCTTGTACTGAAATGAAGTCATAACTACACTGGATTGTAGGGAAGACCATGGCAAGCAGTGCTCCTAGACTTCAGGAGTGGAGACAAAGCAAAGGCTCGATGGCTGTGTACAAGAGGGAGGGGGATGTTAGCACCAAAGGGGTAATGTTTGGATGATAGCTAAGGACACCTCAACCAGCTCAAACCAGCTAATTACTGACCAGCAGGTGTCAGAGAGAGCAGCTGGGGAATATGGGAAAATCTTTGGATCAAGTATGGTCTCTCAAAAATTTGCTCAGCTATTGTAGGGCTTGGAGATAGCAGGAGATCAGGAGATCTCAACTCTGCCTCTGTGCACCTTCCAGTTCTGCTCTGAGGGCACTACAATTCCACTAATCTGAGCTCCTCTCCTACATTTATAAATTTCCTCTGACTGAGACAGAGCAATGCTATTGAAAAGGGGGAATAATATGAGCTGTAATTCTGGGAACACTGGTAACAGATCAGCAATAGTTTCCTCGAAGCCATATTCTGCAGATATAAGAATTACTTCTCCTTGTTACATCTGGGTTCTATGACCCAACCAGGAGCTTGGCAGAAGAGGAGAATTGGGTAGCAGTGCCACTGTATTGCTCATGAATCAGGAAGAACAGGGCAGGTTGGACATAGAACAAAAATAACTCTTGAGATCATCCAAGAAAAGAAATTAAGCTGGGTTCCAACTTCTAAAGGGGCTGACACCGTGAAAAAAAAAAAAAAACAAACCATACCACCCAAACTCCTGTCATAGCCTTCTGTAAAACAGATGAAAAGGCAGCATGCTACTTCTGAGGATGATCTGCTGAAAGGTCTCTTGTTGCGAGGTATTCAGGGACATAGTTATATCTTGGGCAGCTCCAGGCTACAAGTTTATAGGGGATATTTTGCCTGCAGAGCAGGCTGGAGGTAATCTAAGGTGAAAGACCTCAGATGTGTAAAACACATACATTAAATTGTTGGCATCACATTCTTCAGTCTATTTGATGTTCTCTTGTTGTGCTAATGAAAGCAAAGCCTGGCAAGTGATCTAAGTCCCTGAACATCAGTCAATGCATTTTGGTTATCTCTCAGGCTTAGCTTTTGAGGGAACCAAACAGTTCTCTGAATATAGAGTAAGGAGAAGTGTTTCACATGGTCCTCTTTCCCTCTCACACTACTAGAGTGTTCCATTGTTCTTTCTCCTCTCAAAAGTCCCATTCCCCTGCTGCCAATTCAAAGCATGCAATATGTGCATTTGGTTTTTGCCAAGTCTGGCACTGCTAGCAAGCTATAATAGTGAACTTAACCTTTTTGGAGTGAATTTTGAGTTGAAAAAAGTATAAAAATACACCCTCTGAATGCACTTCCTGTGATCTGAAAGAGATTCAGGCCATGTGCTCTATTGTATGAGTTCATGCTCCACAAGCAGCAGTATGGGTAGAGTTTGCAGTTCTGTGCCATGAATAGCTCAGTTTGCATATCCCTTTATCACTGCCAATGTTTTCCATCTTGTGCTTATTGTCTACCACTTCCTACTTAAATAATTGCAGCAACATCAAACAAAGCCTGCATATCACACACAAAAAAATTTCAAATAAATGAGATTTGGCTCCAGTGATCTAATTCTAAGAGATTAATAATTTCCCTTCTTTTCCAGTCTTGGGAGGAGGGAAGATTTTCATGTTAGCTGACACAACTAGCATTTCAGGAACTCTACAGTCCAAGCTTCCAGGAATTTTAACTTAGTGATTATTATAAAAGACTCATATTGTCTAGGAGAGCCCTCCACAAAAGTGTGTGCTGTAAATGTGCATTTTATAGAAGGAAGATATTACATACTTTTATCCATTTATACTGCCAATGCTAAACTTATCAATATGACTCTTTTTTTGAGTCAATTCATGTTTAACCAGCTATCTGCAGGAAATCAAAACCAACACAGTTAAATCAATAGTGTGGCAGGGAACTCCCTTCTAATAATTTCCCAGGAGCCTGTGCCTTTAATCCACATTAATGCTCACTCGAAGGGCAAGGGAAAAAGCAGGCAAATTTCTTGAGGAAAAAGGTGTAGATCGACTGCCAACATCTCTCCTAATAAGTACAGAGCAATTTAACACAGAAGCTGGGCACTGTAATGATTGTCCAATAAAACCTAATTGCTGTATAAAGTGCACAAGCAGTCATTTGAAGAGGCTCTGAGTGGATGGATACTGGCCAAGAGCAAGTCACAGGGGAAACAAAACACCCAATGATACTTCAGTGAAGTGTTTGCATGGGGTTGGACTGTCAAGTTGTGCTCTTTTGTGCACTGAAAGATCTGCCATTTTGTTGAACTTGCTGCAGCTGCATGACCTGTTGGCAGGAGAAAGTGCTCTGCATGCCCAGTGTTGATTTCCTCGGCTTCAGCTGACTACTTTGCTAATCAGTCAGACGCAATTTACAATCAGTTTAAGATTGCTCATCATTTCCGATGACTGGCATGCTGACTCTTTGACAGAAAACCAAGTTATGGCCCACACCAATCAACAGCATAAACTGCTTTCAACCCTTCTCCCTTTTTTTAGGCAGTGGCACATTTTTCCCTTTCTGTCCTGCAGAAGTTTGCCATCCTTTGCCAGTGAAAATGGACAGGATCAGGGTTCATACAGAGTGGAGCTTGAATTATTCTATGTTATACACTTATCACAGTAGCTACATTTAAGATAAGAGTGATAAATGGAACCTTCCTAAAAAAGTTCCATTGTCTCTCAATGCAATTAAAAGAAAAGTAGCAAACTGCTCTAAGCAGCAGCTTGAGGCAACAGCAATGTATCCTTCTGATTTCCATAGCTGGAAGCCCTGTCCTAGCAGCTTTGCACAGAGTATTTCCATTTTTCTAAGACTTCACAGAGGAGAGGTCTGACAGTCTCATTCTCAGAACTTTTAGCAAAACTGCTTTTAGGCACCTACACCAAAAATTTAATAGCATTTTCAACTTATTGCATTAAGCTTTGCCATTCCTTACAATAGTGAATGCCCCATGAAACAACAGCAGCCTGAAGAGTTTATGCTGGTGCCCAAGAGTTGGCAAACTCACATTAGAAGTGGCCAGCAATTGTGAGAAGCTGCTTCTATAGCTGGTTTAGGAACTGTTTTATATCTCCACAGTTAAATGTTTTGCTACTATTTACATTTAAATTGTGTCTTGCTCACTGTGTGAGAAGTTTACATCCTTTTAGAAAGGACTTTCATTAACACCTAAATATCTCTGCTATTTCATTCTAATTTGTTGTTCCCTTCTTTTGTTGTTTCAGCTTTTTTCTTTTTTTTTTCTTTTGTTTTTGCTTTTGGTTTGGTTTGTTTTTTTCTTCATGGTTCTCCATTTTCCCTGTTTAGGAATCACCTTCCAAGAACTAATGATTTAGGTTATCTTAACAGATATTCTCTTCTTTTGAAGGGAATCAAGGCTCTGTTGGATAAAGCAGAGAATTCAAATCACTTGCTCAGTTATACCTCAGTCCTCTGATCTGTTCTCAGAATTGCCTGGTAAATGCCTTTGCATTAACCCAAGGAGTTAACTTGCAGACTATTCTAAAATCAGCCAGACTTGAGCCAAAAACTTACCCAGGGACATTAAAACAATTCAATGCACTGCTAAGTATTTGGGGCATCTGCTTTATTTGCTGCAGGTGCTTCAACCTGGAGATCTGCCAGGGAGAGAGCTCTTATAAAACTCCTTCACCTTATGTAAGCAAGGACATACTCCTTCAATATACATATACACAAGGGTTGGAAGAATCACAGCATCAGGATGCTTCTAACACTGAGGAAAGCTCCAGTGACTCCAGCCTTCCTGAACATCAGAAATAACACAACAGCTGTGGCTGTGGTCAATAAGACATTTGCCTAACAGAATGTTAAGCTGCTTTCCTTTACAATCATTTTACAGCTGACTGATTCAGATGTTTTTGTATAAATGCCTTGTTTGACATGTTCATTCTTGTTTCTGCATTTAAGATAATTTCTCTGACCACCATATGGACAGGATTCATTTGTCAAATAACCCACCCTCACTGTTTTTGGAAGCAGCAAGCTTTTTTCTTTCTTTCTTTTTTTTTTCTTTCTTTCTTTCTTTTTTTTTTTTTTAATAATGCAGTAAAGAAATTCTATAACAACAGCCTTGACAGGAAAAAATAAAAGACACTGAGAGGAGATATTTTCAAAGAGTTAAGACTGTATTGATGCTACAAGAGCCCTTAAAAATGTTCACAGTATCTAAAAGAGGCTTGGTATTCAGAGAGAACATGAAAAGTTACACTGGTTGAATTATTTTCCTTCATATTCAGTCTTAGTATCATCATGGGCAAGTCTGACAGTGTTTCTGTGTCTCAGCTTCTTATAGGTAGCACAGAAATGATTCTCCCACAAGTAATTATAAAAAGGCCACATACACTCAACAGCAGCTCAGAAGAGGACAAGTAGTAAAATCTCTTTAGATGTAAAATGATCAACATGCCAATTTAAATAGAGGCTTAGCAAACCTTCCCTCAGCTATAATTTGGAAGATGCATGTACCTCTGAGGAAAACACCTTTGCACTCACATGAGTCCTGCTGCTGCCCCATTTAAAATAACTGCTCAAAGGGGAAGTGAAAACAGTATCTTTCAAATTTGAGTTTCAAGGGTCTTTGCTACCATTCCAAGGTTCTGTTTCTGCAATATTAATCCCATGTAAGATACCTTTTATCTCTATATTGCATACAGACAGCCTGTTGTCCTGCTTGCTCTCAACAAAGGGTAATTGTCACCAGGTAACAACTGTATATGAGAGCCCATTAAAGAATTAAAGTGGTTTTTAATTTTGCCTCTGTGTCTTAAACACAATGACATAACCAAGGTGTGGGCTCATGTTAAATTTCCATATCCATGAGTACCTCTGTTTCTGCATCAGTAGGTAGAGTACCAAAATCAACATTAAAATACACCTCTAGTCAAAATTTCTTTCAGTATCACCATGCAACTGCACAATGCTAAACCATCCATGTCTCACATACAGATCACAGCAAAGTACTATTTCCTATTCCTGCAATTTCCTATACTGGTGTTTTAACATGGAAGACAATTTTTTTTCAGACCTTACAGCTTAGTTCCTTTACTCCATGGCCTTTTGAAGGGAAATCGTTTCTGGTAAACCACCTACATTGTTTTCCAGATGAAAACAAGCCAATTTTTTATTTCTATTGCAATTAATGTCACAAATAAGCAAAAAACTATATTGACAGCAGTAATAATTCTACATCTCCCACAATCTATATTCAACAACTGTTCCCACCTTGCAGCATTTATGCAATTTCTTTACCTTCAATCTATTCTTTTATTCCCTGTCCTCCTGAGGCACCTGCAAAGCTCTCCTTGGAAGTTCCTCCAGCCAAAACATCATTTTATTATCAGTTATCCAACCTTCAGATCCTTGCAATTAAAATCTAAACCAGAAGGTATCCAGCTTTCACTTTACTCTGTAAAGCATGACCAAGTGCAATCATTGCAGGAAGCTGAGCATCCTTGCCAGCAGCAGCAACAGTGTTCTCTGTCCTTAAAATGTTACTGTCATGCCACTGCCATTGACCCTGGACTCTGACATGTCCTGATGGGGTGTCTGAGGTGTCTAGTATCCTGGGATTATATCCCCATCAGATTCAGCAAGAAGACTAAGACCTCACTGTTAAAAGTTTTCATTCCAACTGGTGAGCAGTGGCTCATCTTAAGTTGGAGCTGGTGAACTTGATTGCAATTTAGAAGCTAGTGTGGCAGTCTCTTATAGGAAATACTTTTTCAATGCTTCTCATCCAGACACACGTTCCTCCTCATCAGATTATATGTAACCCCTTGACTGAACACATTCCTTAACACTCACGACAAAACTCTTATCATGTATTGTGCAGTAGATAAAGTTTATATTATTAGGATTAAATGATCTGGCCATTTTTTTCTGTGAAGGTTGAGAATTTATTTAGATCTCAGAAGTAAAAATAAGGATGAGACATCCATCCTTTTAAGTTCCAGAAAATACTAGATTCTCCCCCAACCCCCCCCTTATTAGAATAAGCATCTAAATGTATAAAGCTTATAGTTGAAATTCCTCAATATTCACATTATTGAAGATTTTTTGATAAGTTGCAGGTAATATTAGGTAGTAGTGACAGCCATGTGAGTATCTCAGAGACGAACAATCCACCTTAAAGACAATCAGCATTAGGTATGTTGTTTACACAGTAGATATGTCCTTTATCATCACAGATATTGGTCCAAACACACAGTTTGCACTGCATTTCCAGTTCTTAACACAATGAGACCCTCAATTTGATGAAGCTTCCAGCTGCTAGTGCAGAGCAAAATAATAAACAGAAGAATGGAGATTAAAAGGCTAGTAAAATTGGGGAAAAAAAGCCAGTCTTGGAAAGATACATAAGGCCAACAATCAATTAATGCATCTGATATGTCCCAGAAACTTCAAGAAAAAAATATCAGGTTATTTTGACCCCAAAGAATTCCAATACAATTAAATCAGTGAGACAGTTTTCTTCTGAGAATTTTTTCAAAAGGAGGTGAATCACAAAGGGAAAAAAAATAAACAAAAATAAATCATAGAATCATAAAAGAATAGAATGGCCTTTTCAGATACTTGAACAAAAAACTTAAATGTAGAGGTCGATTTGCTATGAACTTAAACTAGTCAGAAAGAAACATTAATTGGAATCAATACATGGCTGTGTAAATGTTTGAAAAACCAAAATAATTGCAACATTTAATTCTGTTGTCTTAAAGGAAAGTAGAAAGGTCAGGTAATTAAATTGTCTTAATGTGAACAAGGAGTAAAAGCTGCAGCTTTTAAACATATTGAAGTAGTTTATAGAAAAGTGTGAGAGATTAAATTATTCAATACCAAGGCAATTAAACTAAGAAAGGAGAACCCCACACAAAATTGACAATTCTTGAAACACTTAATGTAAATCCCTAACAAAACAAATTGCCAGTAAAATGAAAATTGATAATTTGTTTGCTTCAAATGGTTTGCAGTTAGTCACATATTGTGAAAAAATTTATCATAATTCACAAATGCAGTGTCAGTTACAAAAGACACAAGAAATATTGAACCATCCAGGGAGGAATGCTGTTTACTCCCTAGAGAGCAAAAAGACATGTTTGTTTTTGTAGTTTGCCATTCAGTTTGGGATAAAATAGGAACATGTGGGGATAAAGGAGGCTGGCATTTTGTTTTCTCTCTGGCAGGCAGCAACAGTGGGCAGAAGAAATGTAATCAGCCTTTTTCTGATATTGTCATATGTACACTGAACTACTGATCCCCAGATGGACTGGCATAGTCTTGGGAATAAGAGACTTAATTCAAATTAACAGCATGCCAGCATTAATTTTATTGTGCTGTGTTGGAAAAACCTCTCTTCAAAGGATTCCACCAGAAGATGATGGTACATTCAAAGCAGGCACAGAAACTCTTACAGAAAGTGTGTAGAAAATGACACAGATCTCAGTTTTGTACCAGTTTCCCTCTCTGCCACAAGGTTGCCTTTGGGCCAGAACATGCTTCAGCCTCTTCTACCTGGCATCACCTAGTGAGAAGCACTGAGGAGAGAGAGAAGCCCTGACTTTGAGAGCTGCTTGTCTCTGAAGGCAGATGGCTCAGAGTCAGCCTAGAAACTCCTCCTGACTTTTGAGCTTCACTTAGAAGTGAGGTTGAACACTCAATTAGCACACGGAATAAATCAAAACCAATGCTGGTCTGACGTAAAATAAAGAAATAAATACTAGCTAAAAAAAAATCACATTTGCTTCATAAATTATGATTTTTTTCAAAAAATATGATTTTTTTTCTTTTAATGGGGAAAAGTCACTTTAGCTGGAGGTTATGGCGCTTAGTACATATATGCTGTGGAAAAGCACTGTATGAGTAACTGCTTGTAAAGCACCTGTCCATACAAGGAAGGTGAGGATGCCTAGGCTAAATTTGGAGAGCATGGCTGGTCTGCCTTGATGTCTTACACTAAGTGAGTCCCACTGGAGGAGCTCTTGGAATACTTCAGGGCTTCTGTTTTTTGCCCCTCCTTCACTCCAGGAGATCCAGACCCACGAAATAAAAAGTATTCAATTTTAAAAATATGGAGGTGTGCCCTCCTTGTCATGAATTTCAACATTTAATTCGTCTGCTACAAGACTGTGTAAACCAGCTTTCTACTAAAACTTTAACTCTTAATTAAAACCAGGTACTCATACCTTAGAAGAGGGGAAATGCAACATCAAACAGTGGTAAAACTTTTCATTGTGAAAATTTTCCCTTCTGGATCTCTTGAATTATCAGAATGCATCTTATTGAAAAGTATGTCAAAATGAAAATTTTTTTTGTTGGAATGTTTGAAGTCAAAAAACAAACCACTATCAGGAAATGTCATTATTTTATTAAATAGCTATAGCTGCTTACATTATACAGGAAAGAATTAATTATATTATTGAAAAATAAGGTTTTCTTAGGCACTGGAGTGGAGTGTTTTTTGTTGTTGTTCAGATAACAGTTTACTTACTCCTCATGAGGTTCTATACTTGAAGTAAATATTAAAAGAAATATGAATTTAGAGACTTTTTAAATTTTTAAAATAATTTGCTTGAAACAAAATTAATAGAACCCTTAATCTGTGGGGAGAGGAGGAGTCACTTTGAATACTCGAGTCAAAGCATTACAGCAGCCTCCACTGTTAAGTAATGGTACAATAAATACTGGATTGCTCCCTTCAAATGGAAAATGTTCTATGGCCTATAATTCAAGAGAATCTTCTCTCTATACAAGTGCCAAAAAAATGAGTTCTATATGCTGTTAAAAACCTCCTGGACAGAAGAATCAGAGGTTTTAAGAGAAAATATAAACATACAAAAACTTAACAAAACAACCAACTTGGTTAACTAAAGTAAATCAATCTTCCAGAATTACTCAAGACAGGAAATTCAGAGTAATGTGATACAAAACAAAACCAGAAAAAGTTACAGTGTCATTTTCTACACAAAAAGGGAAATGGGTGCACTTGGATTCTCACTTATTGAGGTTTAATATTGCACTTGATAAGCAACTTAACTGATATTGCCACAAACCCCAGGTTTGTCTCATTTGTCTCTTCTCCTGCCCTTTTCACAGATGAGGGATGGAATCTTTCCCGTTAAGACAGGCTGAGAGAGTTGGGGCTGTTCAGCCTGAAAAAGAAAAGGCTCTGGGGAGACCTTAGAGCTCCTTCCTGGATGTAAACAGGGCTACAAGACAGGGGACAAAACCCACAATACCCAGACAAGGGGCAATAGTTTTTAACTCTAAGCAGGTAGGTTTAGACTGGACAAAATGAAGATTTCTTTATGGTAAGGTAACCAGGACACTGGCACAGGTTGTCCAGAGATGTGGCTGTCTCATCCCTGGAAGTGTTCAAAGGCACTTGGAGCAACCTGATCTAATGAAAGAAGTGAAAAATGAGATGACCTTTCATTGTCTTTTCCAACCAAATAATTCCATGATTTTTTGCTCCCTGTTATATATGGGTTGACATGAGACAATGTTGTCATTTATCATAGTAACCAAACAAAGAGGAAAACTAACTCCTTGGAGGCAAACAGCATAATTAGGTTGGAAAAATAATTAGGCTACTTCATGTACAAGAGGGATTAGGGATTCTCATGCATACTGGCACAACTCTGACGCTGGCTGTTGAGTAAGACAGTGTCCAGGCTGGCAAATTCTCCCTGTGGGATGTCTCACACACCTCTGGCAGAGTAGTGACCTGCATGCCCCTGCATGAAGACTAATGATGTTTTACCTGTGTACTATGGTGAAGCTCTCACCCTAAAATGATAAGACTTTTTGGTCACAGGCTCTCTGTTACTGTATTTGTATATCCACATCAGCCACAGTATGACATCACATTCAACACCTTTAATTACTAGCCCAAGCAAATAGTGCATGTGGTCTCCAGCTAGCAGACAAACTCTGATGCCTCTCTTGCATCTAACATTTCTTGCAACTTCTTTTCTTTCCTGAAGAAACTATGACGTTTAGCTGGAACTGACAGTTTCTAAAGTTGCAGGACAGAAAAGGAAAAAAATTACAGGACACTCTCATAAGACTTTTCCTTAGCAAAAAAACAAAACAAAACCAAAAACAAACCAAACAAACAAACAAAAAAAAGCAAGTATTTAAAAATCATAATGTCTTACTATGAGGGAAAAACAGCTCAATTAATGATGTACCAGAACACTCTCAAAACCACAAATGTACTGTGTAAATCAAGTAAATTAATATTGTAAACAAGTTTATACTTTATTATACCTTTCTGAATTTAAGTGAGGAATTTTTTTGGTCTGTTTTCAGTCACATTTAAGTCTTTAGTAACAACTGTCGTTGTGTTCACTGCTGCATATCTTAGCAGCTTAGAAGCAAGCCCTACATACTGATTCTACGGTTAATTCCTAATAAATGATTGCGCACCATAACACCATAGAAGCAATACATAAAAATACAAATTGCTAAGTCTGTTCAGAACAATTCTGACAACTGGCCAACTTTTCCTTCAGCTGTTGCTTCTCAGTATGCAGTAATAATTTCAACAGGAAAGTCCTTATTGCAGTCCAAAAGTTCAAGACTGTAGCTCCTGAACAAGGAAGGCAAGACATGAGCTTGCCCACAACCCAGGAAAGGGGAACTATTTCACCACCAGGAACACCTTCCCAGCACATCTGTGCAAGATGATCCCGAAGAGCTGCTTAGGGTCAGGTTCCATCAACAGCTGAACTCTCAGTACACAAATAGGAAGTGGCAAGTCATGCCTCAAGTCACATCAGCAGGCAGGGCTGGCAAAGGCCAGGGCTGAAGACAGGTACATCTGTGACAGAGCTCAGGTCCCAGGGCTGAGCTGAAATGGGAGTCCTGAACACTGGGGGGGGTCATGTTAATGTAGGTCCATGAATACACTCAGAACCCTTGAAAATGCTTAGCTCAGATGCAAAAGGCCCAAGCCAGTAATCTGGCCCAAATCAGGAGGAAGCTTTCTCTGTGGTATACCAGATGAATAGCCCTAACTGGAAGTTTATCTTGATCCGATTTACGGTAAAGACATATTTTCCACCATTATTTGTTATCGTTCCACAAACCCTTGTATATTGGCATCTCGGATTCCAAATATCCTCATATTTATGGGCAGAAATAACACAAATTTGCTCTCAGCATCTGTAAATAACCATGTATAATGTAACAGTTTTACATAATGAATCCAATAAACAAGGATGATGTTATTTCCTTTTATTTTCCTTATTTAATTGCACAAAACCTGAGACACTTATTTTAAAATGTAAAAAGAGGGCATCTTGCAGAACACTTAATAAATAGAAAATGTATTTGGTTATTTATCACCCTACTCAAAACACTTGCATTCCATTTGCATAATATTTTTTTTAATTTATTATGGCTTTGCCTTTTTTAGATAGTGAACTATTTTTAAGAAGAGAAAAACAGTATTCTCTTTTCACATCAATTACTTCAATATTCTGCTCTTTCATTACACATACATTTCCTGGTTTGTTAACATCTAGGGAAGTTGTGATTGGAGGGTGCTGTCTTTATTCTCAGCCCTTAGAACATGCAATCAAGGCTTTCCCAGTCGTGTTATACTGTGGGTCTGCATTTCTGAAAATACTGTACAGTCATCCTTGACACTTCATTAACAGTGGGTACAAATACATACAGGGTGAGAAGGAGCTTACTGAATTTTTTTACAATAAGATACAATTCTTTAAATTTCAGTCCAGCTCATTTTGATATTATAGTCCAGCATATTTTGTTTTTTCTTCCATAACAGCACCAGACAGCTGCAGGCTTGACACCTATCTCTGAGGGTCACAGGTGTGTGCCAGCCTGGTCTGGAAGTCACACACCATGAGGCAGTGCCATGGTTCTGTGCCTCTGGTGCCTTTAAAAGAAAAAGATAGATGCACTGGAGCACTGATGTGCATATGTAGCTTCCAGCCAATCTGGTTACATCTGGCCACAAGCTATATAGCTGTAGTATATATATATACATGTAATATTATCCAGTCATCACACTCTTTTCAGACATCCAGAGGTCTATCACATTGGTCAGCGGTGATCCCCATAATTCCTTAGACTCAGGAGACTGAGATTTGGCTACTGCCCTACAATACTAAGGCAATTCTGATATAATGCAAGCACGGAAAGAGTTCATACCTTCTAGCAGAAATATTAATTCTTTACATAAAGGACCTGATGACATTAGGCTCTGCATGAGACCTAAATCATTGACAAAAATGAGGAAGTTGGGAGGGGTTCAGAGAACTAATTTATTCATTCATTCATTTATTTATTTATTTATTTTAAACTTTTTTTTTTTTTTACAATCTAAACTGCTATAAAAGCAGGACTAACCACTGGATTAGGATGTTATTGCTTTGGAAAGCTCACTGTATATATTTGCAATTCTGAACATCTTGCAGAGGCCTGCTTATGAAATTCACAGAGATACTGTCAGCTTTGGCGAAGGCTAAAATAAAAATAAGTAACAATGAGAGGCCTGCTTTTTTCTCTTAGTACTGTGAGATTCAGGCTTGTTCCCTATACTCTGAAATTGGCATTCCACATTATTCCTAAACTAATGCCATTTACTAATAGTTATTACAAAACTATTTCTGGATAGTTGTTGGTTTTGTTCTGAATCTCTTTTTCTTGCAAAATTCTCAGAAAAATACAGCCTTAGAAACCAGTCATGTACCATTAACTTCTTGGTATAGTGATTTCTCATAGGAAAATACTCCACTTATAGTGATGGAAATTAAGACATTAGAATATAATGCAGATTAAACACTCTTTATGCAGCAGAAGGATTTTGGTGGGGCACGAGTTTCCTTTTTGTATATTGAAAATTTGCATAATGTGTTGTCTTGGTGGGAGCCCAAAACGAAGAAGAGAAGAAAGAGAGCAGCTGGACCAGGAGCATGAAACAGGCAATAAGACAGATACAAGGAACCTGTAACTAAACAGAGCTCAGTTCCTCTTTTGGCTTTTGGCCTACATTTTAGAGAGTTGTAGACTAAAACACCTTATCATCACCATTCTGCAGCACCACTCTGCTCTTCTATCTCTTTTGAAAATTTCGCCTAAGTTTGTAGTTTGAGATACTTTGGCCAATGAAAGAACACTCTTCTCCATAAAATTACTTTTCTTTAGCAAATTATTTACTATATTTTAATTAAAATCATGGATGTTTCAATTTATTCAATGCTTCTCTAAAAGTTGAGTAGAAGAAGTTGTCCTTCATTCTTCATGGCCATGAGGAATGAAGGACAACTTGGAAGGGCTTTGGTCTAGTGGAAGATGTTCCTGCCCATGGCAGAGGAGTTGGAATTGGATGATCTTAAAGATCCATTCCAATCCGAATCACTTATTCTTTGACAAAGCTCCTCTTGAGGTTCATGTTCTAAAGGACAGGAAGAGAAGAAAAAAAGAAGGAAATTAAACAGAGGAGGGAGTCTGGAAAAAAATATAAAATAAAATTTCTATACCAACCAGCAGAGCTGAGGATAAAAAGGGACTTCCAAGAAACATAAATGTGAATAGAGTAGGAGTCTGTCTCTGACCTTATGAAAGCTGTTTAATGCTTAAGGATCATTAATAGGAGTCTCAAACGTTGCTGTACATTAGGATGAAATGTTGGGAAAAAAAGGAATTTTTTAAAAGTAATTTAGGGAGGCAATCAATGCTTTAATGGGAATAACAAAAGACACAATAGTATTAAGCAGCTTCTAATGTCAGACCAAAGGAAATTGGACTGGCAAGGTGGCAGGACAATTTGCAGGTGTCCTTACAGATGCAACACTATTTTGTTCATTGGATCTCCAGAGAAGTAATTTTTAATATCAGAAGACACCTACTTGTGTCTCTTAGAAGGCAAGACCTTAAAGAAGCTCTGTCTCTAATTTGTCATTTTCTGTCCATTTTCATAAGAAAGTCTATATAATGGTAACTGATAAGAGAGCCAAGTTGCTAAAATATGAAAATCGGAGAACTAACATTTGTACTGATTCCTTGGATGAGGCTGTCAAGAAAAGAGCTTGTGATGATCACAGCTTAGAAGCTGCTGCAGTTTGTTAATTTTTATGAGTTCTCAAGTGTTAAGTCTAAAGATAAAAAAGCTAAATGACATTGATTTTAGAAGACCTTCTTTAATAATTACAAAATTAGGTTCACATGCTTACCAACAAAGGTTTTTATAACACTGGATTTTGCCCAGCTTATTATATTGAATTTGATATTAAGTATCTATGGATTTAAGTATTAAAGGAATTTTATTCACATTTCATCATGAGAGAAAAGTATCATCAATGTGTTTAATAATTCTAGTGTTAACTTCACCACATCTTGTCTTCTCTAGTACATTTGGTATTAACACATCCCAATTCACTTTTCACCTTTCAAATTGTTTGTGTTAGCATTGATTTTGCAAGTATTTTAGCAATAATTTCTCATCTGGAAATGTTAGGATGTAATAAGAATATTTCTCATGAAACACCCCATCTATCTCATATCAGATGATGTATCCATGCATTCAGGATATATTCTGTGCTCTCTATGGAAAAGTAGGTAATGGAGATTAACAAAAAATTTAAATCGAGCTAAAGAAGTCCTGCTGGGAGCTGCTAAATTTGATAACATTTGAGAACATACAGAAAGATAAGATCCTTTCCACAAAAGATTTCCAAAACCAGGTTTTTAAATCTATATTAATCAGAGCGATATTTGAAGCCTTGTTTTGTAAGGTTTGAGAAGGCTTTGGAGATATTGACAATATATCTGGCATTCATATAATTGTACGTGTGCTTTGTCTTCAGGAAAAATTAGGGGGAATCTATTTTGTGGAGAGCAAACAATGCTGTTTCAGAACTCAGCCAGCTTCTTTGGAGATGCAGAATGGAAATGAGACATACATACAGTCAATGAAAAGAAAACTAGGTAGAATGACAGAGGAGGAGGGTGATGAAAAGTGGATCTCCAAATGCAGAAGGGTTTGAAGGAGTCATTTGCAAAATACCTACAGGCAAATGTTACATTAGATATATGAGGTGCCCCTCAGATCTAACCACCTAAAACAGACCTCTTGATGTCTGATGTGTGATAACTCTAGAACTGAATATACTGGGAAGCATCATATTTTTTCAAAACATGAGAAAAAGCTTCAGGCATGCCCCTTTCCTGATTGCACCCTAACCAGTTTTTCTATGCCATTGCATACACTGAAAAGCATCACATGTGCTAGGAATGCTCTAACATGTTGTCAGATGGCTCTGCCCTGCCACTGTGAAGATGCTGAACTGGCTTAAAGCTCATGGTAGAGGCATCTCCACATAATACCCCATCTACTAGATAAGACATTTTGTGGGACTCAGTCCTTATGTTTCTGCATCTCGCTTCTCTTTTAACTTCCTTGTAGATTTGACCTCTGTTTGTTAAGCATAATATTGAAAATCCGTCAGTTCCATTATTGGTTTTGTGTGGCCAGACCCAGTGGACTCAGCATTTTAGTGCTTTACACACATTCAATAAAATTTCTTTAGTCACCGAGGTCTTTTCTCAAAACAAAGCATTTTAAAATGAAATAATTAAACTGTAAATTCATGGCAATTGAAACATATGAGAGTGGTTCATTTACAACTTAGCTACAAATAATGGGTGCATTGTTCTTGTCTTTTTTCTTATTTACCTCTTTAAAAGAATATAATATCATTAAATCTGCAGTATTTGTATTTGCCATCTTAACAGCGTGTTAGCCTGTGTTTTTGTGAAGTAAATACAAAGCTTTAAATTTTCTATTATTTACTGCAATTACTACTCTCACAGAACCATCCATCCTGTCACCCCTTTTCACACAGAGTTGTAACTTTTTCAACAAATATTGTTTTTAAAAAATTATTATCAATTTCAGCAAACTATTGCTTTATAAGAGGAAGTATTGTAGAGTTTGCCCTATAAAATGACGATTTACATCTTTCAGAGAGTTGGGTTTTTAGGGTTTTTTAGACATTTTTATCTTCACTTTTTTTCAAGAACTATTTAAAATTTTGAGGTACAGGTTGCTAAAATCTTTTCAGAACAATTTTCAGCTAAATACACATCATAGCTTTCTGAAACAAAACCTTTCATTTGAACATTTTTATTGAGTGAAATTTTCAGTGTTGACTGTCATTATTTGAAGCATGTCCTGCCCAATAAGATTGTCTATGATCTATTTTATCTTCATAATTTCAATATCTTTTTGTTCTGACTTTACTTGCAATGTTATATGTAGTATTTCCCTGGCCACTCTCTTCTACCTGACAAAAGTCCTGCACCTAGAAAAAGGAAGATCAAAGCTAAGGAGGGATACTCACCCCCACTGCTAATAAAGCAAAACATTTCAATTATGAGAAATGTTCAAAGAGAGAGAGAGCAAAGTAAACGGCAACTGTCAGGGTCACCTCCCCTGCCAAAGCTCAAAGCTACAATACAAAGGTCATGTGTGATGTGAACAAATTTTGTGGCAAAGGGATGCCTTTTCAACTTCTATGAAAGAAACCCCTTCTGGTGTGGTTGCTGTGACAGACCAGTAAAATGTTCTTACTGAGGAATGAATTAGCAGTGACATACAACATTAAAATGGTGTCAGCATGGTCTTACATGACAAGGTCAGAAGATGAGTAGCTTTTTGCAACCCTGTCAAATCAATTACTACAGGCCACTTCAGAGGTCAACTCATTGCCCTCACCATGATCCAGGTCTGTGCTGCAATGCTGCACACAGGGGAACTGAGTGGTCTGTGACCAGCGTGAGCACAGCCTGAACAGCACTGCCAACAAAGACATCAGTGTGGCACCAGGCAATGCAACTCCAGGGCTGGAGGGCCCCAAATTAATGGGGAGGCACTAGCAATGGATGAGTGAAAGGCCTCTGCATCTTCTCCAAATCCCACATTGTGTGGGTGTAAGATAAAATCATCAACCACAACCCTTAAGTATTATTTTGTCCTCACAAACTTTGCTTTAGCACTTCAACTGCATCACATTTTTTGTCAGGTATCAGCCACCTCCTTTGATATATTCTCCCCCAGACACCTTTAGATTATTAAAGGTAGAAAACAGATAGATGGGAGTTTTTCAGTGCTATAGGTGTCATCCCATACCATTTAAAACTTAGAGACAGATTGAACTTGCTCAGCATGTTTGCCTGCAAGTCAAGGTGGTATTTTCCTGGCCAGGTCTTTGATACTTTCAAAGCAAAACCATTCTGAGTTTTAGCTGATGCTCATTTCTAAGCCTTTCAACTGCTAAAGCAGTACAATTGCTTAAGTACTGCAAATACCCTGTAATACTGAAATAATCTAGAATTTCAGAAGCTGTTCCTGACTCACACTGTATAAAAATTGTCAGTCATGCATAGCTATTGTAACCAGGTTTAAAGCACAAAGAGCTGAGAAATACATGTGTAAGTTGTGTGTCCACTGTGTCTTCAAGGATTTAAAATTATCATGTTAAAAATAAACATTTCTCTCTGCCTCAAAGATGTATACATTGAATTATTAATAATACAAAGGCTTCCCTACACTGTTATTTATTTCAGTACTTTTACATTGTCACCAGAGCTCTTTCAGGGCATTGCCAGGTTTTTAAAGCTAACCCATTCTGCATTATAAGCAAACAGAGCTGAATGAATGTATTCTTTTTGAATATAAATTGTGAGTATTATTTATGGACACACAGATGAGAAATCTCTTTAGACATTCCTTACTTAAATGGAGATGAACCTAAAGGGCAAATTCTAGCTTTATATTCTCAATTTCAGCAGGCTGTATACTTACAAAAGGAAGAGCAAATGTTAAAAAAACAAAAAATGAAATGGCAGAAGAGGTTGTGATGACTTGGTTTGTCACACTACTCATCCACATTTCACAGTAGCATTAAACTGAAATATCAGGTTCCACATTCCCTTCACACCAAGCTCAGCATTAAGCGTAAAACACCAGCTTTTTGCTTGGGCAAGCAGCTCACTTGATCATTGTTGTCACTATTAGTTTATATGATCTGCATTATTCACTATATTCTTAAAATAAAAAGGAGGCAAAAATAGCATTTAGATAATATTTGGCTTTGCTTTTTCTGTCTTTGCAACCTCAAATGATTAATATACCCTTAAAATGTCTTGGTGGCTTAGGTGAAGGGAAAACTAAACCCCTGAGAAAAGACCTGAATTCCCCTGAGCAAAGTTTGCCAGCTTCAACCAGGTCACAATGAATTGGGTGTGCTCAGACATTCCTGAGCTTCAACACTGTTGATACAACCAGATCCTGAAAACATCGACTTACTCCTGGAGCTGTAGCTCTGGGAACCAAGGGAAGGAGTGCAGTCATGGCATGCAGAATTCACATAAGTGAATAATTCATCTATTTTAACTATGCCATCTAGAAATTCCATCCTCAGTTTCAAATCATCCATTGGGTACATATTTCAGTTCTTTCAGGCACATTCTATTTGTAGAAATAGAAATCCCACTGGGACAAAAGAATAATGCTGGAACAATGGGTACATTTATTTTTCTTTTTTGTGTGTTAGAACAATTGTAACTCAGTGGCATTCCAGTGAAATACATATACATCTCAAAACAGTGTCTGTGGAAAACAAATTAAAAACTAAATATGCCAGAGAGTGAAACAAGAATCAGATAGATTTGGAAAGCAGAAAGGAATACTGATGAATTGCACGCAGCTCTTCCCTTGCAAAATCAGGCAAGGGGTTTGAATTGAATCAGGCAGCCAAACACACTCATTGTGTTTCAGTAGATCCTCATGACTTAATATCATGTGTTGTTTTTAAAAACATCAAGTTTGTATCTGGTTAGCAACAGACATTGATCAGTGCACAAAAAGGGCAGGTGAGGTGATGCTTCCACTGCCTAAAAATCACTGTGATTTTTCTTGCTGCTGTTGGAATTCAAAATCTGGTTTAATGAATATAAATCCTGAATTTGTATCCAGATGACTATGATGCTGTTGCTCAGAGAAGTCAAAGCCCACATTTCAGCTAATGCATGTAAGGGGAATGTTCATGTACCAGGGATTTAAAAACTTGATCCTTTGTAGAAACATCATGCTATAAACTGCTCAGAGTCATTGAACTCTGAAAAAAATCTGTTGTGATTGATCTCACATATATTCATTGGCTTCATAAGAAACTTCCTGGAATTAGAGGTTTTGAAACTAGTTAGTTAGTGGTTTGCTGATTTTGTTTTGGGATTTTTTGCTTGTTCTGTTTTATGCTGTTGATCATTTTCATCTCCTGAATATAAAAATATACAGCCTCATTTTAATCTAAATGAAAAAAAAAAAAAGTGAAGTTATTTGGATTTACCAAGCATTTGCAGAACATTTTCTTTACGCTAAAATTCCTGAATAAATCTCTGATTTGCCCACATCTTTTTCTGTGATAGGTGATTCTTTGATAACAGATCTGGAATGTTATTTAGTGGCAAAATGTCTTTGTGATTTGTGAAGGTATACTGCCTGGAACCTGTACCTTGTTTCTCCTGGAAACAATATCCTGCTTCTCCAGTACAATACTATCTTCTTCCTAGAAGTCAGCAAAGAGGTTATTTGGTGGGGATGAACAGATATTTTTAATAAATAATTCATTAAAAAGAGTTCATTTCTGAATTCAAACATAATGCGGAGGATGGATCATTAACCAAACCAGCCAGCCAAAATACCCATCCAATCTAATTTACAAAATTGCCTTTTTTTTTTTTTTTATCCAGTAGCTTATTGAACAAGACTTGTGCCTACAAGTGATATATATTCTAAACCTTAATGTCTTGAACCCACATTTGACACTACTTTGTGTGACATTCTGGACCAGGCAGCTTGTACTTCTTTCCTTGAAAATATCAAAATTTAATATGACTTGAGATAGGTTTAATATTCTGATGACAAATATACAAATATGGATGTGGTGATACCTAGTTTTCAGTAGCTCCTTTTTTTTCTGTGGAGTATCAATTTTTCCTGAAAATCACATGGTACTCCCATTTGAGCTAAAACACTTTTTCACTGTAATAATTTTCTGTTCCATAAATCTGTAAATAACTAAAAATACAGGCATTTCATTTTCTAAGGAGAATCCCTAATGGAAAAAAAGAAACTAAACCTCATATTATTTATTTCTGTTTTTTGAATTTGAAGTTATTAATACTACCAGGTATAAGACTTCAAATAATATTTTTTTGGTCAAGGACTGTGTTTCTTTGGGTGTTTTATATGTTTGAAAAGCACAAAGGATACTTTGAACATCAGGTAATCCATAGAAAAATTTCTATTATATTTTGTTGTAATATAGGATGTACAGGTATCTTGTACAGGTAATATTGATTTCCAGGCAGTATTGACTTTATGAAGAGTTGACAGTAATTTCACTTTCCTTATCTGGTACTGGAAAGCTGTTGGAACCAAAAAGACCAACTTCAGATTAATCCTTTTAATTAATTGGAGTGGTGAACAAGTCTGCTATTGTCTATCTTGCTGTTAAGTCAAGTCTTGGATATTTGCTTGGAAGACTATTTTATGAGAAAAACTGGGGAAAAAAAAGGAATGTCATTTACATTCATTACAAGTTTTTATCACATCATTATAGTAATTTTGATTCTGATTTGATGTGAAATGAAATAAAAACTTTTGCTCCTCTAGAGAAGAAATTTCATTTTTTATAAAAGGTTGAGTTATTGACACTAACTTCAAAAAAAAAAAAGGAAAGAGCATCTCTTCCCAGCTCTCTGCAAGTCTAGACTCTCTAGACTTGTAATAAATTAAACTGATTAATAAATGAAATCCAGTCATTATTTGTAAAAGGAAGTGCATTGCAGTAACCTGATGTAAAGATGCTCACAAAGACCACAGTGAGGGAAATCGTCTTATGAATACAAATATATAGGTACCCTTCACTCATCAAGACATTTCATCCAAAACTTAAATCCAATCTAAGAAGTTGGACTTCTGAGTTCAAAAAGCTAATTAATTTTTGTATTCATAACTGTTCAGAGGCCCCAAGGGAACGATGTATTTTCAAGCCTACTGGGGGATGGCAGGTGGTAGTTTTCAGCACTGTTATCAGCCGTGATCTGGAATGCTGACAGACAATTCCTGTAGGCCACTTTCCCCTTTTCTTAATTACTTGAGCTTTGTGAAATGACCTTTTTTTTCTTTAGAAATCAAAGGGTATTTTTTAGAGAAAACAGGCCTACATTTGTAGAGGCTGAAGGAAAATCACAACACAAAACAACACAAAATAGTTATTAACATATCACATAGAACTGTCCTCAGACTTCTTTCAGAAAGAAGAAAAAAGAAAAAAACCAAAACAAAACACAGAAACCAAAGGCTGGGAGCAAAGAAAACAAGGAGATTGGAAAAGTTTAGAGGCAGAATGTCCTTCTGGGGGAGATGAAACATATCCTCATCTATCAACCCTCTGATCAGCTTCACTGTTCTTCCCCATTTCCCCAGAGGGAAGTAGGAGATTTGCTCTGCTAAAGCCAGCATGTTTCCTGATAAATAATGCTTACCTTGCCAGGGTCTTGCTGCTTACTGCTCTTGCTGCTTTAATGGTGCAGCTATTTATTTTGCTTTCACGGCAGGAAAACAAATATTTTGGCTAAATTTCTTTGAGGTCCTGGTTTACCCACCTTACAATTAATAAGCAAAAGAGAAATTACCACTGAAACTAATTTTCTTGTTACCATGTCAATGCAGAAGTAATCTCTTTGTAATCTCTCTAAGTCAGGTATTTCTTGCAGAGTTCCAAAAAATCTTGCCTGTCCTATTGTTACCAGAAGAGCTGAATGCAATGCTACACACTGGCACAATTTTTAAATTTCTTTCTATCACAGCCAATGAGTGTGAGCCTATGTGAGAGAACAGAGAGGGCAACTTCCAGTACTTGAGCTGCTTCTTTCTATTGCTACACCAAGTATATAATCTGAATGCACCTTCCAAAGCTCTAAAAAGTCAGACTATTCCAAGGCAGAGATATTTTTTTCTGACTTTATTTTTAAATTTGGTGATTGTGTGTGTCTTAGACTTACACTTTTATTTCTTAATTATAAAGAAATATTTGACAATCAACTTTTTATTTTTCTTTATGAAATCTATGTCCCAGCAACGGCAGCACGCAGCACTTGTCACCGTGCATGTTTGTGGCTTATTTCCACTCAAAGACAGAGGTTACACATTCAAATTTATTTTAACATCATTACATTTTACCCTGGGCAAGGACTGCAAATTATGCTGAAATATGAAATAAGTTTTTATTTGTCTGTTAATGAGCAGGATAATGGATAATAATTAAAGTGCCACAAACTTGTCTCATGTGAGGCATTAATGATAATAATAAAGTACAAACTCTCAAGAAAGGCTGTATGAAAGGACTAATTTTTTTTCAACAAGTTAATAATTTTTCTTTGTTTTTTTTTATTTCCTGAAGCTAAAACTACTTTGTTAAATAGAGATGAAGAAGAGATGTAGAAGTTAATGAGTTTTTAAACAGAGATGATCAAACTCAGCCTTGCTGCTGGCTGAACCTGGGAACACAGAGCTGTGGCAGCCTCCCTCTGGTGGGAGGCTGGATTCAGTGGCTCCCCACGATCTGCCTGAATTTTGTGGTTTGCTTGGTTTTTTGAGGTTTTGTCCACAGCAGGGTTTTTCAGAGACTCGCTGGGAAGCAAGTGCTCAGGTGCAGCTTGGGGAAAGCCACAACAACAGGGCAGCTCAGTCAGGGCCTGCTTTCACAGGTTCTCTAGCACAACCTTCTCCTGAGGATTTCCTTCCCAGCAGCAACTTTATATCTGTAGCCTTTTCATCTGATTTGCCAGGAAATATTTGCCCCTAAATACTGTAGTTCAGGGACCCTCTGAATTTGTTTAATCAGTTGTTGAAGCTCTCCACTTCTCAGTATCTTCAGAAACCCAGGCAAGATCCAAAGGTTATTCCAAATGGTAGTGGATTCCCTGAATTTACTCAGGGAAAGCCAGTCCTGTATTCTATTTCCTTCATATCTTTAGGGTCTAGCCAAAAGCCTCCTTTTATGTAAAGGAGACAAAACATATTCTTCTGAAAAACAGAGTTTAGGGAGTGAATTCCTAAAAAGATTTTTCTTTTAATTTTTTTTCAATCAAGGGCTTTATCCTGATCCTTCATTATTACATTATTATTGGGTTATAAATGTGCATGGTTAAGACATGCATGCATTTGGAAAAAAAAAGACTACTAATAAAACCAAATTTTAAGTAATTTATCTGTAGAAATTGGAATTGGAATTCAGTGAAAAATTCAGTAGAAAAAACTACCAAGTGAAAATGAGGTCATTTCAAAAATAAATAATTGATAGGAGTTCTTTATTATTTATTTTTTACTAAAAATCTTCTTTGTTCTGAAGATTGAAATTAATCTGAAGGTTCTTGATTTTTGCTTATTTATGAGGAATATGACAAAGCCTTAAATTTGTTGGATTTTGATGTTTTATTCCGAGTAAGAAAGTATGTATCTCATTTTATGGGATGTCATTTAAAATAGTTAAATTTCTTGACATGATAAATTTTAGCAAAGTTTTTGTAGGAATTGTCTCTGTCTCAGCAATTCTCTCCAAAGTGAAACTATGTTTGTAAAACTATATAAAAATTGCAAAACCTGAAGTGTTCTTTCAGGTTTTTGACACCTGTCCACGCATTTTTTACATACACAGGTTCACTAAGCTGTTCATGATTGTCCTTATACAAACCAATTTATTTGTCCCTTTAAAAATAGGAAGACAGATGATCCCAGCCCTCTAGAGAGTTCTGTATAAATTAAAGTGTTACAACTCAGACAGCAGGAGAAAATGTGCGAAAATAAAAGTAAACAGTATTGGTAAGTGGGTTTTGGATTACTTTTACTGTTAGAAACTACATTTTTAATTATAGAGTCATAGAACAGGCAAGGTTGGGAGTGACTTCAAAACTATTTGGTCTGAATTTTGGGGGTAAATCAGAGTAGATGAGATTACCTGGCACTTATTTGTTTCATTCAAAGCACTTTCTCTCTTTCTAGGATGGCTAAAATTATTCAAGGACAATTCTGAGACAGATCAACAGATGTTCTGGAATAATTCACTGTTTTGGAATAATTCAGTACTCTGGAATTTTTTTCATACAGCTAATGCATTAAGAATGAAACTAGAAAATTTGAAAATGAAAGACTGCAGAGAGTCTAAAAAGTCTACATTATTTGAAGCACAACGAGGATGCCTGCCTCAAAAACACCGGCTTTATTATTTGCAAAGAGGACAGATGTTCAATTTCAAGAATAACGAAAATTCCCAGAATTTGTACTCAGGTACTTTGGGCCCATAAGTTATTTTATTGAATTTTAGATAACAATTTTCCTTCCATGTTTTTGTATTAATTATTCCTTGAACTTTTGTACTTAGAGCTCTAGAAATCTGCCAACATTTCATTAAAGCTGCAGTGTAATTTGCCTTAAAATATTTAAGATTAATAAAAGCATCCTTGGCAATGAAAATGATTGAAAATGGAAAAAATGGTTTGAATGGTCTTGGATGTGAACAGTAGATGGAAAGCTGGAAAAAGGAATAAAATACAAAGAATGCTTAAAAAAGCAGTATTATTTCTGAAAAGTTTGTATGTTGCTGCATTATATTGGATTTTATTAAACTGCCTCCTCTTTTTTGATCCAAATAAAAAATCATTTGGCACCAGAAACTGTCTTAAATGACCTACATGGGTTTTGCATTCAGATTTTGTGTAACTTCATACCTTGGTAATGAACAGGGACATAAGTATCAATGGAATTTACCTGTCAACATTAAACTCTTTTGTGTTTAGCAGTGAGGACACATTTGCAAACTTATATTTGCAAAAGATAGTGGCTTTCTTGTACCCAGTGAAGATATGGAGGTACTTGTGCCCCTGGATAGATTTTAGGCAAAATACCATGTGACTTTGTGAAGTGGTGTTGAAACCACAGTGCAAGCAAATGATGCTCATGTTCCCATAAAAGCTTCAGATTAGTACAAAATTCTTCTTGGAATTTAATATAGTCATGAGATAAGTAACCTTACCTGATTTAATCTGTCAATCACCCAGTCAAAGCTGTTCATGTGAAAACCTTTTATCTTAAGTAGTCACCCTGAGCCCCTTCAGAGAGCAATTTGTCCCATCATGAGACGTGTGTTCTGCACAACAAGAGTGATGCACCCACAGCAGGGGTTAATTTGTCTCTATTGATTCAAGTGTGAGTCTCTAGTGCATGGCAGCATGCTGTGTTTCATAATACATATAGCTGTTATTGTACCAGAGAAAATAATGTAAATTTGGTGATCCAGTGATATACCTAGGGGTATGTTCTATTTATATAGCACATTTCTCAAAGGAGAAAAGAAGGGTGGCTAATTTAAATAAGCAGTTACTCTAGCTATTTCTTTCAAATTGCTTCTATGTCTTCAAAATAAATAAGAAAAAATAACTTAAACCTACCCCCACCAAACACCATCTGAAAGTATTCTATATTGATAATTTTACCTAATTATTCTAAGGAAACTTCTTTTGTTTTTCTCCCTAGAGGACAAGAGTCTGACCCGTGTTGCAGGACCAATTTTTCTATATTCTTTCCAGCTTTAACAAAATGCTTCTTCACTATAAAATATTCCGTCCTTTTATTTTGGTTTTTTTTCCCCTTAGGAATGAGAAAACAATGTAACAGAAAAAGATGGAAAAAAATATGTTTTATTAGTGTGGTGGGTCACTGTAGAGAAAGAGAATAAGACTGGATCCTCATTTAAAAATGCTTAAGGATTTAATGCACTGATCATTTAATGAAAAACACATAAACATTTCTTGAATGGCATAATCCACTTGCTTATTTCAGAATTTCAATTGTCTAACACAATGCAAAATAGTTAGAGTTACTTGTACTTCATCTGAGTTCTTTGACAGCAACACATAAATAAGCACCAATTAAATTCAGAGCCAGGGTTTAACAGTACTGCCATTGGAGATGGGCAAATAAAGCTCAGTGACTGAGTCACTGAACCCAGAGCAGTTCCCTGCCCTAGCAGGGAGGATATATCAGACATAAAATTTCTCATTTGGTTCCAGCCAGGTTTCAGATTTGTTTGCCTGACAACATTTTCAGGTGAACCTTTTCTGAACTGTTTATTCTTCTGAAGGTAAATCACCCCCAGAGCAGCACAGACTGCCCCTGCTAGGGAGAAATGAGGATTTTTTCCCCATGTGAGACAAAGAGCAGCAATGTCCCCAGCCCTTCCTCCTCATCCTGGGAAACAAAGCAATCACTTTTGCTATTACACTTGCTATCAGCACAGCACAAGGCTTCCAGCTTCCCCATTCTACCTCTCCCTGCTTTCTAGTTTCTTGTCTGAATGCTCTTCATCATTTTCAAATTTTCTTGTTAGTGGATTGAATACTCCAATAACTATTGCTTTGCAATGCAACACAGAGTGACCCCAATTTTCCATTCACTGGATTTTCTTCCTTTTCTGAGGGAAAAAAAACAGTACTTCATTACATATCTATTCATCTGTGTTCTTGGTGAAATGCAATAATAACCCATGAAGAATCTGTATTAATTATTTATTATTTGTTTAGCTATTTGTTAGAGAGAAAAAGAGGAGATGGTTGGGTGATTAGAAGGGTATTAATGCAGGATTTTTGAAAGGAAGGCTAATTATATCATTATTACTAACCATTAAATGGACATCCTATATCATGAATCTAATATTTACATTTTAAGATGACATAGACTTTTGAATAGCAATTTAGGGTTCCATTAAAAATCATAGGTAAATATTGGTTTTACACTTTTTTGAAAAACCAGAAGTTCAGAACAACATGTCATGCTTTTTCTGGTCTTATTTTTAATCCATAAACCCCATTCCTCAACATGTCCTAAAACTGATGAAATCAAGCATTTTAGTGTTTTGCGCTAATTTTTGATTTTCTTGTTCTTTTTGAAGAAGAATGAAGCCAAGCATTCTAATATCAGGAAAAATGTTTGTCTTGCTATGGTGTCAGGGATGCTATTTTTGCGTGAGGCTGCCTCATCACCAGATGATACCAGAAATAAGGAGTGATGGTGACAGAAGAAAGAACCTGTTTTTCAGGACATATTTAGGATCACTGTAATTAAAGAGAAGAGGACAATACTGAAATTTTGAAGGGCACATTTCTATTCAGAAATTCTTTATTGTAATAGCTATTACTCCTCCACTGATACTGAAACAGACTCAAATGCTTGATGCAAAAATTTTATGCAGCATTATGGCATTGTGGCTAATGTCTTGACTTAGCAGCCAATGCAGATGTTGGAATATTGTGAGCAGGAGTAAGGATGAACCAGCCTATGTCTGAAATGAGCAAAAAACCATGAGAATTTGCTCTAAGGATATTCCGGTTTTGTGGAAAAACTACAGTAAATGAGTTGATCATATAGATAAAAAGATAAAGCTAGGGAAAAAAAGAGACAATAAATTCCTATATTCAAGTCTTTGGAGCAGGCCACTGTAGCTTCAGCTTGGTTTGGTCTAGTATTGATGTTTGTTACATTTAGATAAGACGTAAAATATCAAGCCCTTAAAAAGAATACAGTGGTATTAAAGGTTATGTTTTTAAAGGTAATTAAAGCATCATGATAGAATGTTGCAATTTTTCAAATAATATTTATGAAGAGGAAAAAAACCATTAAGATTTCAAATACAATGAGATTGTTATTATTGTTGTTAGGAAGCTTCTTTACAGAAGGCGTCTTAAATTCACTTTCAGAATAAAATAGTAGTTCCTAATTAAAAAAAACCTTTATTGGCATCTTAGATTTACTCTGTGCTATTTCACAAAATTTTATGAGAGTTTAAATTAAAGAAATCTCATATCAATTGAAATCATACTTCTAGGTGTTGCAAAAACATGAAATCTTTTCATGACATGTATTCCATTGGTTTGGAGTGAAAGTGTTCTGGAGTGTAATACCTGTGTGAGGAATTATACATGTAATCCTATGAACAGGACTACACATCTGTGTTCCTGTTTGGGAGGACTAATAAAGACCCTAATGAAAAAGACCACGAGTCAAGAGGGAGATTTGCAACTCTCCTTTCCAGATTTATTCAGATTTTTGTTTTCTTCATCCTTCTTCCCACAAAGGCACCCAAAGATAACAGTCCACACTTATTTTTAAGTCAGCATAAAAAAAACCCAAAAAACAACAACCCAATGAAGGGTAGAAAGTATATTTCCAATAAATTAAGTTCTCTGCACTATAGTATTACTACTCACACACAACATTAAAAAAAAAATGGTTAATGGGAGGAGAGAATGGGAAAAAGGTCAGGGAAACTACAAAATGCTAATACATCTTAAAAATTTGTTGCTAATTGCATGAAACGGCAATTATAGTTTTGCATTCTAATATGCATTCTGGCTTTTATTTGTTGTTTAGAAATTTAGTTGATTTATTCATGTAGATAAAAATAAACTTTTCTCAGTGCTGTTAGAGAAATTAATGCTAAATGACACAAATTACTGCTAAAATAAAATGTACTTTGTATTAACATGATAATGACATTTCTGAATATACTGAACATTGGGAAATGTTGCATATAGCAAGGGAATCATAAAGCCTTTCTGGGTTTACTTTTGCATGTATCTTTATGTGAATGTGTGTGTGTGTGAATGTGTCCACAAAGAGAAGCATTTTCCTATAATTTTCAAATTTTGAATTGCAAGACTCTGTCTCTCTGTTTCAATATGGTGTTCCAGCAGGAATTCAATAAAAGAGAGAACTTGAAACAAAAGTCTAATTTAAGAAATGGACTAATTCCTACCACATACAACTAATTCCAGCTACAGCTGGGATCACCATTGGTGTCAGACATGAGAGGAAACAGATGTATTTCTAGACCTAATTTATTTTTTATTGCTCCTAATTTTATTTTATTCATTTACTTTTTCCCCATTTGCTCTTTTTTTCATTTTTCCCTTTAATTTTTCTTTTTTTCTTCTTTTTCCTGTGTTCCTTTCTGTTTCTCTTTCTGTTTCTCTTCTTTCTCTTCCTTTCTTTTTAATTCTTCTACAGCTTTCGTTTCTATTTTTCTACAGCTGCATATACTTTTACATCCAAAAGCATGCTACATACACCTGGATGTGTTTACAGACTTAAAAGGCACTAATCTCTATAGAGATGTGAACAGAAGAAGAAAAATTACTTAATGAGGATCATGTAATAGTCAGTAACGTGCTTTCTACTTGTAGGATTGTGACTTTATTTATTATCTCAAACCACAACTAAGGAGAAGAAATTAACCTAAATTGTAGTCACTGACTTTTTTTGTTAGTCACTGAATAATATTTTGGCCACAGATATAACAAATGGGAAGACACAGATTTTTCCATCAAAGACTTTCAAGAAAATCTTGTTTTGAGCTTCCCCCAGGTATAAAATCTCTGCTGAACACAGCTGGTTAGCTCAGTTTTCCTCTGGGTTTTCCTCATGTCTATTTTACTTCTGGAAGCATGAGTTGGTGCATGTGAAGAAGTGGTTCACCTTCATCTAAGTTAATTGAGTAAGATCTAATAAATTGAATATTCTTGAAAAACAATGTTATAATAGTTATCTGGGTGAGTTAATGAATGCTTAGTGTATATAACAAAGACATGAAAGGGGAAGCCAATGGAAGTTGACACAGAAATGCAATATCTATGTTTTCAGATTATTGCTTTTACTGTACCTTCATCAATCTCTTCAGGAGAGATTACACAATTTAACAGATGTACCAAGGGTGCCACTTTTTCTGATGACATCTAAAAATGAATCTTCATAAGCAGATGTATTTCAAGACATTTGTTTCCTCTGGAAATGCTGTAATATTCTACTCAGATAGATTTGGATTTACTAAAGGTTTATTAAGCCAGGATGACCTTGCACTTTTTTTTTATAGAGTCCTTAACTATTTTTTTAGATTAAAATACAAAAGTAATACTATTTTTGCCTAGAATTTATGACAAGAGCCAAAATAAAAATGCAAAATGTAGAATTAACTGAAATATTATAAGTTGGAGGACAAATTAAAGAAAAAAAAAGTACAACCTACTGGGCTGGAAAGAACTTCTTAGAATACCTCAAGGATCAGTTTGGAAATAACCTAATTTAATATTTATAATCATGGCATGACCTAAAGTAGTTTTATGATCATAATCACAATTGATGCAAAGTGGGAAGGCATCACCAATATAGAGAAGGAGGAGCATCATTCAAAATGGATTGTAAAGCCTGGAATAAGAGAAATTGGGTGAAAATATGCAGTATAAATAACAAGGTCATTTGAATAGATAATGAGGTAGACAACAAAGTGCTGACGAAAACAACTGTGATCCTGAATATAATGTAGTATTATGATTACTCATATTTAGGAAAAGTTAAAACAATCTAGAATAAATACAGGAAGAGACTATAGATGGCAGAAAGATGAAAAAGTAGAAAATGGAAAAAATGAGTCATAAAATAGAGGATTCTGAGAGTAACTGATGCTTTGTCACTTAAACAAATGTGTCAGGGGAATAAACACTAGAGATATAAAAAAAATATTTCCCTTAAAGGCTGAGAACAAGATTTGGCACAGAAGAAAATGGATGTAAGCAGTCTGAATAAATTTAGGATGGAAATTAGTAAAAGGCCTCAAACCATCAAAGCAAGAAGTTTTGGGACATCTTTTCAATAATACATGAGGAAATACATAAATATCATCAACTTTGCAAAAAATTTCACGATGCAGATAATTGGTTTATGACTGCATGATGTGTTCATCTGACTCAACAAAGGAAAAGACTCATATTGCCCAAGCTGGTGGCTGTTAGAGTTCTTGGGTTTGTAGTAGCATCAAATTTAGTTTCATTCCACAGCTTTTCTTGAGGAACTGCACTTATCTATGAAGAAGGGATAAGATAATGATTTGATGATAGTGTCTTACAGAAATTATTCCATGTACATATAAGCCACCTGTGTTAAAACTGTCACATCATATCATTTTTTTTAACTAGAAAATTAATAGACTGCTGAAAAACCACATATGCAAGAGTATAGCTTGAAAAATGTATGAAAAAAAATGTATATTACTCCTATGGGTTTAAGGGATTGACATTGAGCTAATACTTACTGTGTTTTTTTCAAAGCTCTCTCCGAAATTACTCAATTAAAAAAAATTCTTGAAAGAAAACACTTATATAATCTGTTTCAAGGACTGAAATACAATGCACAAATTTTCATGCTTCTTCCTGGAACCAGTGGAAACTTTTTTGTTCACTATGTTTGTCTTTTTCTGCTTATTGAGTTTACAAGACTGACCTCAAAAGAAAATGCTCAGATTCATGAAGTAACAGCAAGAGGTTTGATTTTCTAATAAGGCTAGTAAGGAATAAAGCTCCATTATAAGAACAATTCAGACTGACAAAAGTCTCAAAGCCAACAATTGACCACAACAGACATTCAATAAAGGATGTAGAATAAATTACTGAAAATCAACATAGTTAAATATTGAAATGCTACTGCTGTTACAAATCTCAACTTGGCTTTTATTGTCAGAGACCCCAGATTAATTGTTTGTCAAGAAGGAGGACTGTTAACTGTGTAAACAAAGCCTTGAACAAGAGATGTTGGTAAGGCAGGGTCTCCATTGGGCAGAAGAACCCAGCGTGTCACCCAGAAATCAAGGAGTCATAATTAACCAATTATTACACAGGAAACAAGCCAAGGTTTCATGTCCAAATAATTTAACATTATTAAAAAAAGAGATCTGCTTGACTACACTAAACTTTCATGACACCTGTAAGCTGGGGTCAACTAGTTCTTATTCAGGGAATAGGATGAATTTGGCCTTCCTCTCAGGATACTTACTGGTGATACTTTTTCCCCATGTACTTTTTTCCTCCTTCATGAGGACACAAGCACTTAAATCAGTCTGTAGTAAAATAAGTTTTTGATTTAATATGAACTAAAATTACACAGCTCTGAGTGTGTTTGTGCATGTGTTTGCGTGTGTGCGTGCATTTAACTGGGACCACTTTCCAAAAGAACACCACAAAACCTAATTTTTCAACTCTTTGCCAACTTCTGGCAAAGGAAATGGCTTCTGGAGCTACTGAGCTATATTATATTTGCAGTTCCAGTCTCCAATTTCTTTCAGAAGCAGTTGATTTATGAAAAAATTTCAAAATAATGTAAGTTGCTTTACACTTTGTCTACCCAAATCAATTTATTTAGCACAGAACCTTTCTTGAAAAGTGGATGAAAATCAGAATATTTGGGAATGAACTGCCAACTGTTTGAACACAGTGCTTCCTTTTTGGAGTCTCAAAACCTTGCAGCGTTTGAGGTTAAGATATGGTGCTAATACGCACAAAAAATTAATAAATAAATAAAAATTATTTTTTAATATTATAATGTGATATCTACCGAGAGTGACCAGCCAGGACCTCATTAAAGTTCTACTGAACTCAATCAAGGAAATAAAATTTTTTGTCAACAAACTCTGCAATTGTTTGGTGGGCAAGTTCAACCGGACTGACTGTTTATCGGCTGTTTTTCAAAATGACAGAAATAGTAATGGATCATCTGGAGTGCTTATTATTTAGTGCTAATGAATGATTGTTTGGAGAGGGAACAAAAATCAATTATGAC
This sequence comes from Alaudala cheleensis, assembly GCA_013398995.1. Taxonomy (NCBI): domain Eukaryota; kingdom Metazoa; phylum Chordata; class Aves; order Passeriformes; family Alaudidae; genus Alaudala; species Alaudala cheleensis. The sequence goes on along the minus strand of VWYE01025638.1, from coordinate 7,208 downwards.
AGCTGTGAGAGCTGCTGCCCCTGCTCCATTATTCCAAAAATAAATAGCAAAGCTGCCTGTTAAGGTAGGAAATCAGCTGGCATTCCCAGTGAGACACGAAAGTTATAGGCAAAGAAGCAACTCCAACTTGTGTTTACTGCACATAAATGATGGCAGGGCCCCAAGGTGGAAGCAGAAGTCCTTGAACTACTGTAAAAACCCAGTACTTTTTCCTGCTTGTATTGCAAGTGCTCAACATGCTTTCTCTCTCCAGACAGTTAGATTTCTTCTTGAGCATCAAACTGGGTTTGTTTTTGTTTTGAAAAACCTTCATTCCTGATCCAAGACGAACAGTGGCCAAGAGGAGATGATGGGTGAAAGACCCTCATATTTGGACTACTAAGAATTTAAGGAACAACATGGTTTTAAAAAACAACAAGAAGAACCACAATTTAAAATAAAAACCCCAAATATTCCATTAAAAACACTAGCAGAAAGGCACACAGTGGGCAGTTTAGACAGAGTTCAGATGGGACTGTTATTATTCAAAGGCTAGGTAACATGTTGCTTCAGAGGAACTCTGTGCCACATAAGTGCAGGTAGCTAGATAGATCTAGAATTAGATACTAGAGTCATCTAACATCTCAGTTGAATGCTGCCATTAGACTGATTGCCAAGGAAGAGCCTTGTTTCTCTCCACTTCTCAGGATATAGGGAGCCCTCATTTGCCTTCTGAGACCAGAAGGAAACGTGACAATGAAGCCATGGAGTTGGACTGGGCCAACACACACAGAGGAGTGCTGAGAGCCAGTTCCCTCCTCATTGCCTTCTCAGTCCCATCTCTTATGGAGCAGACCCAGGGCACTCTCTACTGTCCTGCTCAATGACAGCATGCTGTGGCCTGTGTTTCACTCTGCTTTTTCTCTCCCACCACTGCAGAGGAAGAGGATGAGGAGAAGGCATGGAAGGGATGTATTGAGTGTGCAAGCCACCTCTGCACAGCTTTCTTCTGTGTATGATGATAGACATACATAAACCTGTTTGAAGAGAATACACAGGTGTGGTCAGAACTTTGACAGACTGATTCACCAGCAATCTTCCTCTAAATTTCAATAGACACTGATCAGGGTCTAAATATATTGTGCAGACACAAAAGAGCAAACTGCTATAGACATCTCATCTCCAGCATACCTAACCTGACAGGTGTCCACGGATAAATAGCAAAGAGATGAGACAGGGAAGAGACAATATATTAAAAAAAAAAAAGTTCATAAAATTTCATGAAGCAAGTTTAGTTTGTGAATTCATTATTCTAGTGACAAGCTGCTAAAACATCAGTTGTATTAATGTGTCATAGAAGTAGACACATATTAAAGGAGACTAAACTTTCCATTATCTGAAACTCCTCTGGTAATGGAACGTGATTACTACAGACAGTTGCTAATATGTCTTACTATGAATTTATCTGGGAACTAATACTTTAGATTACCAATTGAAATTAGTGTTTTAGTTTAGTGTAATCCTATATGACAGCACAGTCAAAGGGAGATTTGCTACTGAAGTCAAGGGCAGCAGGAGAAGGATATTGATTTAGCTGTGGGACTTTTTGAGTGAGCTATTACAAACTTTAGCAAGCACAGTATGTAAGTTAATACTGGGAAAAGAATTCTGTAAGGGTACAAAAACTGATTGTGTGGTTATGAGAGCAACCTCTTCAGAAGAAGATGAAATGAACATCCAACATCTGCCAAATCAGGAACTACCAATGTCTTTCTGTAAAACTAACCTTCTTGGCAAATGACAGATTGTTTGGGCAGCAGATGGGTATAATCTAGCCTCATTATTCTTAGGCACTGCAGAAGACGGTAACTACCTCCACATAAGCAACTATAGTTGTTACAAAACATGAAAGTTGAATCTCTGACTGGGCATCAGTCACAGAAATCATTAATTTTTATTTTTTTTCTGTGGATAATTCTGTGGTATAAAAGTAATATTTATGCATAGTGGAAAAAAAAATAATGGTTAAAGCATTTAATTTATTCTGTAGGTGACCAGTGTGGATTATTGTTCAAAGTAAAACAAGGTAATTTTCTTTTTGTTCTTGGATCCTTCTGGTGGCCCTAAATTCTGAGTGCCCTCTGGCAGAACCCTGTCACAGTTTCCTACAGAAGTCCAATGACAGTCCAGCAGGATAATTTGACAAATATGGTAATAAATGAATATTTAATAAAGCTTCATAGACACAAAACCCCATCACTTTACAGGACTGCTGAGTGTACCATTGGTCAGCTTCAAAGATAGATTATTAATATTCAAGGATAAATGCAGATCACTTAAAAGACTTCAGTTCCAGATAGGATGAAAGATCAAGATCCTTCTTCAATAATTTTGTTGCTGCCAGCTTTCTCTGAAGTAATTTGTCATGCTATGACAAGTTATGGAAAGATTTCTGAGGAGTTACCATTTTCTCAGATAGTTATAATTCTAGTATGTATAGTATAGTCCAGGTTTTCTTACTGCAAATAATGTTCTTCTACACCAAATATTGTTTAAATCTGATCTGTGAACTGAACTAACATCAATTAAAAACAATCTAGTGTAATAATTCATAGCATTTTTTTCATTTTCAGTCAAAACAAAATTCTGCCCAACACAAATCAGTCTGCTATATTTTTGGTGTCTCAATGTTTGCATTAAAAAAGCCTATTTGTCCAGATTTGAAAAATAAATAATATTTAAGCTATTACAAACTGAAACATTGAAAATATTAAATGACAGTAACATTATAAAATTAAAAAACCTCTTTCCTTGTTCATCTGCTCATTAGAATTAGGTAAAAGCACAAATATTACTTTTTCCAGCCATTAAAAGAAGTGGACAACATTTTTGAAATGTTTGTAAATTCTGTACATGTCATGGAAACATGTTTATAATGTGGTTTATTATTACTGTGTGTCTCACTGATCTGACCAGAAAAATATTTAAAGTCATTGCATTTCAGTTCCTATTCTTAGCTCCTCATCTAGGATGAACTTTGGGGGCTGGAATCACACTTAACTTTAGACACTTGATTGATTTACTGTCATGGACTTAACCTTAAGGCAGTAATGCAACAGAAGGACACAGGAATGTCCTGGCAATTGAGTCTCAAACAAGTTATCTGCCCTCAAAATAAAAAGGTGCAGGTAGAACACAGGATTCAAAACTCTGGCCAGAAGTCTTGAGGGGAAAAAAAATGGTTTTGGGGAAGAGTAAAAGCATGGACTAAAAAACCTAATTGTCATTAGTTCTCACTGTTGTGTTGAGGTTTATGCTATCTGAAGCATTTAATATATGCAGTTTCTGAGAGGGACTGTTAACAAGTCAACATTCTTTTGGATAAAAATAAATAAATAAGTAGGCACCAAGGAGGGTGGGAAACAGAAAGAATTTTGGTTTTGTTGTGTAAGAAAAAGCTGGAAATATTAATCTGAAAGGATTAACATCCAGAAGGAAATTTAAGAATGGGATATTTACATTTAGAAGAAGCAAGAGAAATAAGCTGTTGTTATTTGAACAAGAACTAATACAACAATGAAATGTGGAAAAGAATATGCAAAATTAGAAAGAATATTTGAAAACAAGAGCTTAAAAGAAAATTTCTAATTATGAGCAGAAATGCCCTAAATCACCTGTTAATAAAGGTGTGCTTGTGGCACACACTTTTTTGGTCTGTCCCTCTAAAAAAGCACATGGAATTTTTGGTAAATACTATACAAGATTCTGCATGCTTGCATAGTAAACTTAAAGAAGATGTAAGGCTTCACCCCCCTGTTTGCTGAAGTCAGGCAAGCATTTCTTGAACAACATAAAACCTTGAACAATTTCCCATGCTCAAAATCCCTTGGGCTGGCAGAAACAAGTTGTTAGAAAAACAATTTCAAACCATACATATTCATTTATGAATATATACAGAATATATTAGAGCATAATATACTGGCTAAGCATTCCGTTTACATCTCAAAAACATTAATGAGGGTTTGAGGGTCACCAAAGTATCATTATCAGAGCTTGGCCTTGGAAGTATCTAAAATTGTTTGGTGTCAGCACAGCTTGATTTCACAGCTATCTCATCAGGAGAGTTGATGCTAACACATCCTTTGTATGCACTCTATGCACAAGTCTCAGCTAACAAATTACAAGGTTTATGGCCTTATTATCCATTTACTAAATCATGATCCTTTGCCTATGTTCAAGGTAAACCCTGACATGATGTCTTACGTATAATTACGGTGTATAAATGATAAAACTCTTCATCAGCTAGGTTGCTCAGGAGCCTGATTGCTCCTGCCTACTTAACGAGGAGCTTTAACATAGGCAACAAAGCAGTGTGTCTAAATATACATTCTAAGGGAAGAATGTTTTTCCACACATTTTAGTGCACAGTTCCCAAGGGCTTTTCTCACACTTTTTCTCTGACAAATATTCAATAGGCATAGACAGAATCGAGATAGGTAGATTTGTTTCAGGAATTCATCAGAAATTTGTAAATTGGATTTCTCATCTAAAATGAAGTGCAAAACAAAAGTTGGTCTACAATCTACAGATGTTCTATAAGAAAAACTTGGCTACAAGAATAATGTGAAGCTGTGGAGATGTAGAATGATGGGGCCCCAAGATAAGCCTCATGTTTTCATTTTCAGTCTCTTCAGACAGTGGAAGCCCATTTGTCCCTGTACTTGAACCACAAATCATGGTAAACCCTGCTTTTCTAGAACACTCCCTGGTAAACAACCTATAAGTTGGGTGATTTATTTAAAATTGCATTTGCAATCTTGGTGAAGTAACAATTCTCCTAAGGGTAATCAAAAATTTGAGTTTTTAAAGAGTTGTATCAGAGCTTTTCCACTCTGACAGCATCTTCAAACTCTTAGAACTATTTGCGTAATCCTTTTGAAAATTGAAGAAATCCTGGGCATGGTGCATCTGATTTGGATCTGGGAGGGCTGAGGATGATCCTGAGGTCCAGAGTTATCACTGTTGGGTTGCTCAGTCCCTTGTACATGGAGTGGACAGAGTTACTGTTTAGACAAACCAGCATATGATGCTGCATATGGTATTCCTCCCTGCATTCTTGCTGCAGAGGAAATTTATGATTTAACATTTAAATAGCTTGTATGATTGATTTGTGCAAATACTCTTTTTATTATTTTTCCTCTATCCAGAAACAATTAAGATTCACTCAATCTCTGTAGTGTGATGACCAAACTATTAGTCTAATAATTAAAGGACAAGTTTTTGAAAGCAATTTTAGAAGCCCCTACTGATGCCATCTCCTTTTTGGTTTTGGTTTGGTTTTTCTTTTTTCTCCCCAGTATTTGACATGTATTGATCTCTAGACAGCTTGCTTCCGTTTCTGAGTTCCAACATTCTGTGCTGATACACTGTGAAAACACAGTTCTGTTCAAGCCATTTCATTTACCTTTGGAAGAGAATTGGGAGAAGAAGAAGAAGAGGAAGAAGAGGAAGAGGAAGGGGAAGAGAGGAAAAGAAAGAAGCATCAGTTCACAATATATATCAAATTTTTCTTCTTTTTTTTTATTCTTAAAGAACAGCAGAAGGATCAAACATCACAAGCTTCCAAGAATACTCTCATGATTGATAGGCGTATAAGTTGATGATTGTCAATCTTAATGAGGACATACCAAGATTGCTGGGTTTCAGAGCTAAATTTTCTCTCCCTGTAGGCAATCAACATCCTGAGGATGCTTTCAGATCTATGTATGAGAAAATTAACAATCTGTGAAAGTGCATTTTTTTCAGGATTAATACTGGAAATCTCAATGACACTGTGGTGCCACTAGAATGTTGAAAAAATTACGGATGTAAATCTTCTCTTCTGTCTCAACTCTGACAGCAGCATCACAGCTCCAAGTATTTTAAAGGAGAGAGGCTGTGGACAAGCCTATGTTTTTTTCCTGTTTTTTGGGTTTTTTTTTACTGGAGGAATGAAGAGGCAGCTGTGAAGGTTCAGCAATATCTTCTGCTAGTTTAACCCTGAAGAACCCCGGTCAGCAGAACAAACCCATGGACACATCTCTTAGGAGGTACCAATTGTCACTTCCCTAACAACATCTTCCATCACATAATCATCCTATTTCCAGTGAGAGTTTGTTTCAAACACTGCTCAGTCCACTTTGAAATATTTTGAAACAATGATAATTCATTGGAATGAGATCTTCACCAGCTAATAATTTTCCCAGTGTGTACAATTCACCAGGTAAAGATAAGAAAATTGCATTTTCTTATCTGTCTCATGTTCCTTAAACTCATTCTAATAAGCAGTTCTGCCTTGATGTGTAATACTTCCCATCATGGGATTTCAAAGAACTAAAACAAACATTACCAAGTTTGCAAGATCTCAGAGAAGCGCAATTTAAATGCAATGAGTGAGTGAGATGAAGGGATAAGAGAGTTTTAATGGAGACTCACAAGAAAATAATTCTAGAAAAAATGCTGGAAACTGCAAACATATTTAAAAAAAAAAAAAATTCTTACTCTAGGGGGTTTTGATAAAAGGATGCTTGTAGTTGTGAGAATTTCATGTAAGTGTGTTTCCATAGGAAAAAATAGATTTAATGTAATTGATATAAAATTTCAGCTTGAAATCATCTCAGTGATCTTGAGGTTTGGTGCATCTCCAAACACAGCAAGACTATGAGTGTGCTCTGGAGTCTGGGACACTACACTTGTTTTCCTCTAAGCATGTTCATCCCCAGAGGAATGGTAGAAGGTTTGAAGAAGGAAAGAAATTTTTTCTGTTTTAGGACATGGTGATGTCAACAGCTGGAACTTCAAAGCAGTCAATATAGATGTGTTGGAAGACTAGTAAATATCCTCTTTTCCTCTCATTACCTCTGGAATTGTCTTTCCAGCATTCTTAACTCCAGCAGACAATAGTCCAAACTCTCTGAGATGATATTCCAAACTCTCTGCAGACTCAGCAAGATGGCACAATTCTGGGTGAAATTTTCCAAATGTTTTTCTTAAATTGTGATAGAATATTTTTATTCCTGATAAAATAGAAAGTGAAGCCCAAACTTGGTATAGGTTTTAGTTTCTGACACTGCTCCTTTGCAAAAGACTGGCTCCTTTCCCAAACCTGGCAAGCAAGAGATCAACTCTTTATGGAGTTACCTAATCTGTCAGATTACACAGATTTAGGCTTCAGGAGATAAAACTCTTAG
>VWYE01025636.1:2649-23699 GCA_013398995.1 Alaudala cheleensis | reverse complement strand
CAGGAGCAGCCAGAGCACATTTAAGGTGATGTTTGAAGTTCTAAAGAGCAGTGCCACCAAACCAGAAGTGCCAGGTGACCCTCTCTGAAGGGACTGTACCAGTCAGTGAACGTTCTGGTGAGGAGCACAGGTAAATCTGTGTTTTGCAGATCAGTGACCTGCAGAAAGGCTCAAAGCAGATTTTCAGCCGTTCCCTCCATGAAAGAGACCTGGAGATTGGGAGGCTGAGGAGAGAAAGTGAGAAGCTGAAGAGGGACGAGGCTTTGACTGCAGGTATTGTATCCCTGGAGCTCTGTTTGGGACTGGCTCTGGATAAGGAGCAAGCTTTGGCCAAACTGTACAGGCAACAAATTATTCCTAGTGGCTTCTAGAAATCATCNCCTGGGGGGGGATGTGATCAGGAATCAGCTCGAATTCCACTTTTAAGCTGATATAACCACAGCAGACACAGGTCAGAGGTGAATTCCAGGGTGAACAAAGTGAGTTAGATGGGAAGACAGCCTTGCTGTTTAGAGGGGCAGTGCCCAGCTGCCCTGGTGAGACCCCACCCTGCTCTTGCAGCGCCTCGAGGAGCTGGAGAGGGACCTGCAGGGGCTGCAGGGGGAGATCCAGAAGCATGGGGATGTCCAAAAGCAACTGGCTGAGAAGGCCAAGGTACACTGGNCCTCACAGGGAAGATTTTCTTCCCCATATCCTGCCTAAATGTCAAGCCTGGGTAAACTCTGACCAGAGATGTTTCCCTCAGGTCTGGTGAGCAACATGCAAAGGGAACTCCTGCAAAAGGATCAGAAAATCCTGCAACTCCAGCAAGAGACTGCAAAACTGCACAAGGAAAACCAGGAGAAGGCCAATCAGCTGGCCGTGCTTTCAGCCAAGGTTGGCAGCACTAATGAGGGGCTCAGTAATTTATGACCCCCCATAAGCAGATGAGAAGGGTCTTGCTTCTCTCTGCTGAGGATGGCAGCAGTTGTATCACTGGGACATGGGGGTGATGGTCCCATGACCACAATGCCCACGGATCAGGGTCTCCTTCCCCTGGAGCTCGCTCCTTGCTCTGCATCAGGCACTGTGTGCCCTGCACTCCTGTGAGCACAGTTTGTCCACACGAAATATCCCTGCCAAGGAGCCACAGAAAGCCTGTCACTGTGCTGGGGGGCTCCCCGTGGCCCAGCCTGGATTTGTCCTTAAAGTGGCCTGTGCAGCAGGTTGTTCCTCTGCATGTGCAGCAGGTTGTTCCTCTGCATGTGCAGCTCCTCCTCAGCTGCCAGAGCTGCACTGGGAGCATGATGAGGGCTGAGGCTGCAATGGGCCAGGAGATCACAAGGATTGGCTGGGAATCCTGGAATTGCAGAGGTTGGAAATGGCCTGTAAGGTCACTGAGTGCAGCCATTACCCCAGCAAGGGCACCACTAAACCATGTCCCCAAGTGTCTTTTAAATCCCTGTGAGGATGGTGACTCAACCACTGCTCTGGGCAGCCTCAGTGTCCCATCCACAGCAGGAGTGGTGGCATCACTGTCCTGATGGTGATTTTCCTTCCTTCTAGTGCTCGAGAATTGAAGGAGAAACAAAGTGTGAACTTGGAGAGCAAGAACTGATCTCCTGCAGAAATGTGAGTCAAAAGTCATTTGGGATGAGCAGTGGCTGCAGAAACTCATCAGCTGGGGAATAATTAACTGGGCATTGTAAGGGAGGTGTTTGGGACTCAGCTCCTGTCCTGAAAGGCACAAAATGGGCACAGGACCTGGGGAAATGTAAATTATTGGATCTGTAGTGCTGGGTTAGGGTTGAGGGGAGNTGGCTGCAGGGGACACACAGAGGGCAGGTCCCATCATCCCGGAGGGGTGGGATGGGGACCAGCAATCCCTGGGGGCATCCAACTGTCCTGAGCTCTATCAGGGACCCTGATGGAAGAAGAAGAAGAGATGGCAGAGTGCCCTGTGTGGGTGTTGGGTGGGGAAGCCAAGGATGGAAAATATCCCAGAGACCAAACCCAGACAAAAATTGCAATGAAGAGTCAATGCTGTGACCCCACTCCCTGCAGCAGGATTGTGTGTCTGGCTCCTGACATTCCAAAGGCACATCTGGACTTGTCTGATGGGAACAGAGGCTGAGATGCCCCTGGCATGGCTTTGGGTGTCACTCTGAAGTGCCCAAGCTCTCGTTGCAGGCAGAGGAGGAGCTGAGGGCAGCCTGGTCCCAGCAGCTGCAGGAGATGGGGCACAGGGAGCACCTGCTGCAATCCGAGCTGCAGCGAGCTGGGGAGCAGGTAGGGAATGGCAGCGATGCCAACATCACCCCTGGGCCATGGGCAGCACAGGGATGCAGCTCCCCATGGGGAGGGATGTGCTGAGGGAACAGAAAAACAGAGCCCTGAGCAGCAAAACCTGGCACAGGGATTATCTTGTCATTGGGTGAAGTACAAAAGGCTTATCCACAGAATTGGTGTGGGTGCATGGGCAGTGGAGCAGTTTAATAGGACACTGAAAAGGAATCTGTGATCTTAGTTGTGCTGTCTGGGAGCCACACCAACCTTCCTCAGTGCCTGGGTAATGCTGCTCTGGGCAGGGAAAGCCCCTTGCAGACAAGATCATGTTAGATATTGATCCTCAGTGATCAGCAGAGCAGCTGTCAGTGATTGGTGCTGTTTGTTTCTGTGTGTTGATCCCTGCTGCAGCTGGAGTCCTTCAAGACCCGAGTGATGCAAGTCTGTTCTCCATCAGCAGCTGGCAGCACAGGGAAATGTGTGACAGAGCAGCAGGTGAGTTTGGACATCAGCTCACAGAGATGTTTGGAGCCTGCAAAACCCCGGGTGCCTCAAGGCAACTGCAGCAGAAAGTGGTGCCTGCTCCCTGTGCAGCTGGGCTGCAGCATCCAGGCTTCTCCAGAGGAGGGTTTGTGCTGTGGCTGTCCCAGGTTAATGGCTCTGCTCCATGACATAAAGTCCTTTTTGTCTCCCAAAGCTTGGAGGGACTCAGTGGTCTGCAGCAGGGACAAGCCCAGGAGTCTGAGGTGGCTGCCAGTTTGCAGCAAGTCTCAGCTGCTGCTCTCTGAGACCATCTCTGGCCCCTCAGCTGGAAAACAGTATGAGCCTTATCCTCCCTTATCCTCCTCTTTCTTCACCCAGGTGATAGAGAAGGTCAGGCAGATCTCTGATGAGAAGCAGCAAAGTCACGAGAGAGAGAAGAGTCTGCAGGAGGAATTAAGCTCCAGGCTGGCAAAGGAGAAGGAGGTGTCTGCAAACATGGAGGTGCTCAAGAACTCCCTGCAGAAGCTCCAGGTCAGCCCTTTAAATACTGAGACCCAGTTGGCAGCTGGGTGAGAGTGGCACAGGGTGTTTTGTTGGCCTGGGGAAGGGTCAGAGTACAGATAACCCTGAAACAAAGCAGCATCCCTCAGTGTTCCTGTGGCTGTTCCCAGGAGTTTGTCACAGATTCTCCATAAAGCCCGTCCTGTTCCACCCCCTGCCATGGACAGAGACACCTTCCACTGCACCAGGTTGCTCCAAGCCCCATCCAACCTGGCCTGAGATGTTCAGAAACGTTGTGTCATTTGCCTGAAGGCCACTGACAGTGGAGACTGGCTTGTTCCTGACTGGTTCCCTTTGTTCCAGGCTTGCCTGAGGAGCCCCTGCAGCAGCAGCAGCCTGAGAGGGGAGCTGGGGCAGCTGGAGGTGTTGTGCCTGGATCCCTGTGTCTCAGCCATCAGGACAGCAGTGGTGGACATGGCTTGTGGCCCCCTGGCCTGGCTGGAGGGTGCAGAGCAGCTCCTGGACAGTGTGGGGATGGATCTGCACACCCCTGGCAAAGGTCTGTGTCCTGATGGGCATCCCTGGGAACGTGGGATGTCCTGGCAAGGCAGGTGGAGAGGAGAAAGTCCAGCATGAGCCACTCCTTGGGGAGTAAATCACAGAATCATGGGAATTTTAAGGCTGGAAAATTCCTCCAAGGTCACCAAGTCCAACCATTAAGCCAGCACTGTTCCCAAAGTGCCACAGCCTCACACTTTCTGAACTTTCCAGGGATGGTGGCCTATTCCAATGCCTGAGCATCCCTTCCATGAAGAAATTCTCCTGGATCTCCATGATATGGTGTGTGAGCACCCCACACACTGAGGCTCTGTTGACTCTTGCAGGGCTCTTGGCTGCTCTCAGGAGCTTCTCAGAAAAGAACCAGGAGATGGCACAGAGGAATCAGATGCTGCAGGTACAGAAATATTTATGCACCTAAACCAGGTGGATTTGGGCTCTTTCCGTGGGTAAATATGATGGCAGTCCCAAGGAAGCCAGGGTGGCACCTGGACTGGGGATGTGCAGTAGCTGAGATCCCTGAGGCTGCAGGAAATGCAAGGTGAGGGAGACAGAGCCCACTGTCAGTGTGTCCATACCCCTAATGCAGCCAGGATGGAGAGGAGCTCTCCTTTGTGAGTTTTTTGTGAGTGAATGTACCCAGGAGGTTTATTTCTTGCCCTGCTGCTGACACATTTCCTTTAATACCTCCATGTCTCCCTGCAGGAGCAATTAGAGAAGCTGCAGGAGCTGCAGGCAGAGCTGCTGCAGGAGCACACGAAGGAGCTGGAAGCAAAACATGAGCAAGACTTACAGATAAAAATCCAGCAAATTATCCTGGAAAAGGACAAGGAGACCAAAGAGGTACAGTGACATGGCTGGTGTTTCAGAAAAGGAATGTTATGCAGGGAAAATGGATGTCTGTAAGTGTTGGATAACGAGAGGAGGAACCACTGGCTCTGAAGTGAGTGCAGTCCCAAGGGACTGGATATCCTCCCATGTGGATCCAAGTGATGTAAACTCCCACAAGTATCCCTGGAGGAACTGGGAAGCACCTGCAGGTCACATCAGGATGCACAGCTGCCAGTCAGCCCCTGGGAGAAAGGGGAAAGCAAGGAGCATTGTTATCCATGAGCTTAAGGAAACAGTGCCTTGCTTCCTCTCAAGTTTTCTCTCCCTCCCTCCACATGCTGGGCTCATTTTTTGGCTGGAAAAGGGTTTCCCTGTGGAGCAGGGGGGCAGCAGTCCCCCTCAGCCCCAGGGAAACCCATGGCACCAGTGGCTCTGGTGTCAGTCAGGGTGTGAATGGAGGTGTTGCCATGTGTGTGCTGTGATCATGGGGGCCTTGTAGGACAGTTTCCAGTCTGGCACCTTGGGAATGGTGGGAATTCCCTGGTGTTCAGTTTGCCAAGGATTCAGGCAAGGAGCAGCCAAGCAGCTCCTGCCCATTCTGTCTTTCCCCAAGTGCTCCCATCCTCTCTTTCTCTGAGCTACCTCGTGTCCTGCCAAGCTTTTCTCCCATCACTTGCCCCTGCCCTGGAGCAATGACCCTCCCTGCTGCTTCCCTCCTTGGAGGTGAGGTCTTCTGTCCCTGAAGTGAATCTGTTGGCTCTGTTGATTCACAGATTCTGCAAAGTGCTGTCACTGAGGAGCAGGACAAGTGCAAGAAATCTGTGGAGGAAGAGCAGAAGAAGATCCAAGAGTTGGAAAGCCACCTAATTGGCTTGGCTGAGGTGAGCATGGGAGGTGAGGCAGAACAGCTCACTCCTGGAAGGAAGAAAAGGGAAAATGTGCTGTAGTGTGGTGTTCCAGGAGCTCAGATCAGTGGATGAAGGGGTTCCCCCCCACCAAATACACAGAGAGCAGCTCTGCAGAAAGAAAAGTGGATTCCTGGCTGACCTAATTACTGCTGATTTCCTCTGGTAGGCAACAGCAAGGAAGGCAGAGGAGCAGGAACTGACAGAGGGAAAACTGAGAGAAGCTTTGCAGGAGCTGGAGAAAATCACTGCACAAGAGGTACTTGCACCAGCCCCTGCAGGTGCAGGATGCAGTGCTGGAGAAGAAAGCTTCTTCCCCCACCCCTGAAATCCTTCCCTCCATTCTTGTGGCCACCATCCAGCAGAGATGATGCTGATCCCAAAAGAAACCCCCAGCACTCCCAACCAAGCTCCCACATCTCGTTTCCCAGGCAGTGTTACAGCAGCAGCTGCTTCAGCAGCACCAACAGCTCAGGGCTGTCCAGGAGGAAAATGAGTTACAGAGGCAGGAGCTGCAAGAAGAAGTGGCAGGATACAGGGAGCAAAGCAAGCAGCATTCCCTGACCATCGTGGCTTTGGAGGACAGGCTGCTGGAGGCCTCTCAGCAGCAGAAGGTGCTGGAGGAGGAAAAGGCAGCACTCATGGAAAAAATGGGAGGTAGGTGAGGGTTGTGTGGGGGTTACCTGCACCAGGGGCTGGCTGGGTTAACATGAAATGTGTGTGGAGATGGAACAGTGAATTTGCTGCTGTGGAAAGCATTGGGAAGATGTTGGATGAAGGTTATTCCACCTGCAGGACACAAGCTCTGTGAGACTCTGCAGAAGCTGTTTCATTGTGTGGTGGTTTTGGAGAACAGGCAGGGTTTTGGCACTGGTGAAAGGCTCTTTGCCCTCTAAAATGACAAGACTGGTGTAGTTTGGACTGTTGTGAGACAGAAGCAATCCCAAGCAAGGCTGGATGCTGAGAATTGTCCAGTTGGCCTTGGAACTGGGCTCTCAGGGACATGGGCTTCCCACAGAGACAGTCCTCAGCCCTCAGAGCTGCCACATGGAGGAAATGATTTGTGTAGCAGAAGCAACAAGCATGTAAGTGTTACAAATAAGTAATTGCATTTTTTTCTCGTGTCCTGTAGGACTTCAGTGTGGCACCCACAGGTCAGCATCAGGAGCTTGGCTGGAGATTTGTCCTGCCATGGAGTCTCATGTTTGTCTGGGGTGAGCAGCACTCACTGGTGGTGATCAGAGAAGCTTGGAGAAGGGCAGGGATGACTTGGGAGAGCTTAAGGAAGTCCAACTCCACCTGTCCCAAGATCTTTTTAGTCTGGGATAGGACTCGAGTTCCCTTTGCTAAGCTGAAGTGATCCAAGGGCATCAAAGTGATGCCAAATAGGTGTGAGGATCTGCCATCCCACCTGGATGGCTGCAGGTAAGAGCAAATGGTGTGGCCACACCACAGGGTGAGCCCAGGGGACCAAAAGGTGAAAGAGGGATGTGTGTATGAACCAGGAATGCAGCACAGGGACCTGGGCACGGGCTCCCTGCAGTGAGGTTTCCCCACTGGCTGTGAGGTCTGCACTGATCTTCCCCAGGAAACTGCAGGAGGAGCTGGCAGTGGCACAGGGCACACTCCTGGAGAAGAAGGCAGTCATCAGCAGGCTCAGCAGGGAGCTGTCAGAAACCAGAGCCAGGATGTCAGACATGAGAGGTGGGTGATGTGCTGCCACCGTCCCCATCCTCCTCCAAGCAGTGACAGCACACACAGATCACAGGAAATTGATGTCTGAGGCATTGCTTTGTCCTGCTGGGGGCAAGAGCAGGCAGTCTGCTCCCTTTGGGAAGGTGAATTTCTCCCCATCCTTGGAGTCAAGGATGAGCAAGTGACAATGAGAGAGCAGGAAGACAAAACTGAGCTCAGAATCACACTGGTGAGCTTCTTGGAGCTGAAGATGTTCCAAGCCAGTGGACTGGGAGAGCCTTGCCTGGGATCCCTCCATGGGCATGGGGACAGAGCCCATGAGAAATGTGTGGAGTCAAAAGATGCCAGTCAGAAAATGCTGGTGATGTGTCCTCCTTCAGTCTGAAGGGAAATTGGCACAGCAAGGAGCTGCCCTGGTTTATACCTCCACAGAGAGACTGGGATTGAGTGACCCAGCATGTCCTGCTGGCATGGCCCAGGGTCTGAGGGCAGCTGTCTAGGGCAGGGGATGAGCCCCATGGCTGTTTCCATGAGGGTGCAGCAGCTGCAGATCCCCCAGCACTGGCTGGTGAGTCAGCCCAGCATCCCACGAGGCTGTTCTGTGCTCAGGGGAGCTGAGTGAGGAGCAGAAGGTGGAGCTGGAGCACAGCCAGAGGCAGCTGAGACACCGGGAGCAGGAAGTGAACCAGCTCAGGGAGAAGCTCTCCGAGATGTCCAGCCTTGTGCAGGAGAAGGATCAGGCCCTGAAAGCAGCAGCTCAGGAGTTAAGGTACACCCTGACAGAACCCAAGGCTTCACCAATGCCACTCTGTGTGTCCCCAGCTGTCCCCTGATGGTGTTCAGGGTTCTCCCCAGAGCATAAGGCACATGTGAGAGTATCAGGATGGAGCTCAGCTCCAATCCATGACACAGGAACACAAATGGGGGTTTAGTGGAGCTCATGCCAGTAGATGTGTAACTCAGGCACTTGTATCTAAGCCAGTGTTCCCACCCACACCGTGGCAGTCACCAGTGGGTGCCCAGGGTACTGTTTGGGTCACCCTCATCCATCACGGGCTCCCACAACCCCTTGTCTCTCCACACAGCCAAGCCCAAAGGCCCTGCCAGGTGCTGAGGGACGCTTCCCAACAAACCCTGCAGAGCCCAGAGGATGCTCCCAGGACACCAGTGCAGGTGGGTGAAGCCTTCCCCGAGGGTGAGTCCCCCTGCAGAGGTGTGGGTTTGCCGAGAGCACCGATGGCACACGGAGTTTCTCGGCATCACGGGGAGAGCCAAGCCTGAGGTAGGGATGGCCGGGCTCCCTTCCCGAGCCGGTGCCTCCTGTGATCCGGGGAACCCGCGTCCCCCACCGGGCTGCTGCTGGTTAATGAGCTGATGTTTGCGCTGCACATTGGACCCGCCAAGTGTTGTGCGTGCTAATGGCTGCGTTAATTGCCAATTAGAGGGAATAGCAGCGTGCAGGCATTCCTTCCCTTTCACAGCTTGCCGAGCTGTGGATGCTGGATGTGCAGGTAACGCAGAACCAGCTCTAGGACTGTATGTGCAGAAGTAGGGGCAGCTTGTTGCACAGGACAGAAGGAAACGCTCCTCGTTCTCCTGTGCCAAATCCCCGAGGCTGGAAAAGAACTCGCAGGTGGTGGCAGCAGCAGATGGAGGGAGTGCAGGAATTGTACATTCTGTGCAGCGATGGTGGCAGCAGCAGCAGCGTTGCCAGCGGGGCCGGCTGCCTGCGGGGGCCGGGCAGTGACTCACAGCCAGCTGATGGGCGGGCGGGTACTGCCCGTCCTGTTCCGCTCAGCTCTGATGGGGAGGGACAGATCCCGCTGCCGGGGGTGCCATTTGGGGAGTGGGATGGGCAGAGATGTGTTGTGACAGCAGCCAGACTGGAGCTGGGGGTCTGCAGGCGTCGTTAGCTGTGCACAGCCCTGTTGGCCCCATCACAGATTTTTGGATGTTTGTCATAATGCAGGGATCTGGATGGGGCTGGGAGAGAGCAGTGCGTGTGTAATGTCCAAATCTGTGTAGGGACACCGTCTCTGGTGTTTGTGTGTAGATGGCAAATGCTCTGTGGTGGTGCAAAGGACAAAATGCCAACGTGGTGTTCAGTGCACCAAACCCTCTCCTGGCTCTCCAGGGCATTTGCAGGGTTCACATCCTGACCATGGCAAAGCAGAGCAGGAAAGAGGTCTCTGACAAGTCTCTTCTACCTCCCCAAATCCACAGGGGATCCAAAGCCCCTCTGCTCAGCCAGATGCTCCCCAGGCTTTGTTCTCGTGCCAAGTGCCCAGTGCCTGGCAGTGGGGCTGGGTTTACACTGAGCTTGTGCTGTGCCAGGGGCAGCCTGAGCAAGAACCTGGCTGATTGCAGGAGCCACCATCAGAGCTGGCTGAGCTGGGTGCAAAATGCCGAGGCCTCAGGCACGAGGAGACGATCCAGCGCCAAAAAGAAGGTTTGGCTGAGCTCAGGGAGAGAGTGAAGGTGCTGGAGAAGAGACAGTGCTCAGGTGAGCAGGGCTCTCCTGGAATTATGGAATGGTTTGGGTTGGAAGAGACTTTAAAGCCCATCTTGTTCCACCCCCTGCCATGGGACACCTGCCACCATCCCAGGCTGCTCCAAGCCTGGCCTTGGCACTTCCAGGGATCCAGGGGCAGCCACAGCTGCTCTGGGCACCCTGTGCCAGGGCCTCCCCACCCTCACAGGGAGGCTGGGAAAGCTGAGCAGCCTCAAAGTTGGGTGGGGAGAACAGTTTGACATCTGCCTGTTTGCCTCCAGGTGCTGTGAAGAGCAATTCAGAGCCACTGGTGGTCTGGATGAAAGACTTTCCAGAGAAAACAGTCCAACAAAGAGGTCTTGAGCTGCAACCTGCACCTGTGCTGGGAGAAAAACTGAAGGCTGGCAGGACAGGGAGGCAGTGTGTGGTTTGTAATGCCTGTGATGTTTGGAAAGTACACCATGGGGAAAGGGAGAAATAGGTATGAAATAAGAAGTCAGGGTGGGAGATGCAGCCTGGTGGATGGCAGGCAGGGCTCCTGCAGAGGGTGGCAGCTCCATCAGGATCATCACACTGCCTGCTGCTGTTGGAGTAGCACCAGGAAGGAGCAGGGTGGGAGGCTTGGCACCACAGCTGTACTGGGGTGCTTTTCCCATGAGGTGAAAGGGAGGCTCAAAGGCCACTTGACCAAGAACCAGGCTCAAAGTGGGCTCCATGGCTCTTTCCCTGTCTGTGCAGGTTCCTGACCATGTTCCTGATGGGGGCTCATTCAGGATCACCAGCAGCTTGGAAATGTCTGAGGCAACAGACTCGGGTGAGAAGATGGTATGTCAAGGATAGATGTGGTAAAGCATGTGTAGAGTGTGTGTACATGTCCCGTGTGTTAGAGTTTAGGTGTTTTTTGAACACATTTCAGAGGTAGGTCACAGCAGGATGCTGCAGGAATGATGAAGATGAGCTGCTCTGTGGCCCAGTTGAAGACATCCCTGTCCATGGCAGGGGGAGTTGGTTTGATGACCTTTAAATTTCCATTCCAAACGAAACTATGTGATTCCATGGCCCAGAGCACATTGTGTGTCTGCCAGGACATCCTGGGACCCCAAAACATGCCATGGTGCATCAGAAAGGCTGGGGAGCAATGGAGGAAGCTGCCAAGGAAGGGGTCCATGGGGAGCACAGCTGGTGGGTTGGGCAAGGGGGTATCCTCCCTCCAAAAAAGTCAGGGAAACCCCCATCAGGGAAAACAGTCATCTTAGAAAAGGGAGCAATCCAATCCCAGTAATCTGTGCAGCTGGGAATGGAATACAAACCTACTTTTGGGACAGTGTTGTCTCCTCAGGAAAGCAGACAGAAAGCAGATGGCTGAGCAGCGTGATGGAATGCAGCAGACCTGGTAAATAATGCATTCCCTCTTCTTGCCACAGTACCTTGATGTAATCGGGGCTCTGGGAAGCCTGGTGGAGATGAAGGAGCTGTCAGGACTGCAGCCTCTGCAGCAGCTGCCTCGGGAGAGGAGGGCAGAAGTGGCACTGCAGAGACAAAAGGCCCTGGAGCTGTTGTACAGAAAGATCAGGAACCTCCAGGTTCAGCTGGAAAGGAAAGGAGAAATGCTGAAAGATTATGAGGGAAGTGTGGAGCAGCTCAGGTATGGAAAGACCTGGTCCTTGGATGCCAGGTGACAGGGAGCTTGGGGCTAGGAGTGATGTGACACTGCTGAGTCCTGGGGCTCTCTGGAACCAGTCTGAGCCTGGGGCCACAGTACAAAAGTCAAATGTCAAGAGGAGTGGTAAAAGATCCTCCCAGTTTTCTGCAGTGGTACCTTTTACAGCCTCACATGGCTGAGCAGTGTCAGAGCCAGGAAAGCCTTGGCAGGTTCCCTTGTCCTGGATGGCTGGAGCCTGGGACAGCAGCAGCATTGGCTGGGGCACAGGGATGGTGGCAGCAGGACCAAGGAGGGTGTGGGAGAGCACAGCTGAGGATCAGGGGGTTGATAAGGGCAAAACACCGACAGAATCCTCCCCTCCTGGTTTGCACAGGCAGAGCCAAGCTTCCCTGCAGAGGTGCCAGGAGGACATGTCCATCCTGGAGGGTGAAGCCCTCAGGGAGGCAGAGGAGAAGGCTCTGCTGCGAGAGGCTCTGGAGAGGCTGCAGCTGCAGCTGCACCAGGAGAAGAGGCTGCGGCAGGCGGCCAAACGGAGCAAGGTGAGGAGGCAACACCCAGCTCCTGCTCTTTGTACCACAGCCAGCTCCAGCTGCTGGGAACCATCCACAGAGAGGTCAGTTGGACCATCCCAGGAGTCTGGAGGTTCCAGGCCCCCAATGCAGCATCGTGGCATTGATGCAGCTGGAGGAGGTGCAGACACCTGTAGCCATGGGTTTGCACCATGTGTGGGGGCGAGGGAGAGGAGCAGGTCATGCTGAGCTCTCGTGGTCAATGCTCTGTGTGTTGTCTCTGTTCTGCAGCCTGGAGCCACAAAGCCTCTCTGCTCAGCCAAGCCAAAGGCCAAGGAGCGTGTGGCAGGTGCTGTCAAATCAGGAAGGTCATACGAGCACCTCGGGGACCTTCACTGGGTGCTGGTCTGCAGCAGGAACAGGTCATTGCTGTGGACTCTGTGAGGCTGGAGGTGGTGAGGTGTGGGTGCATTCTGAGGAGCTCCAGTTTGTATCCCATAGCTCCTGGGCCCACTGGTGCAACTGTACAATGTAGGACCTTATTTTCCCCCAGTCCATGTCCCATAGAGGGTGGCAGGACTGATGGTGGTGGGGAAGGTGATGAGGATACAGCCCAGTGCACACGTGTGTGTATTTTTGTGTGTGTGAATACAGCCCAGTGACGTGTGAAGTCGTTTGTGGGGGATGTGTCCTGTCCTTGCTGGAGTGGCCTCAAGCACATGAAGCCAACATGGCTTGAAATATCCCATGAAACTCCTGTGTCCTCTGGTCTCCATCGTGTCACAGGAAACTGGAACATAAGGCATGATGTAGTATGGAATTCTGGAATTCCTGGAACACCCCAGGAATGCTGGACCTGCCACCTGGGAAGGGGGGAGAAGAGGACCTGTGTCAGCCACACCAGTACAGAGCAGCATGAGGACAAGCTGGGGAGAGAAGATGTGCTGCTGGGTTGGGGTGAGGTGATGGCACAGGCTCCCTCACTGATTCATGTCATTACCAAGGGTGAGAGCAGACCTTGGATTTTGGGGAGCAGCAGTGTTTTGGGGTCCCTGCAGGCAATGGGCAGCTCCAGCACATCCTCCCTGCAGCCACCCCACATCAGGAGCAGTCCATGTGCTGAGTCCTCTGCAGACCTCTTCAGCTGAGGATAATTTGCATGTGAGCAAAGGCCCACCGGGGTTTTTTGATCTTTATTTTTTAATAGGATAAAAAAGGTCTGGAAGCAACACAGAGGGCTGCAGCAGGCTGATGCAGGGCATGCAGAGCACCCACGTGTGCACAGTGGCTGATCCCTGGTGGCAATGGCAGTGCCGTGGGCTCTGGTGTGTCCTGGTTTTCCTGCTCCCTGTGCTGGGGGAAGCTGGGTGCTTCCCTGTCTGAATGCCTGGGTTTACTCTGGGGCAAGGCATGACCTTGTATGCTTGTGTAGGTTAAAGGTGCTGCCATGGGCATCCTCTGCAGGTGTATCTGGAGGTGTTGGGCTGCTCCATGGCTCTGTGTGTCCTCCCCGTGCCACCCTTGGCAAACTCTGGGTCAGGAACCGATGGAGAAGGCAAAAGCACCGGTGCCTGTGAGTGCACCGGGCTCCCCATACCCTCCTTCGAGCCTGTGAATTCATAGAANTGACACTGCTGAGTCCTGGGGCTCTCTGGAACCAGTCTGAGCCTGGGGCCACAGTACAAAAGTCAAATGTCAAGAGGAGTGGTAAAAGATCCTCCCAGTTTTCTGCAGTGGTACCTTTTACAGCCTCACATGGCTGAGCAGTGTCAGAGCCAGGAAAGCCTTGGCAGGTTCCCTTGTCCTGGATGGCTGGAGCCTGGGACAGCAGCAGCATTGGCTGGGGCACAGGGATGGTGGCAGCAGGACCAAGGAGGGTGTGGGAGAGCACAGCTGAGGATCAGGGGGTTGATAAGGGCAAAACACCGACAGAATCCTCCCCTCCTGGTTTGCACAGGCAGAGCCAAGCTTCCCTGCAGAGGTGCCAGGAGGACATGTCCATCCTGGAGGGTGAAGCCCTCAGGGAGGCAGAGGAGAAGGCTCTGCTGCGAGAGGCTCTGGAGAGGCTGCAGCTGCAGCTGCACCAGGAGAAGAGGCTGAGGCAGGCGGCCAAACGGAGCAAGGTGAGGAGGCAGCACCCAGCTCCTGCTCTTTGTACCACAGCCAGCTCCAGCTGCTGGGAACCATCCACAGAGAGGTCAGTTGGACCATCCCAGGAGTCTGGAGGTTCCAGGCCCCCAGTGCAGCATCGTGGCATTGATGCAGCTGGAGGAGGTGCAGACACCTGTAGCCATGGGTTTGCACCACGTGTGGGGGTGAGGGAGAGGAGCAGGTCATGCTGAGCTCTCATGGTCAATGCTGTGTGTGTTGTCTCTGTTCTGCAGCCTGGAGCCACAAAGCCTCTCTGCTCAGCCAAGCCAAAGGCCAAGGAGCGTGTGGCAGGTGCTGTCAAATCAGGAAGGTCATACGAGCACCTCGGGGACCTTCACTGGGTGCTGGTCTACAGCAGGTCATGCTGTGGACTCTGAGGCTGGAGGTGGTGAGGTGTGGGTGCATTCTGAGGAGCTCCAGTTTGTATCCCATAGCTCCTGGGCCCACTGGTGCAACTGTACAATGTAGGACCTTATTTTCCCCCAGTCCATGTCCCATAGAGGGTGGCAGGACTGATGGTGGTGGGGAAGGTGATGAGGATACAGCCCAGTGCACACGTGTGTGTATTTTTGTGTGTGTGAATACAGCCCAGTGACGTGTGAAGTCGTTTGTGGGGGATGTGTCCTGTCCTTGCTGGAGTGGCCTCAAGCACATGAAGCCAACATGGCTTGAAATATCCCATGAAACTCCTGTGTCCTCTGGTCTCCATCGTGTCACAGGAAACTGGAACATAAGGCATGATGTAGTATGGAATTCTGGAATTCCTGGAACACCCCAGGAATGCTGGACCTGCCACCTGGGAAGGGGGGAGAAGAGGACCTGTGTCAGCCACACCAGTACAGAGCAGCATGAGGACAAGCTGGGGAGAGAAGATGTGCTGCTGGGTTGGGGTGAGGTGATGGCACAGGCTCCCTCACTGATTCATGTCATTACCAAGGGTGAGAGCAGACCTTGGATTTTGGGGAGCAGCAGTGTTTTGGGGTCCCTGCAGGCAATGGGCAGCTCCAGCACATCCTCCCTGCAGCCACCCCACATCAGGAGCAGTCCATGTGCTGAGTCCTCTGCAGACCTCTTCAGCTGAGGATAATTTGCATGTGAGCAAAGGCCCACCGGGGTTTTTTGATCTTTATTTTTTAATAGGATAAAAAAGGTCTGGAAGCAACACAGAGGGCTGCAGCAGGCTGATGCAGGGCATGCAGAGCACCCACGTGTGCACAGTGGCTGATGGGAAGTGGCAATGGCAGTGCCGTGGGGCTCTGGTAATTGGTGTGTCCTGGTTTTCCTGCTCCCTGTGCTGGGGGAAGCTGGGTGCTTCCCTGTCTGAATGCCTGGGTTTACTCTGGGGCAAGGCATGACCTTGTATGCTTGTGTAGGTTAAAGGTGCTGCCATGGGCATCCTCTGCAGGTGTATCTGGAGGTGTTGGGCTGCTCCATGGCTCTGTGTGTGCTCCCCGTGCCACCCTTGGCAAACTCTGGGTCAGGAACCGATGGAGAAGGCAAAAGCACCGGTGCCTGTGGGTGCACCGGGCTCCCCATACCCTCCTTCGAGCCTGTGAATTCATAGAACCATGGGTTGGCTTGGGTTGAAAGGGACCCTAAAGATGGTCTGGGGGGATCCTACCGGGATATGGGACCCACTGATGATACCAGACCCTAAGGATCATCCCAGGCTGATCCCGCCGGGGGATGGATGAGCCCTGCCGATGCTGCCGGAGGAGGGGAGGGGGTCTGGCGGGATGGCGATGTCTGATGGAGGGTGGCAGGGAGGGGACGCCTCGGGGGCCGGTGCGGGCGGTCCGAGGGGAGGGCGATGCGCTGCCGGGGGCGGGCAGCCGGAGCCCCCCGGGACTGGCGGGGGAGCCGGGGGGCCGCANGGGAGTTCCGCGAGTTCTCCCGGCGGCAGCTCCGCGACATGGAACGGCTCTTCCGACAGTGAGTGTGGGGCGCGGGGAGAGGGGGGTCCCCGGGGGCCAGCGCCGGGGAGCACGGGGAGACCCCGGGCATCCGGCACCCAGGGCATCCCGGTTCCTGCATCCCCGCTATCCCGGCTTCTGGCAGGGCAGATGCCCCAGCATCTTTCACCCCGTGCCCCGTCCCTCCCCTGTTCCTTGTGAGAGGGACCCCCGTGCACCCCCAGCCTCCTGCGGGAGGGATCCCCCCGGCCTCTTGTCGGTGACTCCCCCCGCCCCAGCAGGGATGCCAGGGCACCTCCAATTCCTTGCAGGAGGGATCCCCCTCCTGCCCCTCTCAGGAGGGATGCCAGGGACACCCCTCTCCTCCCAAAACCCTTCCCAAGACTGGTGCCGGGGACACCTTCCCCCGGCTCCTTGCGGGCGGCGTTCCTGTGCGCCCCTCAATTCTTGCAGAAGGAACCTCCTGTCCCCCTGGTGCTGAGGCCAGAGAAGAGAGGGGAGCGGAGACCCCCACATTCCCTCTGCCGCATCACCGAGGGATCCCTCATCCCTGCAGTTCCAGGCCAGGCTGGGCTGTCCCCAGCATCCCTGCCCGCTGCGTGCCACCACGCGTGGCGGAGCGTGACTCGGAGCTCGGCCCCTGGGGAGGGGGGAGCTGGCAGCGAGCCTCCAGCCCTGGAAATTTCCAGGGGGAGCCAGAAATCGGGGGTGACTCCAGCGCGGGAACAGCCAGGGGCGAACGGGACAGCGCGGAGCATCCGCATGGATCCCGCGCTGCGTGCTTTGTGCGGGAGGCGTGGAGACTGCGCGACTCCGGGAAAGCGCCGAGATACGGCACGGGCGAAGGCATGGCTGCCACATGCCAGTGCCCCTCATCCCGTCTGGCACCGGGGGAGGATCCGCATCGGCCTCCCTGGGTGGGCTCGCTCGGACCCGAGCGGGGGATGGAGGAGCTGGGGGGATGTTGGAGGCAGTGCCCGCCCAAACGCGGGGATGGGGGGGCTGCGTGGGGTGCGGGCACACCCCGGGAACATCCCTGGCGCTGCACGGAGCCGCCCCGTGTCCTGCTGGGGGCTGTCACCCACCGCCAGCGCATGGCAGCGAGCCGGAGGCGCTGGAGGCTGTGCAGCAGGAGCGAGCCTGCGGCGGGGACAGCGCGCCCGGACTCCGCGGGGACACGGGGGGACAGTGGCGGCTCCCGGGGCCGGAGGCGATGGGTGGCCGTGCCCGGGGGTGCTCTGGGCAGCAGATGGCAGGGCGGGTGTCGGCGCCGCGCAGGCGAGGGAGGGAGCGGCGTGAGGAGCAGACGTGTTTGCTCTGGCAGCTGCGGCGTCTGGCTGCAGCCAAAGGAGCAGCGAGGCTCCGGCGAGGTTTGGGAGCCGGGGGGGGACTCCCAAGGGATGGATGCTCTGGAGGAGAGCCCTGCCGCACTGTCCTCGCCGCTGCTGCTGTCCTCGGGATGTGGCAATACGGCTGTGGAGGATAAAGTGATGCGGGGAAGGGTTTTGGTTCTCCACAGGGGAGATGGTGCCCTTTGGGAGATGCAGGATGCTGGTGTCCCAAAAAAACAGAGGAGGGGATTGAGAGAAAGGAAGTGCCCTGCATCTGGGGAGGTGGGATGAAGTGGCAAAGTCAGGCCAGGCAACTCACCCCTTGCAGGGAAACTCTGTGGGATGCAAGATGGAGAAGGACTTTGGACAAGGGCATGGAGTGACAGGACAAGGAGGAAAGTCTTCAAAAGTGACAGAGGACAGGGTTAGTTTGGATGCTGGGAGGAAATTCATCCCTGTGAGAGTGGTGCCATCCCTGGCACAGGGTGCCCGGAGAAGCTGTGGCTGCCCCATCCCTGGCAGTGCCCAAGGCCAGGCTGGACAGGGCTTGGAGCATCCTGGGATAGTGGAAGGTGTCCCTGGCCATGGCAGGGGGTTGGAATGAGATCATCTTTAAAGTCTGTTCTAACCCAAACCATTCCATGATTCTATGATCCTGTGCTCCAAGAGGGGTCCTGGAGGCAAAAATCATGTGGGATCTGTGCCCACAGCCCCACTCTGAGGGTGATGGCAGCAGCAGGCAGGGGTGAGCAGCACCAGCCCCATTTTGGGGTCCCTGGCAGATGAGGAGGGTTCTGCTGGAGACACAGACGGAGCAGACAGCAGCAGGGGAGGTACAGATGAGTCACGGACCTGCAGCATGGGGAGTGCTGCAGGGACAAGATAAAAAAAAAAAAAAAGCCCTGTCACAACGGGTGCAGTGTGTAGCTGCCCACCTACAGCGTGTGGAGCTGCACAAAGCTGGCTCCATGCTGGCTCCCCATGGAGATCCCACTCAGCACAGCCCGTGGTGCACAGGCAGTGGGCAGGGGAGGGGACAGGGGGGTGGCTGGAGGGGACGGTGGCATGGCCACAGGCAGGAGTCTGAGGAGGGGCATTCCTGACAGCTCTATAGCTCATCAGTGAGCAGAGCTGTGCTCAAAGCTCTCAGCCAAGCCCAGGCACCTGGCCAGGTGTGGAGCATGGATGGCACAGGCTCTGGGCAGTGAGGGTGGCTCACCTGGAGGTGTCACAGTGAGCAGGAAGTGGTGACATGGGGAGCAGTGGGCTTAGCCCCATGGCCTGTTATTCCCTCTGCAGCCAAGGGGAGCCTGTGCTCAGGCTCCTGGCACAGGGAGCTGGCAGCAGGCTTGGCAGCATCCTGGCAGGTTCTCCTGCCAAGTGCTGCACGGAAGCAGGCACGATCCTGGATGATGCTCCAGGGGCTTGTTAATGACTCAGTGGCAGCTCCCCTGAGGTCTGGAGAGCTGCCCGAAACCATCAGTGCCCAAGTCTTTGCTGATCCATCTTTGCTTCCCAGGCAGTGTGAGAGCACACAGGGTTCTGCTGCTGTGGGGGTCGGCGTGGGGGGCTGTGTGGGCTCTGCACCCCGTGGGGATGTGTCAGGATTGTGCCACCATCCTCCAGGTATGACGCAGGGAAAGATGGCTTCATCGACCTGATGGAGCTGAAGCTGATGATGGAGAAGCTGGGGGCTCCACAGACACACCTGGGACTGAAGAACATGATCAAGGAGGTGGATGAAGACCTGGACAGCAAGCTCAGCTTTCGAGAGGTGAGGAGGCTCCACGCTGGCAGGGAGATGTCCCCAGCCACTGTTTGGGCTGGTGAGATGGTGGGCAGTGGCTGTGGTGGCTTTGGGGTCTTCAGGGAGCCAATGCTGCCATTTCCCCTCGCAGTTCCTGCTGATTTTCCGGAAGGCAGCAGCAGGTGAGCTGCAGGAGGACAGTGGGCTGCACGCCCTGGCCCGGCTCTCTGAGATCGATGTCTCCACGGAGGGGGTGAAAGGCGCCAAGAACTTCTTTGAGGCCAAGGTGAGGCAGGGCCCAGGAGGTCCCACTGCGGGCTGGCCATGCTCCAGGGCAGTTTGGTGCTGGGTGGGCAGGAGATGGAGATGCTGAGGTGGGCAGGAGAGCTTGGCAGAGGTGACAGAGGGACATTCCCATCCACAGGCACAAGCCATCAATGAAGCCAGCAGGTTCGAGGAGGAGATCAAGGCAGAGCAGGAGGAGAAGAAGAAGCAGGCAGAGGAGCTGAAGCAGAGGAAGGCAGCCTTCAAGGAGCTGCAGTCCAACTTCACGCAGTGACAGGGCCAGGCAGGACTGGCAGCACTGCCTGTGCCACGTGCCAGCTGCCTGGGGAGCGGTGCCCGAGCTGTGCCACCCGGGCTGCCCCACGGCAGGACCCCGGTGTGGGCTCGGCACAGTGCCCACCTCGCTGGCAGAGCCCCCTCAGCTCTCCCCTCCCCTCTTGCTGTGGTGTCTGTAGGTGTTGTTCGTGCCCCCCACCTCCCCAGCGTGCCCCCCACCCTGTTCTCTGCCCACAGCTGCACTGGGGGTTGCTGCTGCTGAGTCCCAGGGGAGCCATGTCCAGGATGTCTGTCCCTGGGACACCCGTGCCCAGGCTGTTGTGTGTTGTGAGTGCACTGGGAGCTTTGCAGGAGAGGGGCTTGCACAGGTGGCCGTGCTGGCTTGGCAGCTGTTGGTATTGCTGTGTGTGACACCAGTGACAAAAGCCATGGCCAGGTGCTGGTAGAGGGGCTCTGTGTGTGTGTGTGTGTGTAGTGTGTGTGGTGCTGGGGGTGGGTGTCCACCCTGCTGATATGGAGCCCCCCAGGAGCTGTGTCTTACTTTATTTGGTACAGAAAGACAGCTGCTGGCTCGTGGGGCTGTGTGATGTTTCTTCATGTTGTGTTCAGCCTGGCAGGATGAGCGTGGTGGCCACAAGTGGTTGCCATTGGTCACTGAGGCTCTGGTGTTTGTGGGTTGCTGTAAAAACCCACGTCTGTCCCACAGTGTCCCCCGAGTGGCGGCATAGGGGGTGTGTTATGTTTGGTTTTTTAATTTAATCCCAAATAAACATTATATTTCTTAAGTGCTGGTTGCTGGGGTGCTGCTGTGGGATGGGCATGGGGTTTGGGTGGGGGAAGGAATCTGAGGAGTGGGGTTCCCACATGGTGGGAGATGGGGGCACTGAACGGGGATGAGCTGTGGTTCAGTGGCGTGGGAAGCAGCATGAGCCTGACCCAGGTGTGGGGACGTGGGCCTACCCAAGGCCATCAGCAGTGGTGCTGATACCTCCACCCTGTGGCACCTGTGGGGTTTTGGCTGGCCTTGACCACATCATCAGTGAGATAAGGAGACCTTGTGCACTGGGGTGGGGGGGGTGGCATGAGGGGTGCAGTGCCCTGAGGGAGTTGCTCCTCAGGGTTGGACCACCCAACCTGATGCTGCCCAGCACCCCAATGGCAGCATCATGGCTGGGGGGCTGCCCACAGGCTGTGCCCCAGGAGGGACCCTGCCCATTCCCAGAGCAGGGCCAGATGTCCCTGCCATGTCCCAGCACGGGGCCACCACATGAGGGGCAGATGTGGCCATTCCCAGGCAAGATACTGGGTGGGGCAGTGGGGCTGAGCGTGGAACAGTCCCCACATGGCAGTGGCAGTCAGGGCCACTCCAAGGTCCCCAGCAGCCTGCACACTATAAGAGGGGTGAGCAGCCCCACTGCAACACCTTTGGTCAACACAACCATGCTG
>VWYE01025635.1:133579-164346 GCA_013398995.1 Alaudala cheleensis | reverse complement strand
CCCTCTGAGCCCCTCGTTACTGCCCCAAGCTCGTTAACGAGTGGCTGGCGTGTGGCTGGGTGAGAAACGGCCGGGGAGAAATATGCTGCTGTCAGTGGTGATGTGATTGTGCTAACGAAGGGCGAGCGGAGCCCCCGCGGTGGTGCCAGGGCTGGTGGCTCTGGTGCCCCACCGGTGCCTCATGGCACTGGGCCTTGGACTTCCAAAGGAGCCGAAAGGGATCCAGCAGCCCTGGGGAGCTGGGATGGCCCCTCCCGGGGGGCACTGGGGTGTCCTGGGTGCAGTGGAGCATGGCATGGAGCTGCTGGAAAGGACATGGGGTCACTCAGATGTGGTGGTGATGCCAGGGACCACCCTCATCCTCACGGCTGCTGCTCTGAGTTGGGTTTCCCCCCATCCAAGGAGGTAGATCCAGCCTCAGGATGTGTTCCCATCACTCTGCCGGGCCAGCAGGCAGGAATGTGCTGGCAGCAGCTCCCAGCCGTGCTGGCCATGCTTGGCATCCCCCTTGGCATCCCTCACACCCCGAGCATGCTGGCGATGCCACTGGCGTGGGCACTGCCCTCAGCACCTCCGTGGATTTGGGGACTGGCTCTTGGGGATGCATTTCCCACCCCCAAGCTGCTCCCAGCTTTGGGGGTACATCCTGTGCCCCTCTCCCAGTGCTGCCTCACCTTCCTGCCCCTCTCCCCAGCCCGACTCCCAGCACCTGCCTGTGCCCCGGGCAGGCTGTGGCCCCCTTGGAGGCCCCTGCCCCACCCTCCCCTCGCCCCCAGCCCCGGGGGTGCAGGAATGCCTGCCTGGAAAGCCATGCCGGGCTCGGGTTGCCTGGGAACTGGGAAACCTGATCCCTGGGAACGGGGGCCGAGGGCAGGGGACATTCCCGGGCTGCAGCTGGTCCCCGGCCCCCTTTGTCTCTTTGCTCTGATGGGGCCCCCAGGAATAGAGATTTGGGCATGGGGGCTCGAGCAGGGCCACCCCTGGGGACACTGTGACTGGATGCTCCTGGGTGTCACCTTCCCATGTGGATGAGTGTCACCACTGGCTGGGGAAGGGAACCAAGGCCAGGTTGGACGGGGCTTGGAGGAACCTGGCCCAGTGGAAGGTGTCCCTGCCCATGGCAGGGGTAGGACAGGATGAGCTCTCAGCCCCTCCTACCCAAACCATTCCGTGACTCTCTGCAGGCCCCGGGATCAGCTGCTGCTGCGTGCCAGCAGCTGGGCATCCCGGCTGGCCTCGGGGATGGCACGGTGGCCATTCCAGGAATGCTGGGGACCTCTGTGCTGAAGCCACCCTCCCTCCCTCCCTGCCGGCCGTCATTGTCCCCACCACCCACCCTGACACGTGGCAGCTCCTGAGCATGCCAGGAGCTTCCCTCCAGTGGGGGGAAACTGAGGCACAGGGCAGGTGGTGGTGGGGACGCTGGGATGGGGACAATGGGGCTGGCTGGTGTCCTGCTGCCTGGTGGCACTGGGTACAGGGGGAAGGGGACCCAGGCACACGTGAGCTGCTCCTTTGGCTCCCATCCCTCTCCCTGTCTGTGCCGAAGCCCCGAGTGCAGGGAAGCCTTGATGAGTTTGACCATTAGCAGAAGAAGCCACTGAGCTAATTTTAGCCCTGGTAGCTAATTGCTTTCTGCGCTGCTGGGTGAGCCCACAACCTGCGAGTCCTCGGCTGTAACCTTGAGCCCTCCTGGCTCTGTGCACCGGGGTCCTGCCAGGGCAGGGAGCAGGATGGGGACTCTTCTGTGGGATCACTGGGCCCTGCAGGGGTT
This sequence comes from Alaudala cheleensis, assembly GCA_013398995.1. NCBI lineage: Eukaryota > Metazoa > Chordata > Aves > Passeriformes > Alaudidae > Alaudala > Alaudala cheleensis. The sequence continues at coordinate 162,572 of VWYE01025635.1, read as the reverse complement.
TCTGTGGGGTGTACGAAGCTGGGAGCAGCTGGGGTGCCTGGCAGGGTCCTGCAGCATGGGAGTGGTGTCCCTTGTGCCTTGTGAGGATCAGGGACGTGTAATGTGGGAGGACTCTGGCTGTCAAGGGTGGCCATGAGGTGTGGACCCCCACATGATGAAGGGAAATGCTGGGTTTGGACCCTCTTAAATGGAAATTGCTGGATCCCGAGGGCATTTCCCCAGGGAAGAGTGAGGCTGGGGACACACGTGCTCCCTGTTCCTGGCTGCAGGGACAGAGTTCTTCCCGGGATGGCTGGAGGTGCCTGTCCCTCTGTCCCCATCCTGCAGGTCCACCCTTCAACCCATCCCAGCTCATTGGCTGCAATCTGGGGCACGGGCTGGGGGTTTCTGGGGACGTTTGTGTCCCTTCCAGGAGCCCGTGTCCCCCTGCGGGGAGCAATCGAGCGCTGGGTGCCACGGGTGGCTGCCCCCAGAGGTCTCTGCAGGGTGGGACGCTCGGCGCTTCCCCTGCTCCTCCTTCCTCCTGGGCTTATCAGGGGTCAGGCTCAGAGCTCGGTGACGGGGCCCTGCATGGATCGGGCATCCCCAGCTCCTGGCAGTTCGTGAAGGGCTGGTTGGGGATGGAACAGGACGGGGACACGATGCCGGCTCCTGGCCCAGCGTGGGGCCGGGATGGATGGATGGACGGATGGATGGATGGCTGGAGGGGGCTGGGACCGGCGGGCACAATAGCTCTGGTTTCAGCACCCCGCCTTCTGCATGCCTGAAAAACAGCTGATGGCCGTGACGGGGGATGAAATGGGATTAGCTGCTGCTTCCAAAGGCAGCGCGTCCTGCCGAGCCGGACAATGCGCCCGCTGTGCCCCGCGGCCCACCACAGCCCTGCCCAGGGGAGCTCGGCGCTGTCCCCTGCCTTGGCTGTCCCCGGGTGGATGTGCCACTCTCCCGTGCTCCAGCACAGACCCCCGGGGGGTGCTGGAGCCCCCAGAGTGGCGTGGGCTGCACCCAGCCCCGAGCAGCTCCCAGGTGAGCTGTTGGGGTGGCAGGAACTCGGAGCTGTCAGCACTGGGTGCCCACCCTGGAGCCCCGCAGTGAAAGGGAGAAGCGAACCCCGTGGCACCTCTGCCCTGGCCCCCTGCCCTGGCCCCCCTGGGCACGGCGGGGACCCTCGGGGTGTCCCGGGGTGGGAGCCACGCTCGGCCCCAGCTGCTGCCGTGCCGTGCTCGGTGGAGTGAGCTGATGTTTATTTTGATAATGAGTTCTCAATGCATTCGCAAACGAATAAAATCAACTCATTAGGGTGGGAGGTTTCATTCCCAGCTCTGCCGCCGTTGGGGACCCGGCCCAGGCGGGGAGGAAGAGGATGGGTGCCTTCTTCGCCTCCTTGTTTTCGTTTTCCTCACTGGCAGGGCGGGCAGAGGGGCTGTGCAGGGCGGTGGAAGCAGGACGCGTGCGGGGAGCAGGGCACGGAGCTGCCGGAGCCTTTCCCCCGGGGCGCCGGGGGAGCCTCGCTCGCTTGGCTTCTCCCCATAAGCTTCACGTCAGGCTGGAATCGCTGGCGCGGCGTTGGCTGGAAAAGCCCCTCTGGCTGGGAGAGCCACAAGTGTGTGAATAAATGCGATGACCAGAGTTTGCTGTGCTGCCCTGGAAATTCAGAATGCCAGGCTGCCTGTTCTTCCCCCACCCGCGAACAGGGGCTGTCTGGGAAGGAAAATCTTTGGGAGAAAAAAAAGCTTTTCCAAGGAAAACTCATGTTCTCTGTCATGCTACAGCTATTTCTGTTTCAAGTGAGCAGTGCAGTGACTAATTAATACTTAGGAAAAAAAGATGTCTGGGCAACACCCCAGTAAATGGGCGAGTGCCCGGTGCGCGCTGGCTCGGGGCCGTGCCGCGGGGAGGGGATTCCGGCCACCAGCGCCTTCATCCCGCCTGGCACGGGCAGGGTGGGAGCTGGCAGAGCGTTTTCCATCCCGCGGGGCTGGAGACTCGATTGCGTCAGTGCCCTGGGAAGGGCTGAGTGGGGTTTTTCTTGTGGTTTCTCCCTTGTGTTTTTCTTTCCCCGCCTCGTTGGGATTCTCGGGGCGAGTCTGGGAAGCGGCTGTTGTTTGTATGTCTGTCTGTCCGTCTGCCGAGCATCCTGCGGAGCCGGGGGAGGTGGGACACGGGTGGTCCTGGGCAGAGGGGACATCTCAGGTGCTGTGGCGGCTCCATCAGGGCGGGCCTGCGGTGGCTTTGGTGTCCCATCCCTTTATGGACGCTGTGACCCCGGGAGTTTCCACAGCGCAGGGCTGTGCTGTCCTTCCAGGAATTCCTCGACTCAGCGTGTTCCGTGGGGCCAAACCCAGCCCTGAGCTGTGCTGCGCTGCCCTGGGTGTCACTCGGTGGGGTGGGTGAGAGGGGACGTCCCCCTGGGGACGGGGTCCGGGCTCTTGGGACCTCCACCTCGCTTGGCAGATGGATGCGGAGCCTTTTCCTGCCAAACCCAGGTGGGGAAGCTCCAGGCTCAGCTGGGGAGGGCTGAAGCGCAGGACGAGGGATGCACTTTAACCCCCTCTCCTGCCTGGCTGCTGGGGGGTCTGGAGGTGATGTCCGTCGATCCTTCCCTTCCTCAGTTTTTGGAGCCTCTCCCGGGCAAATCAGCCGCCGGATCTGGCCCCTCGGATAGCGTTGAGTCACTCTCCGGGTGTCCGTGACTCACAGCAGTGACCCAGATACGGCGGAGCTGCGTAATCGCGGGCTTCGGAGGGTTTCTGCCGTCGGAAGGAGTTTTGTCCAGAGCCTGGATCTCGTTACACATCCCCAGCGGGGCACGGGGCTGTGTCCTGCGGGGGGACAGGCTCAGCAGGACAATGTCCGTGCCACCCGCAGCAGGGCAGCCCTGCGGATGTCCCCTGGGCTGGTGGGGCTCCTGTCCCTTGTCCCCGCTTTGCTGCAGGTCCCTTCCAGCTCCTGGCAGCTCCACGTGTTTCGGTTTGGAGCTCCGTGCCCTGGGGCCAGGATTGGGATCAGACTCCGGGGTCCGGGTGTGGGGGTCCCTGGGGGCTGCTCGGTGCACAGAGCTCTTCTTGTCGCCCCCCGGGCTCGGGGCCGGGCACGCACAAGGCGGCCGTGTGTGTGTGACTGTTTGGGGTTTCCCGGGAGGGAAATGTTGGTTTTTCCAGCCGCAGGGATGGGCAGGCACACAGCCCTGCTCTGTTCCCAGCCATGGGGCTGAATAAATCCCTGTTTCCCGGCCAGGGCTGACGTTCCTCCGTTGGTTCTGGGAGCATTTCAAGCCTTACCTTACCCACGCTGTCCCTGGGGTGCACCCGGCTGTGTCCCCAGTGCACAGGGATGGGGGCTGAGGAATGTCCCGGGCTGTGGTCCATGGGAATCCTGAGGAGACTGGCATGGGTCTGGCTCTACTGCAGCAGGCAGAGGAGGGTCTGTCACCAGGTTTGGGACCCCTGATGGCCGGGGACATGGGCTGGGAACTGCTGAGGTGTTGTGGAAGGGATTGCCAGGATGAGACTGCAGGGCAAGGTGGCTTCATCTCCAGCATTGCTGCCGGGAGAAGGGAGATCCTGAGCCTTTTTCCAACACCCCTTGTGCTGGGGGAGCCCCTCCCCACGTCCCCCATCCCTGCAAGGGTTCACCCAGGCATGGTGAGGCTGCCCATGGCCCGCTGAGCCCGCCAAGAGCCCTGGCTGTGGAAGAGGAGCTTGTTATGGAGCCATCCTGCTTTTAATTAACAAATTAAAATCCTAGTTAACAATCCAGCCCCAGGGCTGTTGGAGGCTGGGAGAAGCTGGAGCGTTTGTTATGGAAACAGCAGTTAATTAACAAATAAATAAATAAGTATGGGCCTGGAGACAGATGTGGGAGGAGGAAGGGGAGATGGCTTTGTGTCCCACTGGCCTGGCCTGGTGGGATGCAGTGAGGGAGGAGGACATCCATCCATCCATCCATCCATCCATCCATCCATCCATCCATCCATCCATCCATCCATCCCTCTGTCCTGGGGGCTGCCATGGTCTGGGGTGGGCATTGCCAGCTCCCTTCAGAGCCACTGAGTGCAGGGGGCTCGTGCTGGCAGTGCCAGCACAGATCTGGCCATGTCCCATGCCAGGGCCAGCTTGGCTGGGCTTGGGGCTCCTGGTCTCAGCCTGGGCTTCTCCTGAGCACCACCAGCTCCAAGAATCACCCCTCCCCAGTGGCCTCTACCCCCACGCTGGGACCAGGAAGCACCACGACACATCTCCAGCAGAGATGGATGAGGTGTGACACCGGCAAAACTGCTGTGCAGCCTGCAGGTGACACCAGTGCCATGCTGGGGACAGCAGGAGGAGGGGACAGCACTCGGGGGGCAGCGCTGGGGGCTGCTCCTGCATCCCTGTGCAGGGACTGCCGTGGTCCCCATTGATGTCACCTTTGTCCTGGCTGTGTGGAGGATCTGGGGAGTGCTGGGTGCTGCCAGGGAGGGGGTGCTGAGGCCGTGGCCTCCCTGGCTGTGCCCTGCAGTGGTCAGCTTGGATTAGCCACAGGGATGTCACCGAGAGCCCTGGGCAGTGTGTGCTGCCAGCAGGGATCATCACCGCGGGTGGCTGCTGGCTGCTGATGGGCCCTGCGGGGGTTTGGGGTCACCGTGCTGCTCCCTGAGGCACTGTGGGGTCACCTGGAGGTCTCACTGCCACTGGAATGTGACCCAGTGCCATAGGCAGGGGTGTCTGTGAGATGTGACCCAGAGCCATGGGCTGAGATGGTTGTGAGATGTGACCCAGTGCCATGGGCTGAGATGGGTGTGAGATGTGACCCAGTGCCATGGGCTGAGATGGGTGTGAGATGTGACCCAGTGCCATGGGCACAGGTGGCTGTGACCCAGTGCCACTGCCAGGGGTGTCTGTGGGATGTGACCCAGTGCCATGGGCAGGAGTGACTGTGGGATGTGAGCCAGTGTCACAGGCAGGGGTGTCTGTGGGATGTGACCCAGTGCCATGGACAGGCTGTGGGATGTGACTCAGTGTCACAGGCAGGGGTGGCTGTGGGATGTGACCCAGTGCCATGGACAGGCTGTGGGATNTGTGGGATGTGACCCAGTGCCATGGGCACAGGTGGCTGTGACCCAGTGCCACTGCCAGGGGTGTCTGTGGGATGTGACCCAGTGCCATGGGCAGGAGTGACTGTGGGATGTGAGCCAGTGTCACAGGCAGGGGTGTCTGTGGGATGTGACCCAGTGTCATGGACAGGCTGTGGGATGTGACTCAGTGTCACAGGCAGGGGTGGCTGTGGGATCAATGTGAGGATCTGAGCCAGTGCCTGTGTGAGGATGTGGGTGGCTGAGGGAGTCCCCATGGGGACAGGACCCCTCTGCCAGCCCACACCGGGTTTTTGTGAGGTGATGATGGGGCAGAGCCCACGTCCCTTCTGCAGCTTCCCCTTCCCAAAGGCTTGAGGGAAGGAAATCAGTTTAAGCTGCAGCTCTGCCAACCCTGCCGTGTCACACAGGCGGGAGCCGTGCTCCGCTGAGCAGCTCCTCCAGGTCTGCATCTCCCTCAGCCTCCCCCTTAATCCAGTTACCACACCTCTGCAATCGGCTTACAGCGTGTAGGGAACCCCAAATCCCCTCTGAGGGAGGTGCAGGGAGCGGGCCAGTGGTGCTGGAGCTCTGGGCTCTGCCTGGTCCAGCCCAGCGCCTCACTGGGGTGGTAACACCAGCTCCAGCTCCCCTCCTTTGCCAGCCCTCCTGGGGTCATGGGCACACGTCCTTGCTCCCTTTATGGGAGGTGTCCCCACACTCCGAGATCTACCCAGGACCCAAAAACTCCTTTTTTCCCGTGTCAGGGAATTGCTAAAGCAGCTGCACAAGTAAGCAGGGGGTGGATGGAGATGAGCTGCCCATCTCCAGCCGTGTCCTTCCAGCTGGGTAGGAGCTGTGACCTGAGCCCAGGGGACAGGGTGCCCATGGCCAGCAGCCCCCCTGTGCTGTCCCCATGGCATGGCAGCAGCTCCCAGCGCTGTGGGCAGCCTGGCAGCTCAGTGAGGCATTGGAGCAAGGACTGGTGTGATGCAGCAGCGAGGTCACAGCAGGGCACATGCTGGTGGCAGGCGGCTGGAGGGCACTGGGTGCCAGCCCCTGGAGCCTCCCAGCTCTTCCCTCGCCGCGGGCACAGCCCCTGGCACGGCTTCGGGCTCTGCTGCCGGGGGGATGTGGCCGCTGTGAGATGCTCCTGCATCCCCGAGCGCCGGCAGCGCCTCCCGGCTCCACAAGGGGGGTTTTGTTTTTATCCCGGTGATCCCGGTGGGATCGGAGCCGGGCGGGGGGGGCTGTCCAGGCTGAAAACCCCCTTAGCTCCTTTTTGCTGGGGCTCCCACTGCACCCCGGTGTCTCCTGGGCCGTGGTGCTGTGGGGGGGCCAGCCCGAGACCCCGTGCCCATCTCAGCCCACCAGAGGGGCAGGGCCGCCCGTGCCAAGAAGGAAAATCGTGTCCAGCCCTGTTTTCCTCACGGCAAAGGACAGGGGGGGAATTAGCAGCCCCAGAAGCTGCAGGGCGCCGTGTCCAGGTCCCCCTCTGTGGCTGCTGTCTGGGAATTCTGTGGGGTTGGGGAACTGGCACCTCTGAGGAAGGGCTGGGGCGTGGGGTGAGAAGGAAAACCTGGAGGGCCAGGGCTGGGGGATGGGAGAGACGGTGTTCTCCAGTGTTCTGTGGGAGCTGCAGCACCCTGAGCGCACCAGTCCAGGAACTGATCCCCCAAAAGCTGCGCCCTGCCCGCGCTGCCTCCCCACACCCCCAGCTCCGGCAGGAGGACTTCCCACCCCGGCTCCCTCCTCCTCGGAGCACCGAACCCCTCCTAAATAATTCAGGAAGGCGAGTGCCTTCCGCAGGGGCTGCGGATAAACGCGGTAAATGGCTGAGAAATGGAGCGTGTCCTTCGGGAGCCGCCTCGCAGCCGGGTGGCCGGGCCCCTCTCCTCCCTCCCGGCCCAGGTGGGGACTCCGGGCCCGCGCAGGTACGGGGAGGAGGGATCGGAGCAGAGCTGCCGAGGCCGCTGGAGCATCGGGAATTGCATTTCACGGCTGGGCAGGCTGGGATACCAACCCGGCCCCGTGCGCCCGGCGCTCGGAGAGGAGATAAGATTTGATTAAGAAGGCTGCTATTAATTTATGGCAAGTACACTCACGGCAGTGGAGAGGTTGCTTTTAATTAATAGCCAGAAGGAGAGTTTTAAAGCTCTTGGTCTCAGTGGGGGGGGAGGAGAAGGGAGGGAGGGGAAAGCAGGGAAGGAAGGGAACAAAGTAAGTTGGGAGGATTAATGGTCACATCTGCAATTATAAGTCTTTTTCTTAGTAAAAAGGGCAAAAAAAACCCCACATCAAAAGACACGCCGTGGGTGAGGGTGTGCGGGGCAGCCGGGCTGATCCCTGGGGAGGAGACGGGTGGGACTGAGCTGGGTGCCTTTGGCACTGCTCCATGTGGGCAGCAGGGCTGCCCCTGGCACCAACCCAGCCTGGGGGGACAGCAAGGGACAGCAGCGTGTCCCTGTGGCTGCTCCAGGGCCAGCTCTGCTGGGATCAGCACCGAGGGCCAGTGCTGGGATGGGTCTCATGGAAGAAATTATTTATTGTGAAGGTGCTGAGGGCCTGGCACAGGGTGCCCAGAGCAGCTGTGGCTGCCCCTGGATCCCTGGAAGTGTCCGAGGCCAGGTTGGAGCACCCATGTGATAGTGCAAGGTGTCCCTGCCCGTGGCTGGGGTGGGTCTGGATGGATTCTAAGGACTTCCCCAAACCACTCTGGCATTTGGTGACTCTGTGATTTTGGCTGTGGTGATGATGGGATCCAACCCCATGGAATCCCCTGGGAGGCTGCAGGATGTGGCTCAGGCTGCTCTACACCTGCCCAGGTGTTGGGAGGAGGGCGAGCAGGGCTCAGCCAAGGTTCCCAAACCACGCTGACTCATTCTTGGCTCCATCCTTGGCATCCCCAGCCCGAGCCTTGTCCCCTTGGTCCCCGCCTGGCTGCACGGTCGCGCTCTGTGGCTCCCCAGGTGCCGGCGGCGCTCGGCATTTCAATTCCGTGTTTGCTTTTTATTAAGGGGATGGAGCTGTGTCTCAGGAATACTAATGGCTCCAGCAGCGGCTGAGAGAGCCACTAATCCCCCTGCACCTGCCACCGGCCACCAGGGACCCCGGGAGGGCCCCACCTGGGGACACCGGGAGCACCGGGGGCCGTGCCCGGGCGTGGCGGTGGCTCTGTGCCCTTGGGGACACTTGGGCCATCCAATTGACCTGGTGGCTTTACCATCACCCGCTGAAAAACTGATGCTTCCCAACCTCACCTGGCATCCAACAAGCTGAGAATGGGGCTTAGCCAAGGGGTTTGGGCAGGGATTCACTTGTCCCCAGGGCCACAGTGTCCCCATCACCTCTTGGATCCCCTGGGGCCACTTCTTCTTGCACCCTAATGAGGCTGTGACCCCACCGGGGTGCTCGGGGACACTCTGGTCCCCCATGGGTGCTGGTTTTGGGGTTCCTGGGTGAGGTTCCCCCTTCCCCAGCCTCCCCCCAGCTGTGGCACGGCTGCAGCGGCGCCGGGGAACCGAGCGGCGAATATGTTCCACAAATGAATAATAAAAACAAAGGAAAATTACCCTCTTATTGAAACTCGTTTTATGAATAAAACAATTATTCTGGTAATTGAAAAAATGTGTCGTTAAATTAAATGCAGTGGTTCCTATTAAAATTTTAGTGGATTTCTTCTTCTCCTCTGTTTCTTTTTCCCCCCTTTTTCCTTGCCTCCCTCCCTCCTGCCTCCGCTGGCGGCTAAAGGCTGGTAATTATAGCGGAGGGTTTCGCTTTCTCTTTATTGTTTTTTAATCTCTTCGTGCTGTGGAGCCAGCAAGAGGCTGATGCCGAAGAGATTTAGCTCCATCTCCCCGTGCTGGGAAGGGGGGACTGGGGTGGGAGCTGCTCGGTGGCAGTGCCAGGTGGCAGTGCCACCTCTCCTGGAGGGTTGGCATCCTCCTTTCCAGGCTGCCAGCCTCCTTTTCGGGTGATGTGCCCCGGGAAGGATGGGGGAGCCCTGGGAAGCTGCGGGGATGAGCAGGGACATGGCTCTGGCCCCTCTCTGTGGTGCAGGTGGGGTGTGGGCAGTGCAGTGGGCACTTCCCAGGGCTGCGTCCTGGTGGCACCAAAGAAGGGCTGTTGGGAAGGAGGAGGAGGGTGGAGTTGTTTTCCCTGAGGCAGGTGCTGGTCCCTCTTGGGTACCTGGAGCCCGCAGGTTCAGAACAGCCCCAGGTCCCCGTGGGCATCGGCTCCGTTGGGATTCCTGGTGCATCCTGCTGGATCGTGGTAACCAGCAGGAATGGGCTGGTCACCTTCCAGCAGGTGAGCTGGGCAGGGCAGGGATGTCACTGCTGTCCCCAAGGGGCGGTGGGGGTGACACTGAGCTGAACACAAGCAGAGATGGGGACTGTGCTGTCCCCTGGATGGTGGTGCCAGGCAGGAGGGGACCCGCGTGTCCCACGAGCTGCTTCAGAGGGGACCTGTGGAATTGGATCTGCTGCCCCCATCCCCATCTCGCCTCTGAGAGGGAAGAGGAAAGGCGGGGGCCGCACCCCCCGTCCCCGCCACCCCCCTGCCAGCAGCTGCCAGGCAGAGCCGTGCCCTTGGCAGCCATTCCGGGATTCCTCCAGGCTTAAAACTCCCTGTCCCTTCCCATCAAGAGGGATTTGAAGCCGGGTAGAGGGGAGCTTAGTTCCCAGCTCGCCCATTAGGGCCGGGAATTAGGATCCATTACGGCTCTTTGGGGAGCCCTGCCCTACATCCGCGCCCGCTCCGGCTCTAAAGCCCCGCCGGCCCTGAGGTAACTAAAGCGCAGGGGCCAAGATTGTGATCCCATTAGGCGGGATTAGTGCCGTGCCAGGGCCTGGCATTAGATTGTCAGGGGAGGGATTGAGCTGGGAATGTCCCTGTCCCTGTCCCCCCTTCCCTGCTGCCAGCCCTTGGAATCCCGATCCGTCACCGCCGGCAGCTCTGGGGTCAGCGGTGAGGGCAGGGTGGGGACAGAGGGGTTTGGTGGCACCTTTCTTTGTGAGGGGACACTGCTGGCATGGCCTGGCGTGGCAGGGGGTGGCACAGGAGCTCCGCAGTGTCCCGTGCCGCCGGCAGATGTGCAGATGTTCCTGGAGACGCCCCTCGCTGCCGCCTGTGTTTGGAAAGTGATGAATTTCTGCACCAACTAATTAGCCTCTAATTAGCAAGTGGAGTGTAAACAGTCACAACAGATGGGGGAGAGGCGGAATGAGCAGTAATGACCCTTCGTATGGGGGGGACGTGGCTGTCACCCACCGGGAGCCCTCCCCCAGGGACAGGGAATGGCAGCTGCCATCCGTGGTGACATGGTGGGAGCTCCATGAACCTGGATTTGGTGCTTCCAGGGCCTGTCAGGGATGCTGGGAGAGTGCAGCTATCCCCGGGGAGCAGTGCTGGGATGGCTGGTGCAGATGGAGAGGGAAACTGAGGCCGGGGACTGCAGAGGGGACTGGGGATGAGGGGGACAGTTCTGCTCAGGATTGGGGCCCCCCACCCTTCTCCCCTGCAAGAGCTGGTGTGGGCATCCTCTGGGAGCCACAGGAACAGCTGGTTTGTCCATGGAGACCTGGCACTTGGGCTCCTTGGAGGGGCACGGGGCTCCCAGGAGGATCAGGAGGATCCCACTTGAGCTCAGTGCCACCTTTACCCCTCACAGAGGGTCCCCAGGACCCCCATCCCTGCTATTCCCTGCTGTGCTTGGGGTGGGTTTGCCCTTCTGGGGGCACGGGGCTGTGACCTTCGCGGGAGGATCACCAGGGAACGATCCGTGTGGAATTAGGAGCCGCCTCTCCTCCTCTGCGCCGTTTTTCACCCCTTAATGCAGAACAGATGGCTCGGGCGCTTCAAAGCGTGATGAGCCTTAGCTGCTTAAAATCAAATTAGGATGGATGCAAACGGCGGGCGGGCCCAGGGGAAGGTAGAGCTGCAGCACCCTGCCTGCCAAACACCTCCCAAACACCCCCAGGACACCTCCCAGGTGCCTCCCAGACACTGGGTGTTGGTGGGGTGCAGGGGGTCACTGGGCAAGCCGGGTCTCAGTCCCACAGGATTGGGGGAGCACAGGCTGGACTCTGGCAAGTGCTCCTGAGGGTGCTCCTGAGTGATCAGCATTCCCTGGGGATCAGCCCACAGCTGCATCGTGCCCTGTGGGCCCCAGGCAGGTGCGTGGCTCATTTTCCTGGTTTCATGCAGGAGGTGTTTGGATCAGGAGCTGCCATCTGGCTGTGCCATGTCCCCATCTGGGCACTGTCCTAATCCCAAAGTCTCTGGGGTGGCGTGGGCGAAGCCCCGGCCCTGCAGGTCACACCGTGGTGGGGACACGTGTGGCTATCCCCGGGCACAGGTGACACAGACCCTGCACTGGGATGTTCCTGTGTCCCCACTCCTGGGGCACCCTGAGGGCTGCAGGGCTGCTGTGAGCTCCCCAGGCCAGGGAACAGCGTGGCTGAGGGTCAGGCTGGCAGCAGTGGTGCCAAACCCCACAGCCCGGGCACCACTGTGCCTCTGGGACATGCTGGGCTGATGCCTCAAAGTCCAAATCCATCTCGGATCTGAGGCAGGGACGCCAGGAGGAGTGAGGGCTGCCCCTTCCAGCCAGCGCTGCTGAAGGTCAGAGAGGAAGATTAAATTAATGAGCCACGAGCTGCTCCTTCCCTTCCTGATGCCTGGCACCCAGCACCACCGTGCCCTCCCCTTTGCCAGGCAGGATGGTGTAAATCCACTGGGCACTTCCATGTGGGTGTGCAGGAGCCAGGACCGAGGAGAGGGACCCCCAGTGCATCTCTGGGTGCCTCTGAGCTCCCACAAACTCCTGTCACACCCCCAGGGTGGTGGGCACTGCCTCAGAGCCGCTCACGGCGCGGGGATCCGCGGCAGGAATTCAGCTCAAGCAGACAAGAAAGCAAAGCCCTACCCCAAAGTAAAAAACCCAGAGCTGTGATTGAACGTGCACTTGAAAGCTGCTGGGGAATATGAATGTGCCTTTGAAGTAAAAGGGCTTCCATTTGTTAAGCAGAAAATGGAGCTGTGTGGTTCGATTTATAGTTTTACTTAGCAAATAAAACAGGAGAGGAGTAAGTGGTTGTGCCTCGCTCCGCTCGCAGTCCCTCCGCCCCTTCACCCCCCGAGTTAAAAGCTCGGAGATGCTACAAAGGGAGCCGGGAATAAAGCAAAGAGGCAGCTTAGATGAACCTGCAGCGGGCTGAGCCCTGGTGGATGGGCTGCTGGAATGGTTCAGGGAGGGACAAGGGACAGGGAAGGGGGGAGGTGGCTGCGGGGTGATGGAACCATGGAATGGTTTGGGTTGAAAGGGACCTTAACGATCATTTTGTCCCACAGGGTCCTGATCCCTCTCCCTCCTCTCTCCACAGACGATGTCTCCCCCTACTTCAAGACGGAGCCGGTGCGGAGCCAGGTGCATCTGGAGGGGAACCGGCTGGTGCTGACCTGCATGGCCGAGGGCAGCTGGCCCCTGGAGTTCAAGTGGCTGCACAACAGCCGGGAGCTCACCAAGTTCTCCCTGGAATACCGGTGAGCCTGGAGAGGGCAGTCTGAAGGGACTGTCCAGGGAGGTTTGGAGTGCCCATCCCTGGAGGTGTCCAAGGAAAATGAGGTGGCACTCGGTGCTCTGAGCTGGGGACAAGGCAGGGATTAGGCACAGCTTGGATGTGATGACCGTGGAGGTCTTTTCCAGCCTCAGTGACTCTGGGATTCTGAGTCTTCCTGAGCATCCGTGGCAAATCCTGCCCGTCCTGCTGGTCCCTGGCAGGTGCCAGTGCCAGGGCTGCCATCCTGGGAGGTGGCACAGAGGCAGCACTTGGCAGCCCGGGAGCTGCCGGCTCTGTTTGCAGAGCAAACGGGGAGTTTAAGCAGGTCAACACCGGGGATGAGGTGTTTGCACAAGCGGATTAACACCTTAACACCGGGCTGCAGATCACAGCCCGCCCGTGGCTCCCTGGGAACAGCCAGAGCAGGAAGGGGCAGGGCAGGCTGGTGTGAGAGAGTGCCCAGATCCAGCCCCGTGTGCCCACTGATCCTGGCTCAGAGTGACTCCAGCCCCTTGGAGATGGCCTTTAAATCAAGGCGGGCACCTCTTGCCATCTCCTCTGAGTGTGTGTGTGTCATCCTCTCTGTTTTAATCAATAATTCAGGTCGAGACAAGCCGTTCCCCCTTTCCAGGCATCGAATCCGAAGGCTTCGTGTTGCTGTAGCAACGCGGGGCTGCTCCGGGATGCCGGGAACGCAGAGAGAGAGGCTGGGTGACGTCGTGCGCCGTGCTGGGACCCTGGAGCCCTCCTTGGGGACCCTGGGGACTGTCCCCTCCTAAGCCGTGCCCCCTGCAGTGCCCTGAGTCCCTGCCTTAGGGCCCTGTGGGATACCCTTGTCCCTCTGGTGTGGAAGTTCAGAGACCTGTTGAGCCCCACAATTCCCACAGCTCGCTCCTGCCAGGAGTGCAGCTCTTTCCCAGGCAGGAGAAAGGAGTCAGGAACCTGATCCTGGTCCCAGCTCTGCCCTGGGACTGGGTTGGAGAGACTGAGTCACCTTCAAACCCAGAATGGCGATTCTGACTCCTTTTCCTGAGCTTCTCCTGGGTTTGATCCGTGCCTCAGTTGACCCTTCAGTAGGAAAGGGCCCAGCAGTGGTTTCTGTGCTCTGGGATGTGACTGATGCTCCACATCCCTGCACCCCTGCATCCCTGCATCCCTGCTCCAAGGTGACTCCCCTCCCCTGGAGCCCTCAGGCCCTGGCTCCAGCATCCAGGCAGAAAGGATTAAAGAAGGAAGCCAGAAACCAACCAAACAAACACGTGGGGGAAACCCAAACAAACCCAGCGCAGCCAATGGAGCAGAGAAGCCGCTGTGCAAATCCCTGCTGGGCTCCCCTGGAAGCTGCCAGCATCCCTTGGCTCTGCCCGCGGCTCCGTGGGGATTTGGAGTGTGGAGATGAGGGCTTGGCTGTCTTGCCTGGCACTGGAGGCTGCTGGTGAGAGAAGGCGAAGGACCAAAATTAGTGATGATGGGCAGAAATTGAATTTTAATAGAGCTGTCGGTGGCGCGGAGCCAGCCCGCTCAGGCAGTGGGAAGGTTGTAATTAAAAGTTAACGAGTTTAGAAACAGAGTAATCCTTGGGGAGGGGAGGGCTGGTGCTGCTGACCGGGGAGGCTCAGGGATGTTCTTGGCCATGTGGGGCTGGCTCTGGGTGCCGTGGGTCAGGGGTTTGGGGTGCTCCAGTCCCTCCCAGCTCGGTGCTGCCGTGTGTCCCCCGGTCCGGGGACAGCAGGACGTTCCCCAGAGCCTGGCTGTGCCCATGGGGGAGGTTTTGGAGCGGATGAGGGGACAAGGTGCTGCGGGGGGCTGTGCCCAGGGACTGGCTGGGCTCGGGGCCATCGCCTCACGATTCCCAGCCAGGTTTGGTGGCTTCACCTCGCGGTTCCCAGCCAGGGCTGTGTCTCCAAGCGTTCCATCCTCATCCTCCTCACCGCTGCTCCCCAGTTCCTCTCCTGAGCAGAGCATCCCTCCGGCACCGCAGTGGCCCCTGTGCATTTCCCCCGTTTTGGGGGGCTGTGGGCAGGGGCTCGCTGTCCCCCCGCCCCCCTGCAGCCTCCCCGCTCGGTGCCCGCCGGTGGCCGGAGGAGCTCACGCCGCGTTTCCAGGGAAGGAGCCGCTTCTCCCAGTTTGGCAGCGTTTCCATGGCGACAGCCCTTTTCCTTCCCGCAGCGGTTCCACCGCCACCGGAGCGGCTCTGGGCGTTCGCCGAGGGCCGGGCGGGCAGCGGGCTCGGCCTGTCCCTGCTCCCGAGCCGGGCCGTGCCTCTGCGTGGAGCCGATCCCTCGGCAGCATCCCTGGGGAGCTCGGCGGGATCACTTGGCTCCGTGAGCGTTGGGAGCCAACCTCCCTGAGGAGCATCCCCGGGGATTAGGAGTGATGAGGGACTGCAGAAGGACCGGGGACCGGCGTGGGGCTGTGTGCTTGTGGAATTATCCCCCCCGGGAGCCATCCCTGGGGTCTGTGGGAGATTGGGCACCAGCCTGGCTCGGTGTGTGATCGTGGAGCCGTCCCTGGGGATGGCAGCATCCCAGCTTGGTTCCACATGCATGGAGAGCTGTTCCCTCAGGGGCATCCCGGGGGATTGAGCAGGATGAGGGACCCCCGAGGGATTGAGCAGCAGCCTGGCTCTGTGTGTGAGAGTGGAGCCATCCTCCCTCAGGAGCATCCCTGGGGGGCTCAGGGATCAGCCTGGCTCTGTGTGTGCCCATGGACCTGTGACCCCAGGGACATCCCTGGGGGCTGGAATGGGCTCAGGGACCCCCTACCTTCCCCTCTCCTTACTCCCTCTATTCCCTGCTGCTGGCATGGGGTGCAGGGGGCTGTTTTCCCACGGGATCCCTGCTGCTCCCCACTCTGGGGACCCCACAGATGCCCAGGGAGGTGACAGCAGGCTGGATGCCCACACACTCGGGTAGCCAGGCCCTGCTGGCCAGGACCAGCTCTGTTTGTGCCTCCAGGGTCTCTCCAGTGCTGGGCTGCTCGTCTGAGGAATCATAACATGCAAATCAGGCAGCTTGATGTCTTTAATGAAATCCTCGGAAGGAAAGCGCTCCTCTGGTGAATTGAGGATATTTATTTCTCATACAAGAAATTTAACATGCAGATTAGTTGGGGCTGGTAATTTATCACATGAGATTGTCCTATTAAGGGCTGCATCGAGTCCTGCTGCCTTCGGAAATTACCTTACACATAGATTACCTCTGGACAGGCTCCCATCCGTAGGGATGCATCTTCGTGCTCCTAAATCAGCCCTCGTGCCTCTCCTCACGGCCTCCGCAGCTGGTGCAGGACTCCAGCAGCTACTGAAGGATTTCCTGCCTCCTCTCAAGAGCCCAAATCCCCTTTGCTGGAGCTTGGAAAAGTGGAATTCCATCTCTGACTCCTGCTGGCTTTGCCCCAGCTCCTGCCAGCCAAGCAGGGCTGGCACAGCTGAGCCTCCCCGTGCCACCCCAGGCCAGCCCTGGGGTGGGTTTTCCAGCACGTGGTGTCTCTGATCCATCTCCATCTCCTTCCAGGAGCCTTTCAGCCTGGGCTCACTGAGATCTGGGGCAGATTTGGGGCTCTTTCAACCCCAGCTCTTCACTGGGCTGTTTGGGGTGTCCCCCGGGGGTGCAGGGACACAGCTGGCTGCACACACAGGACTCTGAAGTGCCTTTTTTGGCCTGCTGAGGATCCCAAATGCTTGATATCCAGAGTTTATCCCCAAATTATGTTAAATACAGAACCAGGAGCCTCTGAAAATCCCAGACTTGGGGCAAACAGGATGGATCAGCCCTGGATTCCTGCTGGAATCTCAGCCTGTGCTGCTGCTGCTCACCAGGAGCTCATCCCTGCTCTGGTGGGCCCAGCTCTTTGCCAGCCCAGGTGTGAGGCCCATCCCTGTGCCTTGGGGAGCTAATTACCGTGCAATGACTTAATTAATGGGAGCTGGAGAACATTGCAAGGGTTGCATCCAGGCTGGGTGGGGGCCCAGCAGGGCGTTCCTGGTTCCTGTGGCTCCAGCCTGGCCCCTGGCACCTTTGGCATCACTACAGGTGGCAAAGCCCTGGGAGTGCCCGTGAGGAGTGAGGGCAGCATGGGATGGTTTTTCCTGGGAATGTGCTGGGGAGGCTCCTGCCTTTCTCTGTGCCTTGTTTGGAACTGGGGGGACACTTGAATGTTGGCATGAGGAGATGTGGGCACAGGACAGTGGTGCCAGGGAACCACAGCAGTGCCGGGGCTGGCAGGAGGCACGGGCTGGGATGGCAGCACAGGGAATCTCCTTGCTGGGATCTCAGAGGGGCTCAGGAGCCGCAGTGGAGAGGACAGGGAATGGGAGATGCCACCGGATCCGGGAGCTGGCTCGTGGTTTGCAATGCACCAAAGCCCTCCGGATGCCGCAGCACGGATCGAGGCTCGCTCCGTGCCCGCTCTGCAGGAAGGAGGCTGATTAATACAAGGGCATTAATTATTAAATGCCTCGTTGTTCTGGCAGGGCCAATTGAGGCAGCGATTTACGGGGCTCGCCCGATTCCCACGGCCGAGGGAAAACACTCCGGGCAGGAGGAGAGGCAACAGCCACGTGGATGCGAGCAGAGCCTGCTCCAATCGGGAGCTAATTGAGATCCAATAGCCCGGTTAAACGGGGCCGATGGAGCTCCAGGGGGGTGCTCACAGCCTCATCGAGCGCTGGCCCGGAGCAGGGGCCGGGACACGGCTCGGATGCTTCGAGTCGTTAAACCTCTGCTAAGTGTGTTTTAATGCTCACTTGACATTTCATTATCCCACAGTAACTATTCAAACACACGTCCCCTCCAGAATTAATTAGTCGTTATACAGGATATTAATCAAAGGGGACTGTGCCAGTGTGCTTCCATCCCAAATCCGATCCAGCTGTTGCTGTTACTGGGCGGCATTGGAAGAACCTCGCAGATTTCTGCGCTCTTCTGGCTTTCAATTTGATGGATCAAATCCTTTGGCTGCTGCTTTTCCCGGCCCTTCTCCACCCCCTCAATCTAAGAATAATTCGGCAGCGTCAGCCCCACGCTCCTCAGCAGCCCTACAATAACAGAGCCACGGCAGCAGCCGGGGCTGGGGCACGGAGCAATGGGGACAATCCGGGGGACACGGTGATGCCAGAGTGGCACGGAGAGGAACAGTGGGGACAATCTGGGGGACGTGGTGATGCCAGAGTGGCACGGAGAGGAGCAATGGGGACAGTCTGGGGGACGTGGTGATGCCATGCCAGGGTGGCACGGAGAGGAGCCATGGGGACAATCTGGGGGACACAGCGGTGCCCTGCCAGGGTGGCACGGAGAGGAGCCATGGGGACAATCTGGGGGACACAGCGGTGCCCTGCCAGGGTGGCACGGAGAGGAGCTGGGCACGCTGCTGTGCCCTGCCCTGCTGACGGGACCATGGATGGATGGATGGATGGACGGACGGACAGACAGGTTGTCATTCCCGGCATGCAGCCATCCATCTGTCAGACCGATCCGGTGCCAAAGCTGCCGCTGCAAACCCTCCGGTCCCCCGGCACATGCCGAGCCCCCTCCCGACCCCGGGGCCGGGCGGGACGCGGCCGCTTCCTGGCGGAGCAGTTTGGGTCAGTGCTCGCTGTGGAAGGGCTTTTCCCGAAGGACGATGCCCTGTCAACCTCCGTCCTCACAGAGAAGCCAAACAAACCCCCGGAACAGCCGAGTCAGCAGCGAGGGCTGAGCCAGGAGCTGGCCCAGCGTCACCTCTGTCCCGGCAGGAGCGGGGGTGGATGGACAAAGGCACACGGCCGGGACAGCGGGATCGGTCCCAGCTGGAGGAGCTGCTTCCTTGCATGGAATAATGGCCCTGGAACTCCTGGCCTTGAAGCTGTGGCACAAACTGGGGGGTGGGAAATGTGGGGTGACATCCACCCCTCCTGCCTGCAGCACGTCCCCTCCGAGGGGGTGACAGGAGGGTGACATTGGGGCTGAAATCAATTCCCGTCCCCTTCTAGCCAGGAGTGATGGGGGAAGGAAATCGAATCCGAGCGGTCTTGGATAAAAGCCTCGGTGGAAGGCGAGCGGGAGAGAACAAAGTCTGTGCTGGTTTGGTTGATGACTGCGGGCTGGGCTGCGCCGGGAATTGATTTCCTTTCTCCGGGCTATTTTCAGCTGCTGAGGTGTGTGTGGAAGTGCTGCTGCTTCAACAACTCCTCCAGCTGCCGCGTGTGGGGACCAGGCCCCCTTCACTGGATCTGTTGGAGTGTCCTGGGCTGGGGGACAAAGCTCCCGTGCCCATGGAGGTGTCCTGCCCGCGGGGACACGGGGCTGTGCAGTGATGGTGCTCCCTGTGACCCGCTTTGGGCTGTGCCGTGCTGGTGGCTTTGCGTTGTCCCCGTCCTGGAATGAGGGTCTGGAGGGGACACGGATCGGTTTGGGGACACGCGTGTCCCTCTGCTCTGCGTGTCCGTCCATGGCCGCGCGTGTGTTCGGGTGTGATTTATTAACGAGGACACCGCAAGGAGAGCGGGCCCATTATTCCCGAGCGTCTGCAGCCGTTCCTGACAGCTCCGTGGAATTGAAATATCTTCTTTAAAGCCTCTGGGGAGCGTTTTTAAGTATCAGCCGTGACACTCAAGGACTCGTTCCCAAAGGGCACCGTCCCTCCTCTCGGGGACCCCGGTGGGTGTCACGGCGGGTTCGGTGCCGGTCCCGCCGTGCCCGCCCCATCCCCGCGGTGTCACCGGGCCGGGGGGAGCCCTGTGTCCCCTGTCACCCTCCGCCGTGCCGGTGGGCGCTGCCGGCACAGGGAAGGCGCTCCTCAGGTCTTATGAAAGTTTAATTTACGCTCGGTTCTCAGAAGAACAAACAAAGCTCTGCCGAAAAGAGCCCGCGGCGGGTTTTAACGCAAGATTAGATTTTTGGGCAAGGAGGGCTGAGCTTGCTTTATTTATTCCTCTCTCTGCTTTATCTCGCAGCGCTCCCCGCCCGGCCGGCCCCTGGAGGCTCCCCCGTCTGTTTTGGGGGGGATGAAAGCGGAGCTCCAGGGCTGGGAACTGCCTTGTGGCAGCAGGGTCGGGCTTGGGGACCGCGGCGTTGCTCGGGGGATGGAGATGTGGTGATTTCCTTTATCTCCTCACTGGCTGCTGGCGCTGGCGGCTGATAAGAGCAGGCCTGGGGGTGATAAGGGGGCTTCAGCCGGGCTTGGCCGCTCTCAGCTCCAGGCTGAGTGACACCAGCAGCCCGCAGTGTCACTGCTGGGGCTGGGGCAGGGCTCAGGACAGCGGGTCCCAGCTCCCAGCTCGTGGCAATGGGTCACATCCAGCCCCGGGGCCGGGGGGGTGACAGTCACCGGCACCCTCCAGTGTGGGTGGCAGCGAGTCCCTGGGTGGCAGTGAGGGACACTGGGGTATGTCCAGGTGACACGTCCATGCACGCAGCTCCAGCAGCAGCTCCTTGGGAAAAAGGAGCTCCTGGCACAGGCGCAGTGAATCGGGAGGGTGTGCCGGACCTGCAGCCTCTCGGGGGGCTGTGACAGTGACACGGATGTCCCCTCAGTGCTGATGGCCCTCCCGCAGGTACATGATCACCTCTCTGGACCGCACCCACGCCGGCTTCTACCGCTGCATCGTCCGCAACCGCATGGGAGCCCTGCTGCAGCGCCAGACCGAGGTGCAGGTGGCCTGTAAGTGACCGTCCTGCTCCCTGGGGACTGCACGGGGACACCCAGCTCCCGGCGCCCTGGGACAGCTCCGGTGCTGCTGCTGCTCGGTGCCAGGGCGTGCGAGCCTGCAGTGTCCCTGGAGTGACACTGACAGGGACATCAGAGCGTCCCTGGGGTGACACTGGCACGGACATCCAGAGCATCCCTGGGGTGACACTGGCAGGGACATTGGAGTGTCCCTGGGGTGACACTGGCAGGGATGTCCTGAGATTTAAGGAGGAGATGAGAATGCTGAGGCCTGGGATGGTGGCTCTGTCCCCTGAAGGGACCTGCCCCTCTCTGTCACCTCCGGGATACCCCCAATCCCATCCCCTTAAACACCTCCTGAGGAGCAGTGACAAATCAGGAGGATAATGAGAAATTAATAAGGCAGCTGTGCTAACAACTAATGATAATGGCAAAGTCATTAAAAAAGGATTCTTTACATGTTTTTAATTACAGCAATTAAGGAAGTCAATAAAATTCCCCTGTCCCACCTCCCTTCCTCTGTGCCCCCCACTTCCCTCAGTCTCCCACAGCTGCTGTGTGCTTCCAGCCTGGGAATGGAAGGTGGGATGGAGGCAGCTGGGCCTCATCCTGGAGTCAGGGTCACGCTGGGATAATCCCGGCACTGGGGACGGAGAGAAGCTGGGGAGCCCCGGCACTGGGCCCTTCCTGCTGTGGCTGCAGCCTGTCTGTGGTGGGGGATGCTCGGACAGGGGTCCCTGACCCAGCACAAGGGTGATGGGGCTCCAGGTGCTGCAGGGATGGATCTGAGCCACCCCCAACTCCCACGCTCTGAGCCAGCCAAACCACCCCAGCCGAGGAGGGGACCCGGAGCAGCCCCTCTGCATCATCCCCATCCCACAAAGCCCGTGCTGCTGCCCGGCCAGACCCGGGGCTGGCTCCCCGGGCCCATCCCCAGCCCCTGGCACGGCTCTCTGCCCTGCTCTGCAGACATGGGCAGCTTCGAGGACAGCGAGACGCAGCAGAGCGTGTCCCATGGGGAGGCGGCCGTCATCCGAGCGCCCCGCATTGCCAGCTTCCCGCAGCCGCAGGTCACCTGGTTCCGCGATGGGCGGAAGATCTCCCCCAGCAGCCGCATGTGAGCACCCCCAGGATCCCCCTGGAATCCCCCGGGGACTGAATTTCCCCTCGTCCCCACGCTGAGGATATTTAAGCAACATCTCCAGCGCATCGTGCTGAAACCCAGGGATGCGCTTGGTGACTAATGCCTCTGTTTGTCACCAGCGAAAAGGATTTCTTAACCAAAAAAATGAAAACAAAAGGGGGGAAGGCGGGGGAGAGGGTGGGATAGATCCAAGCACATGTGCCAGGTGTCCCCACGGAGCTGTGGCAGATCCAGGTGCTGCTGGAGCCCTGGCAGCCACAGCCTGCAGGAATTGAATTTGTAACCCCCATTTATGCAGGAATTGAACTGGTCTCCTTTCCATTTGCAAAGTGGGATTGAGGAGATAAAACTCCTTTATCTCATATTTAACGGTAAAAAAAAAAATTCCCCACAGCATTTTATGTTTCCAGCAGATTAGATTGGTCCATTAAGTAAAAAATGAAAATTAATGGAGAAATCCTAGGGATCTGCACTGTCCCATGGGCAGTGCTTGCACAGAGGGGTGCCGGGTTTGGTCCCCCCATGCTGGGATTGGGTCCTGGGGGAGGTGAGGGTCCCATGTGGGTGCCCCCAGGGTGCTGGGTGGGGGGTGAGGGTCCCAGCTCGATGGGTTCTGCTCCCCCCAGAGCCATCACGCTGGAGAACACCCTGGTGATCCTGTCCACGGTGGCCCCGGACGCGGGGCGTTACTACGTGCAGGCGGTGAATGACAAGAACGGTGACAACAAGACGAGCCAGCCCATCACCCTGACGGTGGCCAGTGAGTGTGGGGGGCACTGCCCCTCCTCTCCCCCCGTCCCCTGCCTCCCCCCCAAATTTCATTTGCAGTAAATCTCTCCGGAGGCTCCGGCTTCTGCTGACTCAGCAGTTCAGCTGCCTCGGGATTTATTTCGGAGCCCGTGGCTGTGCTGCAGGCGCTGGTGTGTCACAGGCAGAGCTCCTGCTGCATCCGGCCGTGCCCCGGGGCGGGCTGTGCAGTGGGGGCTGCAGTGTCACCCCACGGACACCCTGCCCCTGTCCATGTCCCCCTGGCAGCTCCTGCTGCTCTGGAGCGGCCCCTGCCTGGGGGCCACCCCTGTGGCTTTGTCCCTCCAGTTCCTTTGGGCCCTCCGGCACTTCCAAGGGTCCCCCAGGCCATTTGGATGATGACAGCCCATCCCATGGGACACGGCCTGAAGTGACATCAGTACTGTCACACTCTGCCCGGTCTCCCCTCAGGGTTATCCCTGTCTGTGGCGGGCCCTGCGTGTCTCCCATCCCCACCCCCATTAATCTGTTTCCCCCTCCCTCGGCGTCCTGGAGCGCCATAAACATCCCGGAGCCGCTGTTTATGGATTCAGCTCTATCAGCAGCTTTCGAGCCGATCGCGTTTTTACAGCGCCTACATGAGGGTTTTTTATTGTCGCCATCATTTTGCTTTATGGACTCCCTGCTCCCTCCTCCTTGCTGCCACCAGCCTGGTGGCCCTGCCTAGGCGTGTCAGGGCTTCCAGGGGAGGACACAGCTTAGGGACACCTGGGAAGGCACCCCAATGCCACCAGGATGGCATCAGGTCATTGTCACCTTGGTCTCCTCCAAGCAGGAGGGGATTTGGGTGCCCTCTCTGAGGACACACCAGGGTGGGCAGGGGGTGCTCATGGCTGTCCCTCTGGCCTCCTTCTCCCCAGACGTGGGTGGCCCGGCTGATCCCATCGCACCCACCATCATTGTCCCACCCAGGAACACCAGCGTGGTGGCCGGGACCTCGGAGGTGACCATGGAGTGTGTGGCCAACGCCAGGTGAGTCATGGGGTGGGGGATCTCCCTGTTGGCATTGCCCAGCCTCGGGGCTGGGTGCCCCTAAATCAGTTCCCACCACATTCCTGGAACCTGCGGGATGGAGGGAGGTCCCTTCCCACCTGGGTCCTGCGGGATGGAGGGAGCTGGGATCATCCAGGGAAGCTGGAGCTGGCTCTTGACATGCCCTTGGCTCCCCAGGCCGCTGATCAAGCTGCACATCATCTGGAAGAAGGACGGGGTGCCCGTGTCCAGCGGGATCAGTGACTACAGCCGCCGGCTGACCATCCTGCACCCCGCCCTGAGCGACAGCGGCTTCTACGAGTGCGAGGCTGTGCTGCGCAGCAGCAGCGTCCCCGCCGTGACTGCCGGCGCCTACCTGTCTGTGCTGGGTGAGCTCCTGCCCTCGGGCACCTCCCTGTTTGTGCTGGGTGAGCTCCTGCACCGTGATGGGTGAGCTCCTGCCCGTGCTTGGGTGAGCTCCTGCCCGTGCTTGGGTGAGCTCCTGCCTGTGCTGGGGGAGCTCCTGCCCGTGCTGGGGGAGCTCCTGCCCTCAGGCACCTCTCTGCCCGTGCTGGGTGAGCTCCTGCCCGTGCTTGGGTGAGCTCCTGCACCGTGATGGGAGAGCCCCTGCCCGTGCTTGGGGGAGCTCCTGGCCGTGCTTGGGGGAGCTCCTGCCCGTGCTGGGTGAGCTCCTGCCCCCGAGCAGCCCAGACCACGCGTGCCATGAGCTGGGGCGGGCTCAGCCCCGGGGCTGGGATGGGAGGTGACAGGAGGGGCACTGGTCAGCCCAAGGACCCTGGGGAGAGGCTCTGTCCCCGTTCCATTTGCCGGTTCCCTCGGCAGAGCCCCCGCAGTTCGTCAGGGAGCCGGAGAGGCACATCACGGCCGAGATGGAGAAGGTGGTGGCCATCCCCTGCCAAGCCAAGGGTGAGCTGCTCCCCGGCACCCTCCGTGCGCTGCCGCGGCCCCGCGCCTGACGCGGCCGTGCCCCGGCAGGTGTCCCCCCTCCCGAGATGGCCTGGTACAAGGACGCCGCCCTCCTGCACCTGGAGAAGCTGTCGCGGTTCCGGCTGCTGGAGGACGGCAGCCTGCAGATCAGCGGGCTGCTCCCCGACGACACCGGCATGTTCCAGTGCTTCGCCCGCAACGCGGCCGGCGAGGTGCAGACCACCACGTACCTGGCCGTGACCAGTAGGTGCCAGCCCCCCTCTGCCCTGGTGGCCGGGATGAGTCCCACAGGGGTCTCAGGGACCCCAGGAAATTCAGGGTCAGGTCCGGGCTGGGCGCAGGGAGGGAATTCAGGGGGGGTGTGCACCTCTGTGCCCCACAGGCATCGCCCCCAACATCACGCGGGGTCCCCAGGACAGCACGGTGATCGATGGCATGTCCGTCATCCTCAACTGCGAGACCTCGGGGGCGCCGCGCCCGGCCATCACCTGGCAGAAAGGTAAGGGGCTGGGGACGAGCCTGTGCTCCCAGCCCTGCGCTGGGGCTGGGTGAGCACCGCCGCGGTGGCCGTGGCACTGACCCGGCTCCGCTGTGTCCCCAGGGGAGCGGGTCCTGGCCAGCGGCTCCGTGCAGCTGCCGCGCTTCACCCTGCTGGAGTCGGGCAGCCTCCTGGTGAGCCCCGCTCACCTGCCCGACGCCGGCACCTACACCTGCCTGGCCACCAACTCCCGCGGCGTGGACGAGGCCTCTGCAGACCTGGTGGTCTGGGGTAAGGCACTCGCGGTGTCACCTGGAGGGAGGGACCCTGCCTGGCTCCGGGCACCGCCCTGGGAGGTGCGGGGTGGAGCTCTCCGGGGATGGCCTTTGAGGGTGCAAACGGGGGCTGTCCCTGCCAGTGCCACCCCCGCAGTGCCGGTGGTTCATTGTGTCCCCCCGCAGCAAGGACACGCATCACGGACCCGCCACAGGACCAGAGCGTCATCAAGGGCACCAAGGCTGTCATGAGCTGCGGGGTCACCCATGACCCCAGCGTGGACGTCAGGTGAGTCCAGGCACCCCCGGGATGGCGACCTGGCTGCTGTCACCGATGTCCTGGGCAGGGTTATGGGGTCCTCCTCCTCCTCAGCGCCGTGCTGGTGGTCCTGCAGTGCCACCTGGTGCCGTGCCACCGGGAGCCCCCGGTCCCCTCTGCTCACCGCGGGGCACCAGCACACCTGGGTCCCCCTGGCACAGGTACGTCTGGGAGAAGGACGGGGCACCGCTGGGCGCAGAGAGCGGCCCCCGGGTGCGCCTGGACGAGGTGGGCACCCTGCACATCTCCCAGACCTGGTCGGGTGACATCGGCACCTACACCTGCAAGGTGATCTCGGCCGGGGGCAACGACTCGCGCAGCGCCCACCTCCGTGTCCGGTGAGACCCCCCCT
Source organism: Alaudala cheleensis (assembly GCA_013398995.1). Taxonomy (NCBI): domain Eukaryota; kingdom Metazoa; phylum Chordata; class Aves; order Passeriformes; family Alaudidae; genus Alaudala; species Alaudala cheleensis. Next base: position 137,015 of record VWYE01025635.1, on the reverse strand, counting down.
CATCCCGCTGGCACCCCCTGCCTGGGGCTGTGCCCCCTCCTTCCCTCCCTAACCCCCCTGTCCAGGCAGCTCCCCCACGCCCCCGAGAGCCCCGTGGCCGCCCTGAGCCCGCAGGAGAAACGCGCCATCAACCTCACCTGGGCCAAGCCCTTCGACGGCAACAGCCCCCTGCTCCGCTACGTCGTGGAGGTCTCCGAGAACAGTAAGGGGCCGCTCCCACCCTCCCCCCACGGCACCGCTGGCACTTGGACAAGTCCCCAGCGTCATCCTGGGGATGCTGCGGGGAACTTGGGGATACCGGGGCTCATCAGCCAGGCAGGGGACCTCAGTGTCCTGCAGATCACGTCTCCACCCTGCTGTCCCTTCTTTCCCCAGACGCACCCTGGACTGTGCTGCTGGCCAGCGTGGACCCCGAGGTGACATCGGTGACAGTGCGGGGCTTGGTCCCCGCCCGCTCCTACCAGTTCCGCCTGTGTGCTGTCAACGACGTGGGCAGGGGACAGTTCAGCAAGGACACGGAGAGGTGAGCCCCGCCCGGGGGTCCTGGGGGAGCTGGTGGCGCTGGGTGCTCACCCCACCCTGTCCCTGCAGGGTGTCCCTGCCCGAGGAGCCGCCCTCTGCTCCCCCCCAGAATGTCATCGCCAGCGGCCGCACCAACCAGTCCATCATGATCCAGTGGCAGCCGCCCCCTGAGAGCCACCAGAATGGGGTCCTCAAGGGCTACATCATCCGGTAGGAGGCAGCAGGGGTGCCCAAGGGTCCCAAACCCGCTGTTGGTGGGGACAGTGGCAGCTCTGATGGCTCCCGGTCCCCAGGTACTGCCTGGCCGGGCTGCCCGTGGGCTACCAGTTCAAGAACATCACCAACGCCGAGGTGAACAACCTCCTGCTGGAGGACCTCATCATCTGGACCAACTACGAGATCGAGGTGGCCGCCTACAACAGCGCCGGCTTGGGGGTCTACAGCATGAAGGTGACAGAGTGGACCCTGCAGGGAGGTAGGCAGGGACAGGCAGGGGTGGGCAGGGGCTTGGTGGCACCCCGATAGCCACAGGTGGTGGCACTGGGAGGCGGGAGGATGGGTGTGGAGCTCCCAGGGGGACTGGGATGTGCTGGGCAGGGATGACCCGGGGTGTGCTGATGGAGGGGACCTCGTGGAGCTGTCCCTGTGAGCTGTCCCTTCATCCGGGCAGTGCCCACGGTGCCTCCAGGGAATGTGCAGGCTGAGGCCACCAACTCCACCACCATCCGCTTCACCTGGAACCCGCCCAGCCCCCAGTTCATCAACGGCATCAACCAGGGCTACAAGGTGAGGGTGATTCCCAAAAACAGAACAGCTTGTGGGGAAAACTTCCTCAACCTTCACAAACTGTCTTGGCTCCTCCTCTCCGAAATCCCAGATTTTAATTGGTTCTCTCCTGGCTGTTAAAATAATATTTACTGTTATTTAACACTTGCATGGGCTCGGAGTCTCCCATGTTCTGTAATTAATTCCAAATTGCAATTAATTCAAATTTACATTAATGAAATTGAATTAAAACATTAAACTTGTGTCTTAATCCACTTGAAAGAAGTTCGGGAATTTAATTGCCACTGGATGAGATAACCAGCGTGAGTAGGGTATTTAACATTCTTATTAAATGCCACTTAGTATTTTTGATTAGTATTTTTTAGGGCCTAATTAGTGTTTAATTAAGTTGCTAGAGGCTATCTTGCACAATACCAATTAAATGCCCAGCCATCCCTCCTGGATGCGGGCGAGGGGGGGATCCCGCGCCGTTATCGATGGAGTTAATCACAGCTCCATAAACAGCGCTGGCACAGGCATCGGGCGCTCCCCGCACCGTTAATTGATCGTTAATCAGCGCTGAGTTAACAACAGGAGGTGTTTGTGGCACGGACAAATCGTGAATCTCCATCCCGGATCCCTTCATCCCGCAGCTGATCGCCTGGGAGCCGGAGCACGAGGACGAGGCCACGGTGGTGACGGTGCGCCCCAACTTCCAGGACAGCGTCCACGTGGGCTTCGTGGCGGGGCTGCGCAAGTTCGCCGAGTACTTCACCTCGGTGCTGTGCTTCACCACGCCCGGGGACGGCCCGCGCAGCCCCCCGCAGCTGGTGCGCACCCACGAGGACGGTACGGGGAGGCTCCGACCCCCGCGGGACGGGCCCTGCCCGCCCCCCGGCCCCGTCCCGAGGGGAGCCCCCTCCCCGCTCGCTCCCCCGGGGGTCCCGTGGGTGCCGAGGGCTCTGGCGCTGGGGTGCTGAGTCCGGGTGTTTTTGGGCAGTGCCTGGCCCCGTGGGACACCTCAGCTTCAGTGACATCCTGGATACGTCTCTGAAGGTCAGCTGGCAGGAGCCGCTGGAGAAGAACGGGATCCTGACGGGTAAGGGAGCACCGGCAGGGAGTGGCTCCGCCATCGGTCCCATTCCCACCCCGCAGCATCTCCCCTTTTCCTCTCCCATTCCCACCCCGCGGCATCTCCCCCTTTTCCTGTCCCATTCCCACTCTACAGCATCTCCCCTGTGTCCCCGTGCCACCCCACGGTATCACTCGTGTCCTCTTCCCACCCTGCAGCATCTCCCCCTTTTCCTGTCTCCTTCCCACCCCGCAGCATCTCCCACCTGTCCTGTCCCCGCCCAGCCCCTGGGGTGGGTGACCCAGGGGTGTCCCAGANAGCATCTCCCCCTTTTCCTGTCCCCTTCCCACCCCGCAGCATTTCCCACCTGTCCTGTCCCTGCCCAGCCCCTGGGGTGGGTGTCCCAGGGGTGTCCCAGGGGTGACCCAGGGGTGCATTCCAGGCTACCGGATCTCATGGGAGGAGTACAACCGCACCAACACACGGGTGACACACTACCTGCCCAATGTCACCCTGGAGTACCGTGTCACCGGCCTCACCGCCCTCACCACCTACACCATCGAGGTGGCCGCCATGACCTCCAAGGGACAGGGACAGGTGTCCTCCTCCACCATCTCCTCAGGAGTTCCCCCAGGTGAGAGCCCCCTCCCTCAGGTGGTGCTGGGGTGCTGGAGGGCTGTGGGCAGTGCTGGGGGCAAGCAGCCGGTGCCACCCACTCTGCCCTGTCCCCCCAGAGCTCCCCGGTGCCCCCACCAACCTGGGCATCTCCAACATCGGCCCCCGTTCCGTCACCATCCAGTTTCGCCCGGGTTATGATGGCAAAACCTCCATCTCCCGCTGGCAGGTGGAGGCACAGGTACAGGGGGGCCTGGGACAGGGGGTCAGGGGGTGTTTGGGGACAGCTCACCCCTCTCACCCCCCTGCCATCCCACAGGTGGGCCAGAACGGCGAGGCTGGGGAGTGGGGGCTCGTGCACCAGCTGGCCAACGAGCCTGACACCCGCTCCATGGAGGTGCCCAACCTGAAGCCCTACACCTACTACAGGCGAGTGCCAGGGTGGTGCCACGGTGCCATCCC
>VWYE01025635.1:115032-132538 GCA_013398995.1 Alaudala cheleensis | reverse complement strand
TTTGGGCAGTGCCTGGCCCCGTGGGACACCTCAGCTTCAGTGACATCCTGGATACGTCTCTGAAGGTCAGCTGGCAGGAGCCGCTGGAGAAGAACGGGATCCTGACGGGTAAGGGAGCACCGGCAGGGAGTGGCTCCGCCATCGGTCCCATTCCCACCCCGCAGCATCTCCCCATTTTCCTGTCCCATTCCCACTCTGCAGCACCTCCTCTTTGTCCCACTGCCACCCACCAGTATCACTCGTGTCCTTTTCCTCAGCATCTCCCCCTTTTCCTGTCTCCTTCCCACCCCGCAGCATCTCCCACCTGTCCTGTCCCCGCCCAGCCCCTGGGGTGGGTGACCCAGGGGTGTCCCAGAGGTGACCCAGGGGTGCATTCCAGGCTACCGGATCTCATGGGAGGAGTACAACCGCACCAACACACGGGTGACACACTACCTGCCCAATGTCACCCTGGAGTACCGTGTCACCGGCCTCACCGCCCTCACCACCTACACCATCGAGGTGGCCGCCATGACCTCCAAGGGACAGGGACAGGTGTCCTCCTCCACCATCTCCTCAGGAGTTCCCCCAGGTGAGATCCCTCTCCCTCAGGTGGTGCTGGGGTGCTGGAGGGCTGTGGGCAGTGCTGGGGGCAAGCAGCCGGTGCCACCCACTCTGCCCTGTCCCCCCAGAGCTCCCCGGTGCCCCCACCAACCTGGGCATCTCCAACATCGGCCCCCGTTCCGTCACCATCCAGTTTCGCCCGGGTTATGATGGCAAAACCTCCATCTCCCGCTGGCAGGTGGAGGCACAGGTACAGGGGGGCTCGGGACAGGGGGTCAGGGGGTGTTTGGGGACAGCTCACCCCTCTCACCCCCCTGCCATCCCACAGGTGGGCCAGAACGGCGAGGCTGGGGAGTGGGGGCTCGTGCACCAGCTGGCCAACGAGCCTGACACCCGCTCCATGGAGGTGCCCAACCTGAAGCCCTACACCTACTACAGGCGAGTGCCAGGGTGGTGCCACGGTGCCATCCCGGGGGGAACGGAGCCCTTATCCATGTCCCTCACTNGGAGGTGCCCAACCTGAAGCCCTACACCTACTACAGGCGAGTGCCAGGGCGGTGCCACGGTGCCATCCCTGGGGGAATGGAGCCCTTACCCATGTCCCTCACCATGGCCCCCCTCATCCTCCTCAGGGGACTGGAGCCCTCTTGTCCCCCACCATGACCTCCCTCTCCTCTCCCAGTTTCCGCATGAGGCAGGTGAACATCGTGGGCACCAGCCCCCCCAGCCTGCCCTCCCGGAGGATCCAGACACTCCAAGCCCCCCCGGACATGTCCCCTGCCAACGTCACCCTGAGGACGGCCAGTGAGACCAGCCTGTGGCTGCGCTGGATGGTGAGGGAGGGCCGTGGGTCAGGGGGGATGGAGCTGGGGGGCTGTGGGACAGCAGGAGTGACCGTGCCTGTCCCTGCCAGCCCCTCCTGGAGCAGGAGTACAACGGGAACCCCGACTCGGTGGGGTACAGGATCCGGTACGCGCGGGCAGACAGGCGGGGACAGCCGGCACTGCACGTGATCCGCGACCGTGTGGAGAGGGAGTTCACCATCGAGGACCTGGAGGAGTGGACCGAGTACCGGGTGCAGGTCCAGGCCTTCAATGCCATCGGCTCGGGGCCCTGGAGCCCCTCGGTGCTGGGACGCACGCGGGAGTCAGGTACTACTGCCCACCTGGGAGTCAGGTACCACTGCCCACCTGGGGCACACCCGGGGGTCAGGTACCACTGGGACACACCTGGGGGTCAGGTACTGCTGCCCACCTGGACACTGGGACACACCCAGGAGTCAGGTACCACTGGGCACTGGGACACAACCGGGGGTCAGGTACCTCTGCCCACCTGGGCACTGGGCACCCACCTCGGCCAATCCTGCCACTCAGCCTCTCTGTTGCCCCTCTCCAGTCCCCTCCTCCGGCCCCAGCAATGTGTCGGCAGTGGCCACCTCCTCCAGCAGCCTGATGGTCCGATGGAGTGACATTCCCGAGGCTGACTGCAACGGGCTCATCCTGGGCTACAAGGTGAGCTCCTGCCCATGGGCAGCACAACTTTCCCTGCTGGAATCACCCTGCAGGCCGTGGGGTGCCCGGCTGTGGCTCACCTAGGAGTTGGTGCCCCTCAGTGTCACACGGGCTGTGTCACACGGGCTGTGTCACACGGGCTGTGTCGCAGGTGCTGTACAAGGAGAAGGGCTCGGAGGGGCGTGCCCAGTTCTGGCTGGCAGAGGGCAATGCCTCCCGCAGTGCCCAGCTCACCGGGCTGGCCAAGTACACCCTGTACGAGGTCCGGGTGCTGGCCTTCACCAGGATCGGTGATGGTGTCCCCAGCCGGCCTCCTGTCCTCGAGAGGACGCTGGATGACGGTGGGTGACAGCACCTGGGTGGGCTGGGGGAGGTCCCCTGGGTGCCTAATCCCATCCTGGGATTCTCTGGGGCGATCCCTCTCCCCTGGGCTCCCATTCCCAGGGGATGGGATCGGCACTTTCCCCTGCTCCCCAGTGATTCCAATCTCTCCCCTGCAGTGCCCGGGCCCCCCGTGGGGCTCCTCTTTCCTGAAGTGAGGACCACCCTGGTGCAGCTCATCTGGCAGCCGCCGGCAGCACCCAACGGAGTCATCCTGGGTAGGTGGGGGTTGAGCCGCACTGGGATCCCTGCAGAGGGATGCAGAGGTCCTGTGGGAGCAGGGATTGGCGTGGGAGCAGCTCTATGGGATCCCCTGAGCATCTCGGAGCCCGCAGGGGTGAAGCTCCCTGCTCGGATGTTGGTCCCGGGCTGGGTGTGAGCTCCCCCGTGAGCAGGTTGGGGATGGAGGGGGCGCCACGGGGAGTGGCCCAGGCTGGTGTCCCCTCCCCAGCGCCACCACCCCGCTCCCTCCCCGCAGCCTACCAGGTCAGCCACCGCCTGAACACCTCGGCGGTGACCGCGGCCGCCGTGGAGGTGCTGGAAGCCAGCGCCCGGCAGTTCACGGCCACCGGCCTCCAGCCCGAGGCCACCTACCTGTTCCGTGTCACCGCGCAGACCCGCAAGGGCTGGGGAGAGGCGGCCGAAGCGCTGGTGGTCACCACCGAGAAGAGAGGTAACGATGCGGGGTGCGGCCGGCGGCGGGGAGCTGGCGGTGCCCCCACAGCGCTGCCAGCCCCTCGCCTTCCCCAGCCCGGCCGCAGCCCCCCGGGAAGCCGCTGGCGCAGCAGGAGGAGGTGCGGGCCCGCAGCGTGCTGCTCTCCTGGGAGCCGGGCAGCGACGGCCTCTCCCCCGTGCGCTACTACACAGTGCAGAGCCGAGAGCTGCCCGACGGGGAGTGGGCTCTGCACTCCGCCCCCGTCAGCCACAACGCCACCGCCTTCGTGGTGGACAGGTGAGGGGCGGGGGACACGGTGGGTGGTGATGTTTTGGGTGGTTCCCCCGTGCCTCGGTTTCCCCATCTCGTGAGAAACACTGGTGCAAGGCTGGGGAGATGGTGATGCCTTGGGAAGGCTGAGCTGAAATAGAGACTGGACACAGCTAGAGCATAAAGGAGATATTTATTGAAAGGCTCTGGGATACACCTTGGGCAGGACAAGAGCCTGACCAGGGCTGCACCCAAGGTGGTCCCAAAATGGACTCCTCATCACGAGGTCTCACACTCTTTATAAGTTTTGGTCCATTTGCATTTTGGGTTTAATTGTCCAATTCCAGCTCCAGGCTGTGAGGTCTCATCCTTCTCGTTCCTCTCTTCAGCCTTGTTTGTGCTTTTAGGCCTGAAAGTTGTCCTTGGTGTGCAGCAGGGACAGGATTTGTTTTGTCTCCTGCTCTGTAAAGAGCTCACTAGCACTTAATGAGGCTCAGAACTACACCCGGGACAGGATTTGAAAAACATAAAAGCTAAAACTTAAGGCATCAGTGGCCCGGAGGGAAGGGAGGGCGGCTCGGGAGTGACCCGCTGGCTGCCCTATCCCCATCCCACTCTGCTCCCTGCAGGCTGAAACCCTTCACCTCCTACAAGTTCCGCGTGAAGGCGACAAACGACATCGGGGACAGCGAGTACAGCGAGGAGTCAGAGTCACTCACCACCCTGCAGGCGGGTCAGCACCTCCCGGGGAGGGGACAGCGGGTCCCCCCGTGCCCAAGGGAATCCCTCCTTTGCACCTCCAGAGTCTCACCTCCCTCTTCCCCCCACAGCCCCCGAGGAGGCTCCCACCATCCTCTCCATCACCCCCCACACCACCACGTCGGTGCTCATCCGCTGGCAGGTACCGTCCCCTCCGCCCTGCCCTGCCCTGGGGGTGGCACTGAGGTGAGCCCTGGATCAGCCTCTGACTGCCTTCCCTCCCTCCCTCCCCTTGCAGCCCCCGGCTGAGGACAAGATCAACGGGATCCTGCTGGGGTTCCGGCTGCGGTACCGGGAGCTGGTGTACGACAGCCTGCGGGGCTTTGCCCTGCGCGGCCTCGGCCACGCCAGTGCCAGCTGGGCCGAGCTCACCCGTGAGTGCCCACGGCCCCACTGACCCTGGGGACAGGGGTGACCTGGGGGTGGCAGGTGGGGATCTGAGCAGCGCAGCATGCTGTGCTCCACGGCATCTCCCATGTGTCAGGGTCTGGCTGTGCCCCCTGGAGCTGTCAGCAGGTCCCTTGTGCCACCAGGTCTGTGGTCCCTCATGTCCTTTTGTGTCATCACTGGCTCTGTCCTGCTGTGGGTGAGGTGTCCACAAATCTGAACAGAAAGTGGGTGTCTGAACCTAACACGGGCTGTGTGACATCCTGCTGTGTGTCCCGGTGTGCTGCTGCCCTCAGCCCCACAGGGAACAGGGTCACACCTGCTCTGGGGGCAGCAGGGGCACGAGTGACAAGGGCAGAGCACAGGACAGGACGTGGCCCTGTCCCCTGTGGAGACCCCAGTGTGCAAACCTGACTCATGGCACTCAGGGTGTGGGGCTGGAGGACGGAAAGGCTCCTCGGTGCTGTGGCAGCCCCGTTGGCCCCCGGGGGTGCCAGGGCCCTTTCAGGGGAACCCTGGCCCACGCTGGGGTTGGGGCTGTGTCAGGGTGGGGGCTCAGAGGCAGGAGCCCACCCCTGCCCTGCCCTAACCCCCTCCTGCTCTCCTGCCCAGCCGTCTATGCCGTGCACAACCTCAGCGAGGTGTCCCTCACCCAGTACGAGCTGGACAGTAAGTCACCACCTCCCTCTGTGTGTCCCCCACATCCCTCTGTGTGTCCCTGCCCTGCGGGGCCAGCTGGAAGCCCTCTGCCCATCCCCTCCAGCTGCTCCTTGGGGACACCCCCTTCTTCCCAACAACGGGGGGCTCTGCCAGCTCCCCCGGGGTGGCAGGGCTGTCCCACTCACCCTTTGTCCCCCAGACCTGAGCAAGCACCGGCGCTATGAGATCCGGATGAGCGTCTACAACGCCGTGGGCGAGGGACCCCCCAGCCCCCCGCAGGAGGTGTTCGTGGGGGAAGCGGGTGAGTCCTGGCAGGGCTGCCTCTGTTGGGGGCTGCAGGAAGGGGGCTCGGCTCTCCTGGGTCACCCCCATCGCCCAGCTGAGGTGGTGCAGCCCCGGTGACACTGTCCCCTCCCTCGGCACAGTGCCCACCGGAGCGCCCCAGAACGTGGCCGTGCAGGCGGCCACCGCCACCCAGCTGGATGTCACCTGGGAACCGCCCCCTGTCGAGAGCCAGAACGGGGACATCCAGGGCTACAAGGTACCTCCTGGCACCTGGGAGCTGGCGCTCGGCCACACGGGGGGCTCCGGGGAGGGGCTGAATCCCCGGGGGGCACAGGCTGGGTGGCAGTGGGGGTGCTGTGCGGGAAGGGGTTCTGGGAACATGCTGGGAGTCCCGAGGAGATCCCGAGTGTCCCATCCCGAGTGTCCTATCCTGGTGCTGAGCGGCGCCGGGGCAGCAGATGGCGCCGTCGGCTCTGGAATGCGGCCGGGATGTGTCGGGATGCTGCAAGGATGCAGCCGGGATACCCAGCCCCACGCTCCAGACACCTCCTGGTCCCCATCCATTGTGATTCCTCCCACTTGTCTCCATCCCTCGGGACTCAGGCGCGGTTCCAAGGTGATCTCAGCACCCTCCGGTGATGTGAGCCGCGTCTGATGCCCAGCACAGCCTGGATTCTTCCTGGAGGAGAGGCTGCTCCGTTCCCTCCGGCGCGCTTGGAGCCACCAGGCGAGGCCAGGGGCTCGGGAGCCCGGGCAGGGACGTTCGAGCACGGCCAAGGGTCAGGGAAGGCGAGCTGGGTTTGATCCGTGCCTCATCCGGCTCCCCTCGCCCCCTCCCGCAGATCCATTTTTGGGAGGAGCAGCGCCAGAACCAGAGCGCTCGGGTCAAGACCCTTTTCCTGCCCGAGACCGGGGTGAAGCTGAAGAACCTCACGGGCTACACCTCCTACTGGGTCAGCGTGGCCGCCTTCAACGCCGCGGGGGACGGGCCCCGCAGCGCCCCCGTGAAGGCTCGGACACAGCAGGCAGGTGGGGCCCGTGGCACGGCTCCTCTTGCACCCTCCTGCCCCTGGGCTCCGTGGGGAGGTGTCTGCAGGCTCCCCCTGCACCCTCCTGCCCGTGGGGTCCCACGGGAGGTGTCTCCAGCTCCAGGGATTTCTCCTCATCCTTCAATCCCGAGCAGAACNGCCTCCCCCTGCACCCTCCTGCCCGTGGGGTCCCACGGGAGGTGTCTCCAGTCCCACTTGTCTCTCCTCATCCTTCAATCCCGAGCAGAACATCCCTGGGCTCACCCCAGTGGGTTTGTGGGGTGGGGCTTTGCAGAGGTGAATGTTTAAGTGAGGTTTGAGAAGGATGAAGGTGTTGGGAGGAGAGTTGAGGAGCAGGAGACTCATTCCCCCGTGGAATGGTTGCTGCAGCAGGGATGGGGCCCAGGGGGTGTGAGCTGATGATCAGCAGCAGGGAGAGGTGCTGGGGGTGTCCCCTGAGCTGGCCCTGCCACGCTGTCCCCTGGCAGCCCCCAGCGCCCCCGGCTCCATCCGCTTCAGCGAGCTGACCACCACCTCGGTGAACGTGTCCTGGGAGCCACCCCCGCTGCCCAACGGCGTCCTGGAGGGCTACAGGCTGGTCTACGAGCCCTGCACGCCCGTGGATGGTGAGGCCATGGCCAGGGGGAGTGGGGACAGCTCGGGGGGACCTGGCTCAGCCTCTGTCCCCGCAGGAGTCAGCAAGATCGTGACGGTGGATGTGAAGGGGAACAGCCCTCTGTGGATGAAGGTCAAGGACCTGGCTGAGGGCGTCACCTACCGCTTCCGGATCCGGGCCAAAACCTTCGCCTACGGCCCGGACGTGGAGGCCAACATCACCACGGGGCCCGGGGAAGGTACAGGGGACACCAGGGAGGAGCTGGGGTGGGGGCTGGCACGGCTCTGTGCCAGTTTGTGCTGTCACACTGGTACACGGAAAGGACACGACACACCTGGGTTTTCCAAATGCAAGAATAAAAGAGATTTATTTTTTGACCTCAATTTACTTATAATTCTAACCACGGCCAGAGATTGGAGAATGAAGTCTCCCCCTCTCCAATCACACTGGTCAGTCCAAGAGTCTCTCATTCCTCCTCCTCTCAGGAGAAAGAACGTAAGCATGAAAGTTGGTTACGATAACATTTTCACTGTTTACATGAAACTGTGAGAAAACCCCACTACAAAAATGAAAACATCAGAAGGCTTTAAAAATTCAGGGTGACACTGTACCCCCTGCCNACACGGAAAGGACACGACACACCTCGGTTTTCCAAATGCAAGAAGAAAAGAGATTTATTTTTCGACCTCAATTTACTTATAATTCTAACCACGGCCAGAGATTGGAGAATGAAGTCTCCCCCTCTCCAATCACACTGGTCAGTCCAAGAGTCTCTCATTCCTCCTCCTCTCAGGAGAAAGAACGTAAGCATGAAAGTTGGTTATGATAACATTTTCACTGTTTACATGAAACTGTGAGAAAACCCCACTACAAAAATGAAAACATCAGAAGGCTTTAAAAATTCAGAGTGACATTGTACCCCCTGCCTCAGCTGTGCTCTGGTCCCCAGGTGCCCCTGGTCCCCCTGGAGAGCCCTTCATCTCCCGCTATGGCTCAGCCATCACCATCCACTGGTCCAGTGGGGACCCTGGCCAAGGGCCCATCACCAGATACGTCATCGAGGCCCGGCCCTCAGGTACCACGGCTGCCCCTGCTCTCCATCCCCACCTCGGGGGGCAGGAGAGGGGAAACTGAGGCAGGGAGTGCTGACCTGGGTGGGGTGTCAGGACCCAGTGTCCGGGGCGGTTCTGTGTGCTGATCCATGAGGAAAATGCTGCTGAGTGTGATGCCTTGAGAGGCTCCCTGGAACAAAGGCTGGGCAGAGTTAAAGGAATAAAGTAGGAGTTTATTAAAAGGCCTTCAAAGGACACACCTTGGGCAGTACAAGTGCTCAGCTGTGGTTCCACCAAAGATGGACAGTGGGTCATGAGTTTTCACTTATGAAAGTGGGAGTCCATTTGTAAGTTTAGGTCCATTTCAATAGCAGGGTTAACTGTCTAATCACAGCTCCAGGTTATCAAGTCCAATCCTCCCAGGTTACTCTCCTCAATTCGCTGCTGTTTGCACTTTCTTAGCCTGAAGCTGCAAAGGTGTCCTTGGTTCTGGGGCTGGACAAGGATTGTTTTGTCTAAACTGTGAGGAGCCCTGGCTAACACTTGATATGAAATTCAGATTTATATACCAACAAATCTGGAAAATATGAAAGCTAAAACTTAAGGCATCAGGGGTGGCCTGGGGGACATCTGGGGGACATTGGAGCTGGTTCTTCTGATGCCTTGAGAGGCTGCCTGGAACACTTTCCATGAAGTTCAGAGTTATATACCAAAACAGTAGAGAATCTGGAAAACATGAAAGCTAAAACTCAAGGCATCAAGGGCAGCACCTGGAGGGTTGGTGGATGGAGGGACGTCACCCCCTGCCCTGGGGTGTCCTGCAGAGCCCTCCCCTCCCAGCCCCATTGTCTCTTCCAGATGAGGGGCTCTGGGACATCCTCATCAAAGACATCCCCAAGGAGGTGACCTCCTACACCTTCAGCATGGACATCCTCAAGCAGGGGGTCAGCTACGACTTCCGTGTGATTGCTGTGAACGACTACGGCTACGGGACCCCCAGCACCCCTTCCCCCTCCGTGTCAGGTGTGTTCCTGGGGGGTTTTGTGCCACAGGGGAGGTCCTCCTGTTGCTCTGTTCTCGTGGCCATCACTCCTGGCTCCTACAGAGTCCCAAATCCCACTGCCAGCACCCCCTTTCCCAATCCAGCCCTCTGCCTTTCCCGTGGATCCAGGCCTCACAAAGCTCCTCCAGCCACCCTGTGCTCTGCAGAGGGCTGTCCCCACCCAGACTGGTTGTCCCCTGTCCCCCTCTGATCCTCCCTGCTGTGCCCCAGCCCAGAAAACCAACCCGTTCTACGAGGAGTGGTGGTTCCTGGTGGTCATTGCCCTGGTGGGGCTCATCTTCATCCTCCTCCTCGTTTTCGTGCTCATCATCCGTGGGCAGAGCAAGAAGTACTCCAAGAAGTCGGACTCAGGTGAGGGAGGGAGTGTGGTGGGTGGGGACAGGACCCTCCTGCTCCCGTGGGAGCCTCTTGGGGGTCTGGGGGGAGTGGTGGGAGCCTCCCTTCCTGCCCTCCTTGGGATTAACTCCTCCAGAGCCCCAGTGCCACCCCATAAGGATGCTGTGGCTTCCCGGAGAGCACTGGGAGCTCAGGATGAAATAAAGGACTTGTCCCACAGACAGCTGTGGAGGCAGGGCAGCCCCGGGGGCTCGCAGAGGTCACCGGGATTAGCCAAACACGGCTCTGTTTTCTTAGCTCTGTCAAGGGCTCCAATTGAGGGGAAAATCCAGCCCTCCTCGTTAAGCAAACAGCCCGGCATGGGGAGCTGGGGGCGCTGGGGCAGGGCACGGCTGGCACCCTCCTGGCTGTCCCCAGACCGTGGTGACTCTGGAAGCAGCACAATCCCCCCGTCCCCAGCCCCCTGTGCAGGGCCCAGCCCCCCCTCGCTGTGCTGCGGAGGGGCTGGGGCAGGCTGAGCATCCCATCCCCCAGGGAGCAGCTCCAAGGCGGCCGCGCTGAGCCACGGCGAGATGGTGAGCCTGGATGAGGGCAGCTTCCCCGCCCTGGAGCTCAACAACCGCCGCCTCTCCGTCAAGAATTCCTTCTGCCGGAAGAACGGCATCTACACCCGGTAGGGACCCCGCTGCCACAGCCCTCTCCCCGGGAACAATTTTGGTCGCTGTGTCCATCCCTGCTCCATCACGGGGTGGGGAGGCCTTAGATCCCGAGGGGGTGACCCTGATCTGCCCTGAAAGTCCCTGGGATCGGGGTCCTTGGAGGGGGGTGGCACGGCTGAGGGGCTGTGGGTCCGTTGGGGTTGTCCCCAAGCAGAGGGGACACACGCTGAGCACCCTCCTGCCTGTCCCCGAGGTCCCCGCCCCGGCCCAGCCCCGGCAGCCTGCACTACTCGGACGAGGACGTGACCAAGTACAACGACCTGATCCCCGCCGAGAGCAGCAGCCTGACCGAGAAACCCTCTGAGGTCTCCGACTCGCAGGTGACCCCCGGGGCTGCACGGGGACAGGGAGGACAGAGGGGGACAGGGACCTGGGGTGGTCTGGAGGGTGCTGGGAGCCCTCCCTGAGCATCAGCCCTTTCCTCACCGAGGCGGGTCCTGGTGCAGATTTGGGAGCCCGCCCCATCCCGCTCTGGAGGCAGCGGCATCCCCGCGGCTCCGTGGCACAGGGACATCCCCCGGGCCGTGTGCTGGGGATGTGGCACTGCGGGGCTCAGGGGACAGGAGGTCAGCAGGGCCGGGGGCTGTCCCTCTGCCCGGTCGCTGGTGGCAACGCCCGCGGCTCTGCCAACTCCACAAAATGCCACTTTTGTCTCGTCCCACGGGCAGCTGTGGCCGGGAAGGAGCGTGGAGCCCCAGGGAGGCCATGGGACCGTCACCCCCAGGATGGCTCCTGAGAGAGGCTGACACCCAGGGAAAGGTCCTGTGGGTCTCGAGGGCTGTCCCTGAGCAGGAGGGGACCGTGCCCAGAGTCCCCCCCTGCCGCTGCCCGCACCGGCTGTTCCCTTGGCAGATGCCGGCTCCTCTCGCTGCGGGGCTCGAGTGGCTTTTGAGGAGCTGTGAAGAGCTGCGGGAGCTGGCGCTGGCGCGGGGCAGTTCCCACCGCCCTCAATGGGCCCTTTGTGCGCCGCCGGAGAAGCTGAATCCAATTACCGGCAGAGCCCAAAAACACCCTCCCCGCCAGCCCGGGGGCATCGCGGCCTCGGCAGAGCTCAGGAACCTTTTGTATGAGGTTTTATTTTGTTTTAGCAAGAGGCAGAAACCCCCCAGCGATGCTGCAGTCGTCCCAGCCTTTAAATACTTTCGGGATGTGCTCGCTAAAAAAGCACTGGGAAAGCACCAGGAAAGTGCTGGAAATCACAGAATCATTTAGGCTGGAAAAAACCTCTGAGATCACCGAGTCCCAGCTGTGCTTGATCCCCAGAGCACTGAGTGCCACAGCCTTGGGAACCTCCAGGGATGGGCACTCCAAACCTCCCCGGACAGCCCCTTCCAAAGCCGGCCCGCCCTTTCCCTGTGGAAATTCCTGCTGCTGTCCCCAGCTCCCCTGGCACAGCTTGGGGCCGTTCCCTCTCATTGCCGGGAGCAGAACCCGACCCTACTGAATTTTGGGGCTGCTGGGTGATGTCCCCACCCCTCCACATTTCCCCGTGCTGTTTTTCAGGGCAGTGACAGCGAGTACGAGGTGGACCCGGGGCACCAGAAGGCGCATTCCTTTGTCAACCACTACATCAGCGACCCCACCTACTACAACTCGTGGCGGCGGCAGCAGAAGGGCATCTCCCGGGCGCAGGCCTACAGCTACACCGAGAGCGATTCGGGCGAGCCCGACCACACCCCGCTCTCCAACAGCACTTCCACGCAGCAGGGCAGCCTGTTCCGCCCCAAAGCCAGCAGGACTCCCACCCCCCAGACCCCCGGCAACGCCCCCAGCAGCCAGCCCGGGACCCTGTACCGCCCGCCCAGCAGCCTGGCCCCCGGCTCCAGAGCCCCCATCGCTGGCTTTTCCTCTTTCGTTTGATATTTAAACAGAAGAAAAAAAAAAATAAACAGGAGGGGGGGGGGGGGAAATTAGGAAAAAAAAAGGAAAAAAAAAAAAAGAAACAACAAAGAAGAAGCAGAAGAAAAGCCCCAAGAAATTTAGAGAAAAGGAAAAAGAGGAGGAGGAAGGGGAGCAGCCCCAGGCTCCGGGGCTTTTCTGCTTTCTCAGCAGCACCAGAGCTGGATGCCAAGCACTGTCCCTGGGGCTGGGGAGCAAACCCACGTCCCCTCCTTGGCCAAAGCTTCTGTGTCACGGACCCCTCTGGTGAGGGGGGCACCGACATCACCCTTGGCACCCATGGGGGCATCCCCGGACCTGCTGCTGGACCCCAGTGGGTGCTGGGGGCTGGGTGAGGGGCTCCTGCTGTGCCAAAGCCCAGCCCCTCCACTTGTGGCTCCCCCAGGACATGGGGACATGGAGACCCCCAGCTGCAGAGGGCGAGAGGAGCTCTGCTGGTCTCAAAACCTCTGCACTTGAACCCCCTCCCCCAGCCTTTGGGAGAAGGATCCCAGAGCACAATTCATTCCTGCCCTCCTTTGTGCCTGGCCCTGCACAGCCCCCCAGGAGAAGCCAGGACTGAAACCCCAGGAGAGCCCTGGTGGGGTGCACGTGGTGCTCGACCCCCCCTGATTTTGCACCTCAGGGGCTCCGGTGAGGACTCGGATGAGGCAATTGGAGCCTCCCCTTGGATTTTCTGGTGGTTTGGGGCATTTTAATGGGGTTTTGTGCAGAGCCCTGAGGGCATTTGGGGGTGTTGATGCCCGGGGGCTCCATGGTTTGGCCATTTTGGGGGTGTCTGCACAGCACAGCCCCTGCAGTGCCTATGGGTGAGCCAGCACCAGGCTGAGCCGAGAGAGATGCCAATAAACAGCCTGAGGACAAGTGTGTCCCCTCTCTGTCACCTTGCTCTGCCAGAGACAGGGCCAATACCACGTGTCTGTGTGTCCTGCTGTCCCACTGGGCTTGTGGCAGCCCTATGGCACCAGGGAAGGACCTGGGCAAGGGGTGCCAGAGGTGCTGGATGGAGCCCAGAAGAGTGCAGGGAGCTGTGGTGGCCGTGTCCTGCATGTCCCCATTGCAGTGGGGTCTGGAGCTGCTGGGAAATGGGGAGATGGCACAGGAGACCCCACTGCACCGGTGCTCTGGGCACTGCCAGCAGCAGCCCTGGCACTGGGGCTGTCTCCTGGGCTGGTTCACAGCCACCCTCTCTCACTCTGCCCTTCAGGCCTGGCAGGAAAATCCAGGTGAGGCCTTCAGGTTTCATCACCAGCGGGGGCCGGGGGTGGGGAGGGCTGGCAAAACACCAGGCCCATGCCAGGGGTTGGCAGGGCTGTGGGGTCTGCACAGTCCCTGTCACAGCAGCTGGAGCCCCTGGAAGCCACATCCCAGGACCCTCATCCTGGCAGGGGCTGCCAGGGGAGCCTTGTGGAGATGCTGCATTTGGGGATTGGTCACCCAGTGCTGCAGCTCCCATTGGGCTGGGAGAACTGGGCTGCACTGGTGGCCTTGCTGCTGAGCCACGGTCACCGTCTGTCCCCCCAGTGGCTCGTGGTGTCCCCAGAGCAGCTGGCTTTGCTGGTGGGTGACTCCTGTGAGCTGCCTGGAGCTGTGCCCAAGGCAGGGCAGCACCCAGGGGTACCCATCCACTCCTGGGCAGCCCCGACACCCCACTCGTGGGGACAGTGGCGTGGGACAGAGGGGATTCTGTGCCTGGCTGGACAAATCCTGCTCCTCATGTCCAGCCCAACTCCAGCCCCAGGCATCCCAGCTTGTGCAAGAGGGACCTTCCTCCCCCCGGGGCTGGGACACGGAGCCACGGGGCTGAGCAGGTCTGGGGAGTCGAGAGCACGGGGGAGTTCCTGAGCAAGGAATGCTCCTCGTGCAAGGAATGCTCCTTGTGCAAGGGACACTCCCTGTGCGAGAGATGCTCCTGGCATCGGGGCTGAGCCCTGGCTGAGGGTTGCTCCCTCCTGTGAGGGCTGTGCCAGCAGCGAGCACCGAGTTCCCCCGATACGAGCACCCCAGACACCTCTCCCACCCCAGGAGCAGGGCGCTGCAGGTCCCGGATCCCATCCGTGAGGGATTTGCAAAATCCCAGCGCTGGCACAGAGCAGAGCCCTCACCTGCCCTGACCCAGCTCGTCCCTGGCTGCCACCCCCGCGGCAGCCGGGAGGTGCCGCCGCCGCTGTGACCGGAGCTCCGGGAGGAGCCCTCTGAGCCCGTGGTTCCCCACGGGTGAGCGATGCAGCGCCTGAGGGAGCGGGGCAGATCCCACACCCCGCCCCGGCAGAGGGTTGGGATGCTGTGCAGGGCACAGGGCACACTTTGGGCACAGCAGGGCTGTGCTGAGTGCTACTGGCAGAGTTGAGAGCTCAGCTGTGCTGCCTCAGTTCCCCCATGGAACAGGAGGAGTGGAACAAAGCAGGCTCGCAGGGGAAGACACTGAGCCCGGCCACCTCTCTCCCAAATTCCCTCCCCACCCATGGCGGCCCCTTCCAGCAGGTGAGGGCCGCCCATTCCCATTCCCATTCCCGTTCCCATCCCCGGTCCCATTCCCATCCCTGTTCCCATCCCCGTTCCCATTCCCGTTCCCGTTCCCATCCCCATTCCCGTTCCTCTCCAGGCCGCTCGGTGCCGCAGTCACTCAGGGTGAGCTGTCAGGGCCCATCAGTCCCCGAGGACCAAACCGGCCCTGACGTTTCTCCCGAGCGCTGCTCCTGGGCCCGCGGCTTTCCAAGGGCAGAGCAGCGCTGGCTGCCGGGAGAGCCAAAGAGGGGCACGGAGGAGATGAGACACCCCTAAACGCTGGGGCAGCGTTGAAGCAGGAGCTGCTCCCCGCTCCGGGTGTGACGGGGAGATGCTGATTGCCAAAAAATGAGGGTTGTGACCGATAAAGCTGGGCTGAAATCCGTGATTTGTTTTAATTTATTTATTTTAGAAGCAGCCCCGCCGCCTGGGCTCTCCCTGTCCTGCAGATATCTCCGGTTCCCTGCCAGCTCCTGGGACAGAGCCAAGTGTGTCATGTCCCCACCTTTCCCTTGCCTTGGGGACAGGGACAGCCCCTGCTGCCACGCCGGGGGCCAGGCGGGACTCGGCGCATCCTCAGAGCCCCGGTGCCCGGGGCGCTGCTCCGTGCCAGGGGTGGCAGGAGACGAGAGGAGCGAGGCAGAGAGGCCAGACCCGGGTCTGTCACCCCTGTCCCACCCTGCAGGGGTCCCCGTGCCAGCACAGGGGCTTTCCATGGGCGCTGCAGAAGTCACACTCCAGGTGGGATCATGGAATGGTTTGGGTTGGAAGGGGCTTTCAGGATCATCCAGTTGCAGGCTGGAAAGGCAGCTGTCCTGGGAGAGGCCGGGGTGGCTGCAGCCCGTCCAGGTGATGGTTTCCTGGGGGGCAGCGGGGTGGGGGAGCCCATTCCTTGGCACTGCTGGCCAGGAGAAGGTTCCAGCTGGGAAAGGTGAGGGGCTGCATGGGGAGCCTGGCACTCCGCTTTTCCTGGCCCAGCAGGGAGCGGGCAGAGCATCCTGCCAGGATTCTCTGGGTAACTTCTCACCCCCTGGCTGTGGGTGGGTGTCTGTGGGGTTACTGGGGAGGTTTCTGGCAGCAGCTGGGCCCTGGGGCTGGAGGGATTTTTTGGGGGGTGCTGTGGGGACAGTGCTTTGTTCTGGCACCCTGGGGCGTCCGGACGGTGATCCCCAGCACTCAGGGAGAGCTCCCGCTGCCTCGCAGCGTCTGCAGACAAAGCTGGCAGGCGCTGGCAGCAGCAGGAGGGGATGGGGCTGCCGGGAACTCGGGCGCTTCTCCCTGCCCTGCTTTTCAAAGTGCTTTTCAAGCCTTTTCTTTTCTTCTTCCCTGCTTTCAAAAGCTGCTGAGAGGCAGCAAAAGGAGCCGGCAACGGCTGAGGAAGGGCGGGAGCGATCCAGAGGCTCTCAGCACGCCGAGCTCGCCTCCCCAGGGCCGGCTGCAGCCGCGGGGCTGGAAAGGGACTGGAAATGGGCAGGAGAGCGGAGGGGGCCCGTCTCTCCCAGGCAGTTTTTCAAGTTGAGTGGGTGCCTGCTCTTCCCAGCCGGAGCCGGGCCAGCCCGCGGGAGCCTTCCCGGCGGCTCCCAGCAGGCGGGTGATGTTAATCCCTGCCGACTGCGCTGTCTCAGCCATCTCCACGCTCCCGTGACAGCGTCAGGTGAGGCGAGCACCGGTGTCCCACCAGCCTTCCAGGACAGACTTTGTCTCCACGTGATGCCGCCGGGGGCTGGGGCAAACCCTCCTGCTCTTCCTCGCCTACCAAAAAACCACTGCTGCATCCAGAGGTGGCCCCCTCCTCAACTGCGGGCCCGGGGTTTTGCCCCTGGCCTCAGTTTCTCTGTGTGGAGAGCAAGGGAAATAAAATTTGCCAATAAAACGGGCTGTGAAAACGGCACAGGAGGAAGCAGCACAGCGCAGGATGGAGACACAGGCGTGGGCAGGATGGTGCTGGGGGCAGAGGCGGTGCCCTGGGTGCCAATCCCAGCATCTCCACAGTGCCTCGCTGGCCCTCGCTGCCCGCCGCAGCTCCACGGTGACACTTCCCGATGGAGGCAAGTGCCAGCCCCAGATGGGCCATCCCAGAGCCCGGTGCCGCCCTCCCGGTGCTGACACAACCGGCCCCCATCGGGGACTGGAGCTCCTTGCACCGGGGACATGAGGAACCTCCGGGCCTCACAGCATCGTGTCCCAGCACCCGAGACTCCAAGAGTGGCGTGGCCAGAGCATCCCAGCACCCCACTGGCCGCCTCCCTGCCTCCCTCCAGAGAGACGCCAGATTCTCGGGAATAGCCAACAAACGCTGCATCAGGCACGGTCGGGATAATCTCGGCTCTCACGCCCCTTTTCTCCCACAAAGATCTCGTCTTAATCCGAGCGAGCAGCGGCTGTGCAGCCCAGCACTGTCCCTTTCAGCCCAGTGCCAGTGGGGCTGGGGTGATCCTGCAATTCACCGAGGGGGCCGCGCTGGTCATGGAATCCATCCGTGCGGCCGTGGGGTGACCACGGATCCCCTGTCACCGTGTCCCGGCCACCGCCCACCCACGGCCCCCCAAAAGGGACTGGCTGGGGACAGGGAGATGGGGGCACGGGAGGGATGTGGGTGCAGCCGCGTGGGTGTCACGGTCACCAGTGGAACGGGGGCATCGCTGCTGCCCTGCGGCTGAAACCGCCTCCTCCTGCCATCCCAGCGCGGTTCTTAAGTCCCTCTAATTAATTAGAGTCGATCACCCACCACCACCTCAGCCCCACCGCTCTGCCGGGGGTGCGGCCAGCTCGTCTCTCTGCCTCCGGGGATCCCCCCCGTGCCCCCCGGCGGGAAGGGACGTGTGACCCCTCAC
>VWYE01025635.1:89044-114568 GCA_013398995.1 Alaudala cheleensis | reverse complement strand
CCCCTGCATGCCCCGGGAGGTGCCGAGCCCCTCTCCTGACCCCTCTCCCGTTCCCCGGTCCCCGGGCGGGGCCGTGCCGGTGCCCAGGGTTCCCCCCCCGCCCCCCCCCGGGTTTGAATGGAGGGGGGTGGGCCCGGCCCGTGACGTGGCGCCCTGCCATTGGCCCGGGCGGGNGGAGCTGGCGGCGGCCGCGGCCGGGGCGGTGGCTGCCCGCGGCCCGTCTCGGGAAGGTGGCTCCTGGCCGCGCTGGAGCAGCTCCAGCGGCACCCCGGGGCTGGCCGGGGCTGGGCGCCGGCGGCTGCTGAGTCAGAGCCGCCCGAAATCCCCGTCCCGCTCATCCCCCGGTGGTCCCGGACAGGGGTCCCGGCTGCCCTCCGCCCCGCTGCCCGTCCCTGGGCGGCTCACACCGCTGCCACGGGTGCCCCGGAGAGAGGCACTGCCCGGGCCTGCCCGCGCCGGGCACGGGACTGGCTCCCGGAGCCGCTCCGGTGCCCGCAGAACTGCGATCGGTGGGCAGCGAGCGCTGGCGGGGCGCTGGACTCGTCCCACGCCGCCCCGGTTTGACCCCGGCAACAGCAGCGTGAAGTATGGATGTTTCCAAGCGCCGAATCTATGGATCAGGAAGGCTGTTCCAAAGGGAGTTGGAATCTATAGAGCAGGAGAGCTGTTCCAAAGGGATCGTTAATGGGCTCTGTGTGTGTGTGGAAACCGAGGCACAGCGTGCGATCTCCGCAGCCAGGACAGGGCTCGCTCCGCAGCCGGGCACGCAGTAAACAAATCTGTTTTGGACGCAGCTCCCTCGGAAACAGTGGAGCGACTCCAGCTGAGCTTTAGCACCGAGGAGGCTCCGTGTGTTTGTGTCTGGGGGTGCAGAGCGAGCCCGGCCCGAACCCCGATCCCCGGGGCCGCCTCCCGGCTCCGTGCCCGGGCTGAGCGATCGCGGGGCTCCCTGCCCGGCCCCCAGCGCCAGCCCCGCTGCCGCCGGCGTTGTGCTGACCGTGCCGCTCGCTCCCTTTGTTCGCTGCGTTTTGTCCTGAGCACGAAGAGCCGCCCAGGGCCCCCCGAGCCGGGCGGCCGCGGGCTCCGGGCCCCCGGCAGGTAGGGAGCCGTGCCGCGCTGTGGGAAGTCTGCCTGCTCTTACTTCCCGTCCGCCCCAGCGAAACCGCAGGAATTCGGAGCCCGGCGCAGGTCGGGAGGTCTGTTGAGCCCCGGTATCCTGTGGAAGCCCTGCCAGCCCCCGTTGCGAGACAGCAGGGCCAGCGAGGAGATAACCTTTCCCCCCGGAAAAGTCCCCTCCTGGCCCTGCGGACTGGTTCGTGGCCCCGCAGCTGGAGGATTTATGGCCCTGTGCGTGTTCTGGCGCGTCCTGCCAGCGGTTTCTTGCTGAACTCTGGCTACCTCCTGGCTGTTGGCAGTCCCTCGGGGAGCGCTTCCCTGCTTTTGGCACTGCCGGTGAGTTCCCAGCCTGGTGCTGATGCGTGTGCCGAGAGCCCTGGTGAGAGCCAAACTTCTCCCTCCCCGTGTGCCCTCTCTCCGTTGCCGATGCTCGCTGGCTTTCCCACTTCCAGAGGCCGCTCGGTGCAGCCCAGGGTTGCGCTGCAGCGGCGTCCCGATGCCAGGGACAGGACCAGACCTGTCCCCGCGCCGGGGTGGGCGCGGCCACTGCCCGCACCGACAGCACCGTCTGCCCCCGGGCCCTGGGAAGACTCGACCGAGGGTGTGACAGCGCCTGGGTCCCCTCCTGGGCCGGCGGTGGCGGGGTGTGATCCATGCCCTGTCTCCAGCTGCTGTCTGCCAGGCTCCAACATCAAAGGATCAAAGCGTCCCCGAGGGGCAGCGCACCCCAGAGCGGGGCTGGGAGCAGGCGGGGTGGCCTCTGTGTCCCACGTGTGTGGGTTCTCCCTGGCCCTGGGCAGCGTGGGGGACCCGACCGGTCCAGCACTGCCCCGGTGCCTGGCAGGGTGGGGAGAGCGTCCTCTGATCTCGGGGTGCTGCCTGGGGGGGCTCTGCACGGCAAAGCTGGGGAGCTCGTTTGGAGCCGGCTGGGCCGGCCAGGAGGCTTTCCCAGTTCGGCTTTCCCAGTTTGGCTTTCCCAGGCTGTGAGCGGGAAGAGCTGGGGGCAGGATGCACGGGAATGTGGCTGGACTCGGTGTTTCTCCTGTGTGCACTCATTCACTGGCCTCCTTCTCTGAGCCACTTTCACTCTGGTCCTCTCGGGTGACCGATGCTGAGCGGGATGGGATGGAGGTGGGGGTCTCGTGGGAAGCCTGCACCATCAGGGCACGTGTGCCTGGCCAGGGCTGTCCCAGTTCTGTGCTGGCAGTGATGTCCTACAAGCAGACATTCATTTACAGGGACAATTGTGTCCCTGGGCTCCTCAGGTTCTCATTCCTCAGAGCCCCTGATCCCACAGGGCTCTGAGGGCAGGTGGGAAGCAGCACAGGACTGTCAGTACACGTTATCCCTCTTGTCCTTGTGCAGGTCCTGTCCCCTCCCCTTGTCCCAAAGCCCTGCTGGGGCTTGGCTCTGCTCTGGGCTGGGCAGCGCTGCCAGGTGCCTGTGGAGTCTCTCGGGTTACCAGCAGCTTCCCCTGGTCGGTGGTTGGAAAGGCAGCGATGCCTCCCTGGCCTGGTTTCCTTTGTGAAAGCGCCGGGAATGTCACAGGATCTGCTCTCCCCGAGCGAGAGGAGGAGAAAAGGGCTCTGTGTCCAGCGCCCCGGGGCCGGGCTGTGTGGGCAGCAGCGTCCATCTGTGCTGCCATCGCCTCTCGGGGCGAGCTGGGAGCCAAACATCCAGGGATGGGGGGAGATTTTGGCTGCTGTGAAGAGCCCTTGAGGGGAGGGGGACAGGGTGATGGAGCTCTGCTGGCCCGGCCGGGACCGCTCCAACCTCCCGGCGGCCCCTTTGCCTTGGCTTGCAAAGTATCTCACAAATGCTGAACTTGGCCCCGAAATCTAAATACAAGGGAGGGACAGTCCCCAGATGGCCTAAATCAGCAGCACGGTTGCCTGGCCCAGCTGGGGAGCTCGCCGGGAGTGTTTGTTTTATGGAAAAGCAAAGGCTGGAGGAATGCTGGCCTGGAAGGAGCTGTTGGAAGGGGAAAGCGTTCGTGCCATGCACACGAGCCTGGCTGGGAGATCCCAGAGAGAGGGAGCAGGGTCCAGCGAGCTGCTCCTCTGCGTTGGGATGGGTTGAAGGGGGAAGGAATTCCCCTGGCTCCCGGTGTGAGGGGCAGGGAAGGGGGTGTGGCTCCTTGGTGGCTTCCTCCGCTGCTGGGGATGAACTGGGGGCTCCCCCATGTGCCATCATCGCCCTGAGTGGCTCTGGGCGCTCAGGTTGTCCCTGGGGCAGCGGGGTCCTGCACGGGGCTGTGCAGGGAGCGTGGCCATGTGCCAGCAGTGCTGTGCCACGGGGCACTCCTGCCCTGGCCAGGCCCATCCGGGAGCCGTGCACGGGAGGGTTGGGCAATTGGACTTTGCCCCAGCCTGGGGCCAGAGTCCATCCTGCCTGGACACAGCCTGCCGGAGCTCCTGCTGCTCCTGTGGGGGACAGCGGGGTGTCGCAGCGTGGCTGTGGGGAGGGATGGAGGTGTCCCCTGTGGGGTGGGTGCTGCCGTGTCCAGCTGGGCAGGACTGGGCAGTGCTGGGATCATCGCTGCCCGTGGGCTGTGGGGCCTCCAGCCGCACCCCGGCGCCGGGTGGGCACAGGAGGGGACGTGGCCCCCGCCCCACGGCTCGCTGTGAGGACACACGTCCGTCCCTTTCCTGTGCGTCCCTTCCCCGTGCGTGTCGCGGTGGCGCTGCCCGGAGGGAGGAAGAGGGCGGCCCCGAGCCCTTCCTCCCCTGCAGCCTCTCCCGGGACCACCTGGGGCTGCCTGGCGCCACGGGATGCAGCGACACCGTCGCTGTCCTTGTCCCCTCCTGCGTGGCTGGGCTGGACAGGGCGGCTGGTGGCCCCGAGGTGGCTGAGGGAAGGAGTTACGTGCCCGTTCCCATTGTCAGCCGGACCCTCGTCATTTCTGTCACCTCTGAGTCACAGCGGCGACAATGAGATGGCCGGGGGGTGGTCATGCATAGACTCAGCTCCGAGGAGCAGCACGGAGGGTTGTGGGGGGCTCCAGGGCAGCAGCAAAGCTGTGTCCCCACGTCCTCATCCTGCCAAGCATGAAGGGGTCCCCATCGTGGTCCCCCCGTCCCCCTGCTCGGCTGGCGGTGCCTCCCGGGGGCTCTACGCCCTCCTCACACACTTCCTGCCGTCTGTTTCCAATTCCTCCTGGCGTCTGCTCCTCTCTGCTTTCTTCCAATTAGAAAAAAAAAAAAAAATCTCAGGCATCTTCTCAGCGTGCAGCTCGCAGAGGCTGGAGCTGCCGTGCCCTGCTTGGGAGGGCTGGGGCTGCACGACAAGGGGACAGAGGGTGCTTTTGGTTCCCATCCACGGGGGGCACAGAGTCAGGGATCACCCTGAGGGATTTCTGTGCCCGGGGTCTTTCTCTCTGCTCCAGGGATGGGTCTGGGGAGCTCATGGGGGTCTAAGGATGATGCCCTGCCTGGACTCCTGGGAGAGCCAAGCAGCTGGTGGGCACAGGCTCACATTTTGCAGCTTGCTGGGATGAAATCCGGTGCCCTCCCACCCCCTCCAAGCCTGACCATGTCCCTCCCTCCTCTCCCTTAGGAGTGACCCATCCGTGACTCCGGTGGGACCGTGGCCGTGGAGCCCGAGCTGTGAGCAGCAGGCCCGGCGTGGCACAGCCTCCCCTGGCCACCAGCAGCAGCACCATGCCCATCCTCAAGCAGCTCGTGTCCAACTCCGCGCACTCCAAGCGCCGCTCTCGGGCCGACCTGACGGCCGAGATGATCAGCGCGCCGCTGGGGGACTTCCGCCACACCATGCACGTGGGGCGCGCCGGCGACGCCTTCGGGGACACCTCCTTCCTCACCAGCAAGGCCGGGGAGCCCGTGCCCGAGGCGGGGGAGGAGGCAGGAGCCTCCAAGCCCGGCCTGCTGTCGCGCCGCTTCCGCAGCAGCAAGCGCTCGCAGTCGGTGACGCGCGGCGACCGGCGGGACATGCTGGGCTCCCTGCGGGACTCGGCGCTCTTCGTCAAGAACGCCGTGTCCCTGCCCCAGCTCAACGAGAAGGACGTGGACAGGAGCGCGGGGCAGCTGCCCAAGAGCCTCTCCTCCAGCCCCGTGAAGAAGCTGCCCGAGGAGGCGAGCCCCGAGGAGCAGCAGCAGCGCCCGAACGGGGCGGCCGCGGGGCCGCTGAGCCCCGCCTTGGACGAGCGCGACTTCGGGGACATCACGGAGCTGCCCGTGCTGGTGGCCAAGGGCGGGGCGGGCTTGAAGCACGCCGAGTCCATCATGTCCTTCCACATCGACCTGGGGCCCTCCATGCTCGGGGACGTGCTGAGCATCATGGATAAGGAGCAGTGGGAGCAGGACGAAGATCCCGAGGCGGAGGATGAGGAGGAGGAGGAGGAAGGGGAGCCTGCCCCGCCTGGCTCCCCGCTGCGGGCCCTGCCCAGCCAGAGCCCGGCCCGTGGCTCTGGTGGCCGCAGCCCCAGGGACAGCAGTCCAGCATCCAGCTGCACCTCGGGGCCTGAGGAGCGCAGCCCCATCCCCAGGCCACCGAGCCAGCGGGGAACAGCCCTGAGACGCCCCGACAAGGAGTTCTCGTTTGCTGATGAAGATGAGGATGAGATCCGGGTATAAAGGCGGCCTGAGCTGAGGGTCTGGTTCTTTCTCGCTGTGGTTGCTTGGACACAGGGCTGAACACCCCAACTGGTGGCACTGGGGAAGACTGGACTCCTGCCTCGCTCCTCTCTGTGCTGCAGCAGGACAGCGCTCTGCTCCCGGGGCCGGGGCGTTCCTGATGTTTGCCAGCCCCCAGAGAGCTCCAGCACTTCCTGGGAGGGGGAAGCAGACTCGATTTTGGTTCTTTCTGTTGGACTTTGGATATTAGCTCCTTTCTCCTGCCCCCCTGCCCGTGTAAAGCAATTTAGGATCCAACAAGATGAGCCTTTGGACTTTTAGCCCCTTTAGTAATATATATATATTTTCCACCATACAGTTTTTACTGTTTTCTGATTTGTACTTACCTTTCTCTACTCTCTTTTGGTTTTAACTGAGGGAAGATTTCCCACGAGGAAGAACTTGGCTCTGGAGCTTAGAGGTTAGAGTCTCTAAAGGACTATGAGCAGCTCCAGCTTCCTGGGTTTCTTGGGGACTTTCTGGAGACCCAGAGCCTCCCAGTGCCATGGCAGGTGCTTGCTCCCCATCCCTTGGATGGATACAAGGGTGGATGGATGGTTCCATCCCAGAAGCTTGACCCTCCAACCAGCCTGGGGGTCACAGGGATGCTCCCAGCCAGCTCCAGGGATGCTGATGGAGGTGTGGGTCTGTCCCCTGTGGGAGGAGCACCTGGAGCCAGGGAATTCCCAGTGGGGCTGGGCAGTGCTGGGAGCAGGCAGCTGGAACAGGAGGTTTTATACTGTGTATGTACAAATGCAAGGAATAAAAGGAAATGGTAGTGACTGCAGTGGCCTGAGTTCCTGAGGGGTGACACCCGGGGGGGGCCCTGCTGCCCAAGCAGGACCAGTGGCCTTGTCCTGCTGCCCCCACCTTCCCTGCCCATCCCTGGCTCTGCTCCTGGCCACAGTTTGGGCACCTGCCGTGGCTGAGCTTTCTGTGCCTGTTGCCTGAGGAAGTGGGAGAGCTCCTGCTGGCCGGATCTGGCTCGGGGCTGGCACCCTCGGGCCAGGCACCTCCTGCCAAGGGACAGCTCTGCCAAATCTCCCCTCTCCTCCCCCAGCCAGGGAGGAGGGGGTGGTTCTGGGGGGGCAGGACTGGCTGTCCCTGCTCCCACGGGCCGGGGGCCAAGGGGTGCCCCGGGGGTTCCCTGTGGGGCTGCCCTGGATGATCCCAGCACAGTGAGGGGACAGGTCACTCCCATCCCACAGCCAGCTTCCCACAGCTCAGCCCCTGGGGAAATGGGGCTCTGCCAGTGCTGGGAGGGACTTCCCGCTCCAGTCCCTTGGATGGAGCAGGGCTGAGATGGGGCCAAGTGCCAGGAATGGCCCCACAGCCTTTCCCTGAGCGCTGGCCAGGCTCTGCTCACTGGAGAGAGGGAATGATTTATCCCCCTAAACATCTCCCAGCCCTGGGAGGGGCTGGATGCCCCTGTCCACCCAAATGGATCTCCCTGGAGAAGCCAGGGGAGCGGGCAAACGCTGTGCCCCAGTGGGGACACAATGGCGTCCTGTCCTGTCACCCTGGCCAGGGGACATTGGGCCATTGTCTGGGACAGGGAGAACAACAGCAGCTGCAGCTGGAGGCTCTGAGCTCACCAGGCTGCCTCTGCCCTGGTCACTGTGCCCCCCTGCCCTCTGCAGGGTGCCATGTCCCACCCCCCCGAGCCAATGATTCTGGTCACTGTCACCTGCGAGGTCACTGCCACCTGGAGGTCACCAGGCTGTTGGGGACAGCTGGCTCCTCTTGTCCCTTAGGGATGCTGTGGCACAAAGCAGCGGGGTTTGGTCCCTGGGGTTTTTCCCCTTTGCTCCGCGGGGCTGTGGGGCGGGGAGAAGCCCTGCGGTGACACTTCACGGGCCGCCTGCCACTGTCACTTGGCCACGCTGATCTTTGTGACGCCTGTCGGCTCCAGGCTCGGGCTCGGCAGCGCCGCGGTGCCGCGAGCTGATGGGGCAGAAAGGGAGAGCGGGGCTGCTGAGCACGGCCGGGACACGGTGCCGCTCCGGGGGACAGGGCGTGGTCCTGGGACACCTCGAGGGAGCGGGGACAGGGACAATGCCATGCGTCCTGGGCTGGTGGGGAGTGTCACCAGCACCGCCAGTGCCCGGCCAGTGCCGGCAGCAGGGAGCGAGGCTGCACCCCCAAACCTCCCCAAACCCCCGGGGTGGCACCTGGGCTGTCCCGCACGGCAGCCGGGCGGGTGCCCAGCACCCTGCAGCACCCAGGGGCAGCGCTGTGGCACTGCTGGTCCAGTGGTTTGATGGCAAGTGACAGAATGGGAGCAGGGCTCCATCGGCCGTGTCAGCCCCGGGCGCGGAGCGTGGCCGCGGGAGCCGCGTGATGGAGCAGGGATGGGGCTTTGGCATCAGTCCTGGGGCTCCGGGGCTGCTCCACCCACGGAGCCCTGGTCATGGCCACAATGTGCCACTGGAGAGCCCCAAAGCAGAGATGGAGCTTTGGGATAAATCCAGGGGCTCTGGGGCTGCTTCTTTCATGGAGCCCTGGTGATGCCCAGAATGTGCCACTGGAGCCTGGCACCCAGAAAAGCCCCAAAATAGAGATGGAGCTTTGGGATAAATCCAGGGGCTCTGGGGCTGCTCCACCCACGGAGCCCTGGTCATGGCCACAATGTGCCACTGGAAAGCCCCAAAGCAGGGATGGGGCTTTGGGATAAATCCAGGGGCTCTGGGGCTGCTGCAGGAAGCCCTGGTGATGCCCAGAATGTGCCACCGGAGCCTGGCACCCAGGAAAGCCCCAAAGCAGGAATGGGAGGGGTTTCTGGGCAGCCCAGTGGAAGTGTCCCTGCCTGTGAATGGAAGAAGGGCTTTCAGGGAGCATCCCACAAGAAACTATGCCATGATTTGTTGGGGTGAGAGGTGTGACCCCTTCCAGGAGCCCAGGGGGTGCTCACAGTGCCCAGAGCACAGCAAAACACACCCAGCATCCATCCCGTGCCATTGGAATGCTCAATCCCTGCACTCCAGCCATATTTGTCTCCATTTAAGGCCTCGAAGTGAGGGGTTAACCCAGCTCACAGCCAGCCCCAGCCGAGTTTTCTGGAGGAGAAGCAGATGTGGGAGGGGGGAGGCTGAGAGGGGCTGCCTGGGGCCCGGGGCTGAGCTCCCCAGCTGCGGCAGCAGGCAATCAGGGCTGCAAATTGGGATCAGATGTGGGCAATTCCCCCTCTAAATGCAGCACTCCGGGGCTGCTTGGGCTGGTTCTGCTCTGCCTGGGGAGGAGGAAGAGGAGGGTTTTGGAGTTTTGCTGGGGCCCAGGGTGGCTGCAGGGACCTCCAAAGTGTGGTGCTCCCTTTGGAGAGCTGTGTTTTCCTTGGGGACAGCCCCTGGCAGCCCCTGGAGCTCTGCTTCCCTGCCTCATTCCTTGCCTCTTCCCCTGCCCGTGCCGGGCTCTTCCCGGAGCAGGGATGATGCAGGAGCTGGTGACTGGCATGGAGAAGATCAGCTTTGACTCAGAGGCTGATGTGGAGGAGCTCGGAGCTCAGCCCCTGCCCTTCCCGGGGCTGGACAGTAAGCTGGGGACTGGGCTGTGGCATTTTTGGAGGGTGACAGGGCTTTTGGGCTTTTTTTGGGGGGGTGGGGGGTGGGAGCTTTAGGGCTTCTCCTCTTCCTGCCTTCCTACAATACCTGGGTGATTTTTGTCCTGGCTCCGGGCATTGCTCCCTCAGGGGTGCAGCTGGCAAAGCTCTTGGGGGGCTGCCAGGGTCCCCAATGTCCCCGTGGTCACTGGGGGTGGCAGGTGAAGCCCTTCCCACCCTGGGGCTGTGAGTGAGGCAGGGCTGGGGCAGTGGGGACAGGCTGGCTGTGACAGGACTGTCCCAGCTGTGCAGGGCCACCCCCGGCACGGCGGGCCCAAGCCCACAGTGTGCAAGCATTGGCTGCGAGGGCTCTGCAAGAGGGGCGACAGCTGCGACTTCTTGCACGACTACGACGCCAGCAGGATGCCCGAGTGCTACTTCTACTCCAAGTTCGGTAGGTGCGGGGCTGCGCATCCCAGGGAACCTCTCCCTACCCCTCCACGAGCCTCCCGAGTCCCTCGGGCCTGGAGCAAGCGGCTGATGCCACCTCCTGACTGCGGGAAGAAGTGTCACTGTCACGCAGTCAGGGTCACTGTCCCCCTGCTCTGGCTGTTCCCAGGGAGCCCCAACTCCTTTCATCCAGCCCATCCTGGAGCGATTCCCGCTGTGTGAGTGAGCATTGTCCTAATGTCGCACGCCTCGCTCCCGCAGGTGAGTGCAGCAACAAGGACTGTCCCTTCCTGCACGTGGATGCCACCGCCAGCACCCTGGGCTGTCCCTGGTACGACCGTGGCTTCTGCAAGCACGGTGAGCTGGCACGGGGCTGGGCGGGCAGGGGGTGCCCGGGGGGGATTTGGGCTCGGGGCTGCAGGGAAAACGAAGTCCCCACAATCCCAAGGTGCTGGCGTATCCCTGTGAGTGTCCCCTCTGCCTGGCAGGTCCCCTGTGCAAGTACAAGCACACGAGGAGGGTGATGTGTGCCAACTACCTGGTGGGCTTCTGCCCGGAGGGACCCAAGTGCAAATTCGTGCAGTAAGTATTGGGGGGGGCTTGGGATGTGGTCTGGGGGAAATTCCCCTCTCTGAGGTGGCTGTGGCCCTTATAGGGTCAGGGACAAGGGCAAAAAGGGTCTGAATTACCCAAACCCCACAGGCAAGCTATGCTGGGTGGGCAGGGCACAGCCCTGGTCCCCATGGAGGTGCCAGCTCCAGGACGTCCCTGAGGGGCTGTGGGGTCACCACAGGGAGTAACAGCCTGTCCTCTGTGTCCCCTGCAGCCTCAAGGCCGGGCTGATGACGAGCAGCACAGACCCATCCAAGGTGAAGCTGTTTCCCTGTGCCCACAGGGGTGGTGTCCCAGCTCCTGTGGGGCAGCAGTTGCCAACTGCCCCTCCTGCCCCCTTTTTCCTCCCCTCAGGAAGCTGGATGTCCCTGGGGGCTGGTACAGAGGGATCTGGCTGCTGCAGAGGAGAGGGGAGGTGAGGATGTGCCACCCAAGGAGCCACCTCCCCGTGGCACCCAGCAGCTGGCAGCTCAGCTGTGGGACAACAGGGGCTGTCCCCCGAGCCCACAGAGCCTGCTGGAAGGAGGCACCTGCTCCAAGGTGAGGGATTTTGGGGAATGGGAGGGCTGGGAGCAGTGGTCTCACCATGGAGGGAGGGTGAGGGGCAGCAGGTACTGTGGGGATTCCCAGAGTGCTCCCAAAACAGCCTCTTTGATTGGAAATGTGTTTTTTCCTTGTGCTATTTGGCCCTGTCCCCTTGGAGCCGGGGTGGGAACCAGCAGGGGAAGGGATTTCAGTGGTGAGGACCCTGGGAACAACAAATGCTTCTGAGGTTTGTGTAGTTGGAGGTCTCAGGGTGCTGTTTCCATGATCCCATCCCATTGGGAATGGGGGTCAAAACAACCATGTGGGATCGTGGCAGTGGCTGATGCAGCACAAACCCATTCCCTGTGCCCCCAGAGCGGATCAGCCAGTCCCTGTGCCAGTGACAGCAGCTTGACTCAGCTGGAAATGCTGCTGGGAAAGTGACTCCAGAGCTCCCACAGGGATCAGGGAACGAGGACACCACGGAGCACCATGGAGATGGCACCAGGGCAGCTGCTGGAGTAGGAAAGCCAGCAGGGTTTGCTCAGCACCAGCTCACAGCTGGCACAGGCAGCACAGAAATCACTGGATGCAATGGAAATGGGGACTTGGCACTGCTGGCTGTGGGCAGGCTGGGGCAGCAGCAGCATTCCCAAGCTTTGAAGGGGTGCAGGACTGGCTGGTGCCAGGATCCTGGGCACAGGGGTGAGTGAGGATGTGCTCACCCCTTGGGAAGGGGGCACAAAGCATCACGTTTTCAGATCACCACCCAAGCAGGAAAGGAAAATTCACACAGGTTTTTATTGCTGGTGAGAGAGATATTTTGGTGCAACACCTCTGTCACAGCACTACTGCACTCTGCAGAATAAAGAGCTCAGACTTTTAATTCTTGGCTTTTCTTTTTGCTCTTCATGCCTGCAACATGACCAACCCTTTCCCAGACGTGTCTGGGAATGGCAGGCTGCAACTAGCACTCCTGGCTGTCCTGGTTTGTCTGCTGCAGGCACGGCTTTGCCCTTTGGCACAACAACTCATCCCAGAGATTTTTCCTCCCCAGAATTAGGGCTCTGTGGTCTGAGCTGCTGCTCCAGTGCCTCCACACAGGTCCTGGCCAGTCCCACCAGTAACAGGGTGAGTACAAACTGGGCTGGGCCAGCTGTGTGATTTGGAGGATGAGTACTGGGGTTGAAGCCCACACAGCTACAGCAGAATTGTCAAATCATCTCTGATGACAGCTCAGGACAAGGTGTCCCCTGTCCCAAACAAGGGATCTGCAGCCTCCAGGAGCTCTCCTGCCCACACAGATCTCTCAGGGTGCCTCTAATGCTTCCTCACTTCTCTACTGAAGCTGCCTGACCAGGGAGGGGTGACCACAGGCTGTCCCTGTCACCTCTCTGCTACACAAGCTGACCTGCCAAGGGGCCCCTCCTCAGCTCCAGCCCCAACCAGGCCCCTGCTGCTGGGAATTCCTGCTGGGATCCTGCTCCTGGGTGCTCTGCTGCCTCCCAAAGGGCTGTGGCTGTCCCTTGAGTGCTGCTCCAGCTCCTTCAGTGGTATTTTCGCCAGCGGTGCCGCTCTGGAAAAACAGGGAGAAAATAATTTCTGTGTTCTGGAAAACCAGCAGAGGGATCTGTTTGGGGGCTCCAGTTGGGATGAGGAGCCTGACTGCAGCTTCTCTGTTTATGCCCTTCAAGGGGGATCCACCCAAACACCAGCAAATCCCTTGGCATTTGTCAGGAAGTGCAGGGAGCAGCAGCTCCTGGTGGAACGTCTCCTCCCTCTGCCCTCTGGAGGCTTTTCCAAGTGCTCCTGACAATCCTGGGGCTCTCCAGGGAGAAGCTGTGAGTCAGCAGCTACTCTCAGCACTTTTATTAACCAAATTCCTCTGCCCACCTAGAGAATCCTGCTCTCTGAGCTCTGGTATTAGTCATAAATGGGGAGTATTTAAATAATTTAATTATTTTAACAGTTTAATTATTTAAATTATTTCAAAGCTTTCATTGACAGGAATGCTAAACAGACTTCCCAAGTGCTGCAAAAGGAAGAATTCCTGAAATAGGAGACACCAAAGAAATCTTACTGAGGTGCTGATAGTTCCAGCCATAGCTGAGCAGGAAGTACCCAGCCAGGAGCATGGAGATCCCAGCAGGTCCCCCCTGCTTCACATGGATGTATTTGGCACAGTAACTGCTCCAGGCTGTTGGGAGAGAAAGCAAAGGGATAAATCATGGGCTGGCCTTGGGAATTCACTGTTTCCATGCAGCTTTACACAGCTAAAATGTTGGGGATGTTTGGCTATTCCCACTGCCAGAGGGCAGGGATAGATAGGAAGGAATTGTTCCTTGTGAGGGAGTGCCCAGAGAAGCTGTGGATGCCTGGAAGTGTCCAAGGCCAGGCTGGATGGGGTTTGGAGCCACCTGGGACAGTGGAAGCTGTCCCTGCCATGGCAGGGGGTGGCACTGGATCATCGTTGTGGTCCTTCCCAAACCATTCCATGATTTGTGCTTGGTACAGAGCCAGGCTGGCTGCTTTGACCAGCCAAGTTAAATCAGGGAAGTGGGATGGATGTGGCCCAAAAGGCAGGAATTCTCACCTCTCTGCACTGCTCCCAGCAGCCCCTGGGGAGAGAAGTTGCAGGTGCTGATCCAGGTGTGCAGCTCCCCCAGCCTCACCTCCAGCAGGGGCCTCTCTGAGAGGGGACCTGTGGGGTGACAAGTCACAGTGTGGTGGCAGGGAGCTGGGATGTGATGTGGGATTTGGGCTTGGAAAAGGAGAGGGAATTGCCTCTCCCACAAAGCTTGGGCTCCATCAGCCCAAAAGTGCAAGAGGCTGACTCCAGCCTCCATAAAAACATCAACCATTGGCTGGAGGAGGCTCAGTTAAACCTCCCTGGATTCTCCTGGATTCTTCCCTGGGTAAGCCCAACATTCCCTCCCCCTCCTCTTGCCATTCCCAGCGAATCCCAGCAGGGAGATTTTTGTTACCTTGTTGCCCCAGTGCCAAACCACCCCTGGGCGTCTCCTCCGTGATCCTCACACCCTGCTGGAAACGCTTCCCTGGAAAAATCCTCAGCCCTTCATAATCAGGATACAAGTCTGGAAACCACTCCAAGCCCTTGGCGCGCCTGCCAGGGGCCTGGGATGAGCAGGTGGGCAGGATTTGGGGCGTGTGGAGCAGAGCCAGCTCCGGGGCTCTGCCCGGGTTCAGGAAGGGCTCGGCCACTCCCTCCCTGCTGCTGAGCTCGTTTTTGGATGTCCCCTGGCTGTGACCTCCGAACGCCTCCGTCAGTGACAGATGGAGGTTCTTGGGATGCAAAGCAGACATGGGGGATGATTTAGATCCCACTTCAACTTCCAGGCGCTCCTCTCCTGCCGTGAATTTGTCTCCTCCCTCCTGCTGGACGAGGTCGCCGGGGCTATTTCTGCTCTCAGGGGGTTCTTGAAGCGCCTTTGTTGCCTTTAAGCTGCTTTTGTCTCCCTTGGAGCTCCCAGTCCCGCTCCTCACGGCTCCCTGGCTCCGAGTCTCCTCGCTGTTGGATTTTCGGGCAGTTTTGCGGGGAGCAGGGCCGGGCTCCGTCCCTTCCCCGCGGCTCCCCGCTATTCCCGCCCTGCTCCGGGGCTCCTTCTCCCTGACCACCCTGGCTCGGTGCTTTTCGATCACCACCTTCACCCCCTTCTGCAGCTTCTTGGGCACATCCCGCACCTCCTCGGGGTGCAGGTCCAGGCTCCTGGCCACGTCCCGCACCGCGCGGGACCCGCTCCTGGGGGCCGGGCGGGGACCCGGCGCTGGGGTGGGTTCCGGGACGCTGCCGGTGGCGGGGGAGGGCTGAGGGCTCGTTCCCAGCGCCGATCCCGGTGCGCTGGCGGGGATCGGGCGGGCACCTGAACCTCCGCCGGTACCGGGAGCTGCGCTCGGTGCGGACGGCGCGGCCTTGCAGTGCGGGAGGTGTGCGCGGAGCCGCTTGAAGGGCCGCCGGCAGTGCGGGCACAGCTCCGGGCCCGCCGCCGCCATCACCCCGCCTCAGTGACGTCACAACGGCGCGGCTCCCCGCCGGCGCGGCGCGCTGTGACGTCACAAAGGCGCGGCCCCGCCCCCGCCGGGCGCACGCCGTGACGTCACGGGGCGAGGCGGCGGAAGCGGCGGAAGCGGCGCTCGGGGCCGGGCAGGGCNTGGCTTGAGGGGTGGGAAAGGGGAGAGCGGCCCCCGAGCTCCGGGAAGGGTTCATGGGGCTGCGGGGTTTGAGGTGTCGGGAGGGGAGGGTGGGTGCGCTCGGGAGGGCGAAGGGACGTGGGGGATGCGGAGGATTCCGGGGAGATTCTCGGGAGGAAGCGGAGGGATCGTGGAGTGAGGGAATGGGGGTGGAAGGAACCTTAAAACCCTTCCCATTGCACCCCTGCCATGGGCAGGGACTCCTTCCACTGCCCTGGGTGCTCCGAGCCCCGTCCTGGGGTCGGTGCAGGTGTTGAGGAAAGGAAGGATGCAGAGGCACAAGAGGAATATCCCTTCCCCAGAGAGTGTGCCAGGCCAGATGGGCAGCGTTTGGTGGTGCCAGGGATGGGGAGCAGCGAGGCAGCTCCGGGCTGTAGGCGTGGGCCACAGCCTGGCAGCTGAGGCTGCTGTCAGAGAGGAGCCAGTTATAAATACCTCCCTCGAGTGTGTTTTGACTCATTCGAGCACGGATTAATTTTAGGCACACCAAAACAGCTCCATCGGGGGTTTTTTTGGAGGCTGCTGAGATCCTGGCTGACTCTGTCGTGTTTGTGGGGTGGGGGAGAAGCGTTTGATGTTGGTGTAGGAATTCTGGGATGCTGCTGGGGATCAGCTGCTGTGGTGGTGTCACAGAATCTCACAATGGTTTGGGTTGGAAGCGACCTCCAGTTCTCACAAGTGCTACCCCCTGCCATGGGCAGGGACCCCTGCCACTGTCCCAGGTTGTCCCAAGTCCTGTCCAACCTGGCCTTTGAGACCTTCCCTTTATGTCCTCTAACCTGGGAATATTTGCACTGCCCCCACCCCATTATCCTTATCCAGACTCTGCTTTGCCTCAATACCTGCAAATGTTTGAATAAAAACGGGGTTAAAACTTGTACCTGACAGCACAAAATGTCATGAGAGGGTGGCAAATACATTGAAACAGGGAAGAGTTTGTTTTCCATGAGGTGTTTCCTGACCAAACCTTATTTCCTCGTGGGAAATAGGATTGTTTTGGGATGTGGGAGTGGAGGGTCATTGTGGGGTGGTGTGAGCAGGTGACTAATTGGCAGTGTGGTCACTGCCACTCGTGCCAGTGCTGTCCCCAGCCTGTCAGGTGTCCCTCTGAGCCCAGGGGTTATTTTCAGATGTGCAAGGCTGACAATTGTTCAGTGAGTTTATTTAGAGGGATGGGTTTAATGTGAGTCCACATCCCTTAAACTGCTGGGAAACCTCTTGTGAGAGACAGGATCCTCTTCTCTGTGCCCCCAGGCAGCAGCTGGAAGGGGAATCTGAGAGTCCCCAGCACCTCAGGGCTCTGGAGACATCCTGCATTCATTTATCAGGATTAATTTATCACTTATTGATTATTCCTGCTGTTTCTGGGTGCCTTCAGAGGGCAAAGCAGAAGGGGGATTGCTGAGCTGATCGTTTCTTGTCTCCTGCAGGAAGAGGAGGAGGAATGGCAATGAAGAGGATGGGCACATTCCCCAGAGCAAACGTAGCACCAGGAGTACTGTCCTTCAGGACTCGTGGGACACTGAGGTGAGAGCCTTCCCAGGCAAATCCAGCCCCATTCCATGGAATTCTCTGCATTTCAGCAGCACTCACAAATCCTGTGCATGGTTCCTTTCCATTTTTATTTCATAGCTTTGTGTTTGAGGTCGTGAGCTTTGACTTGGTGACCCCAGAGACTGAATCAGTTTGGAAATCAGCATTTCCAGTGAGCCTGGTTATCCCTGGCCTGAATTTTTCTGGGAAGGAATTTCAAATCCTGCTTTGCAGCACCCAGGGAAATCATTTCTGGTTGAGCTGTGAGGGGTGAGCTGTGAGCAGAGCTGAGGAGGTGCTGAGGGTGGATGTGTCCCTGTGCTCACTCTGACCATCAGCTTTGCCTTTCCTTGCACTCAGGTGATTATTTGTGGGAGGAAAACAAAGCACATTCCAGGCAGGCCTTATCTGATGTGGAAAAAATGCTCTGATAGAGCTGCTCACTTTAAGCAAGACTAAAACACTCCAAACTCTTTGGTTTTTTCTCATATTTCCCATGATTTTTTGCTGGCTGTGGGATAAACTCTCTTATTTCTTTGCCCCTCATCAGGCAGGTGTTCTCTGGGTGCAATTTGAGATTTCTTTCCTTAAAAAAAAACAAACCTGCTGATTTCCCAACTGCTGCCACATTTCCTGAGATGTCACCAGGGTGAATCAGCTGAAAATTCACTGGGAGCAATGTCCTTGTGTTGCAAAACATTCATGGAAAAGAGGGTGCAGAGCAGAGACTCTCTCTCTGAAGTTCATGAAATGAATGAAATTAATTTCTATGAGGGCTTTGGAAATATTTTTAGTTTGTCAGAGCCTCCTCACTTTGAAGGTGGGTTTTAATGAGCAATTACAGCCTAAATTATTACAGAATTAACTCAATTATTCAACTATTAATGGTGCTTAGTGGAAAATATTTAGCTGCTGTGTAACTTTGAGCTCTTTTATAATCTTTTAAATGGATATTTTTACATTCGTGTTGTGAGGGAGACTCTCCCTTCACCTGTACAAGTAAATTTTGTGCCAAGACAATGCTGGAAATGCTTTCAGAGCTGCTGTCCATCATAAAGGAATTCTCTGGGATGAAAACTGCCCTGTGCTGGTATTTTCAGGAGGGAGACTTTGCATTTTGGGGTGTAATGGGGAGCAGCAGCCCAGGTTCTGTTGCCATCTGACACTGAATCACTTGTCCAACAGGCCAAACCCCTCTGTGTGTGTAGAGAAGTTCAATGATTCTGATTTCAGAATCAGAAGCTCTACAATAAAGTTGATAAACACAAATAGTCCAGCACCATCACTGTTAGGGCCCTTTTCAGGACAGATTTGATATAAACAATTTAAATACATACTTGGAGTTACCTTGCCTTTTGTTAAGAGTTGTAGAGATTTGAATTTCTTTTTTCAAACAAAAGTAGTTTTCCCACATTTCATCACCTGCCCAACGTATTCAACAATTGAAATAAAGTAATCTGTATAGCAAAGTAGAGATAATGGGAAAAACAAAGCAGAGAAAACCCTGCAGCATAATGAGATCAAGAACTTTTTCTCCAGCTTTCTGGCGGGAGGCCGGATTTAGTGTGGAACAAGGGATTGAAGTAGGACTAAGGAAATTAAGGATATCAGGAAAAGCCCCTCCCCTGATGGTGAGTGGTGGAAGCACCTTTGCTTGTGTGTAAACACCTGGTGTTTGGCAGAGCCACTGAAAGCAGGGCTGGCAGTGGCTTGGTGGCCACACGGGAGGGGTGACCTCAGGCCTGGGCATGGCTGAGCCAGGGCAAGGTCACAGCTCAGCCTAACACAGACTCTGCTTCTTGCATGCATTTGCCTGGGAAAAGTCTGATTTTAACACGTTCAGCCCTGGTGTGAGGCAGGGAGGAGCCCTCACTGCTGAGCAATGTGGGCACAGCTTCTCACACCCCCTGTTCCGCAGGGAACACAATTCCCAGTGTTTGCTCCTGATGAATAGAGCTTTTTCTTTGGGTTGTTTTTCTTTTTTTGGGGGTGGGGGGGGCTTGTTTTCTTGTCAGATCCCTGAACTGAGCATGCCCAGAAATTCAAACCACGAGATTAAATCTGGATTATCCCAACATTTGGTGCAGGACTTCCTGTGCCAAAGGGAGGAATCCTTGTGCTCACTGTGCCCAGTTGGTGTACCTTGGAAAATCTCAGCTTGGGACACTTGCATTTAGTTTCCTGATACTTTGCTGTGTGCAAAGACACCTCTTACTGGTTAAAAATTTCCAGTAGTTTTGGGATATTGCCTGGGAAAGGGGAATTAAGGGTTTTGTGACTTCCAATTTGTGACTTCCAAGAGCATGTGAGAGTTGCTTTTCATCCCACGCCTGCATTTTGTGAAACATTCCCCAAAGTCCAGATTCCTCTGGCCTGTTTGGGTTCAGACTGGCTCTTCCCTCTTGCAGAGTGAGGCCTCTTTGGGAACAACCTCAGGATGGCAATCAGGCAGCTGTGTTTTAAACAGGACTTGGCTTTTGACAGGATCTCTTCCCATTTTTTTTGTCCTGCACGTTTTGCTCTGGAGAATGAGGTGAAGGGAGGGTTTTCCTTAGTGGCTGTTCAAAGCTGGGCTGTTCTGTGATGTTATCCCTCAGTCCCTCACTTGGAGTCCCACTGCTCATCCCAATCACATCCAATTCCAAAGGATTTGCTGTTTCCTCCCTCTGGATTGTCCTTGCACCCAGGACAGGCAGCACCCCTGACTTCCCACCTTCACAGCACAGAAACAGATTCTCTTCCATCTCCATCAGTGCTGCTTTTTGGCCAGCTGCTGTAAGGATGTGCCATTCCTGCTGCTCCTGGGGAAGCCATTCCCAGGTTAGAGCCCCCCTGAGGGTGACAGAAGCCGCTGGGCTCAGTGCATGGCCAGGCACAGGCACGGGGCTGGAGCCACAGGCAGTGTTAAACATTAGCGAGGCAGAGCCTTTGCCACGGAATTTCCCTTCCTGTTCAGCCTGTCCTCCCTTTTCCAGGAGCTCAGCTGTGTTGTTTGCCCTGTATTTAGTTACAAATCCATTGCTTGTCCCCAGATCAAGCCAGGAGAGGTTGTTGGTCCCTCCAAGGGAATGCTGAGATTCCCAGCTGTGCTCTGCAGCCTGGGGATTCACCACTGCAAAGCCTTTGCTCTCCTTTTCCCGGGAAGGAAGTGAGTCTGAGTGTTCTGGCTGACCCTTTCCTTCCTGAACAACTTCTGCAAACCCCAATTTCTCAGAGTTCCTCTTTGTTCTGGCCGGGATTGCAACAGCACCGGGTTCCTGGCAGAGATCAAATTCAAGTTCTTGTCCCCCACTGTCCCTAACAGGGCTGCTCCTCAGTTCTAACTAAAACCAGCCCGTGGCTCTGTTAAACTCATCTTGGAAGATGTTGAGAGCAGCAGGGGCTGAGTGGCTCCTTCTCCAGTTCCTGTCACGAGGGATTGTCCCAGACCTGCACACTGTTTGTTTTCAAACTTGAAGTGAGATGTTAACGAGCCCAGTAAACCTTGAAGATGCCCTTTTGATAGTTCAAGTACCCAGAAATGCCACTGGGCTGCTTTCCTTTGCCCCTGTAAAGCTTTGTTGGTGCCTGTCTTGCTGACTTGATGACTTTAAGGATTCTTTTCTTGTCTGATTGTAGTCCAAAGGCGTTACAGAATGTGCACCACAGCCTGGGGACACGGTAGGTGTTCCATGGGGTGTGGGCAGTGCTGGAGGGTGCCAGTGCCAGTGAATCTTTGCCTTAGAGAACTGGAAATGAAGAGGCTCTGATAAACCACATCTGTCACAGCCTGAGGTGTCAGGAGCACGTCCCAGGACACGCTGCCAGCCTCACAAACCTCCGAGATGCACAAAATAATCACCTGCTAACAGCTGGGAAATGTTTGTGGGGTGTGAAAGGCGAGCAGCGAGCGAGGCCAGGCTCTCATTTGCATTTTTACCTTCATTTGCAGAAGGTGGCTGTAACGAAGCTCACTAAGGAGCGCAGACTAAAAGGAAACAAAGTGTCCTGTGCGGTGGGTTTGTCTCCGAGGCTGCTGTGAGCCCTTCCAGCATCGCGTGTGACTCTTTGTGCTGCTCTGCGACAGCAGCTGCGCTGCCCAGCGCCACCCCCGGCTCCTCCCTGGCCTGCCCGGGCTCTCTCCCTCGCTAGATTTGGGCAGAGGAGCTCACTGCTGCCGTAGTTCCATCTGTGCTCCCTGGGGAATGGGCCCGCTGTGTGTTTCTGTGTCCCCGCAGCCCGGGGCCCTCGGCTTGGCTTGCTGCGCTCCCACAGAGCTCAGGCATTTTTGGTGCTTAGCGGAACAAAGGGGTTTGTCAGGGTTGGATGGTCAGGATCGATGGGAGATCAGGGCCGGGGGCAGGGTTGTGTTCCAGCCAAACATCCACAGGGCCTCCTGGGCCTGCTGGCTGCAGTTTGCACCATTCCTGAGTTACTCCAAATATTGGGTGCAGTTTGCACCATTCCCAGTATTCCTCGTTTACTCCAAAGTGCTGGCTGCAGTTTGCACCATTCCTGAGTTACTCCAAATATTGGGTGCAGTTTGCACCATTCCTCATTTACTCCAGACTGCCCTTTTGGCAGTGGTGCTGATTGGTAAATCCCTGAGGATTTTGTGAAATTTGTTCTCTTCTGCTGTGGCCACAAATCTGTGACTTCTGTGGCTTAATGCTTACAAAAATTTCGATTTTTTTTTTTTTAGTCACTCACTCTTGTCTGCTTTTGTGAATCATTTATGGGGTGGCAGAGTAACCACTTGCTGATTGACTCACCCAAATATTTGTGGGTCCTGACCAGCAGATCACACCAACTGAAATATTCCAGCTGGAACTAAAGGAACGTTTCCTTAGCAGCCCTGAAAATGGTGTTTCATGTCTTGGAATCCCTTATGATGATGGCAAATGCTCTTCCAGCCATTCCCATGAAACGTGGTTATCCTAAGTGCTGCCAAATGAGCCCTGGCCTCTTATTCCAGTCAAATGCTGAGTTCTTTTTGCTGCATGAGGAATTCTTTGGTGCCTGTTGCTCTTTCTCTGTAATGCCAAGTAAATTGGTGAGGAATTGCTGTGTAATTCCAGTTAACACTTAATTGGGAGAAGAGCACTTGATGTTAGGGTGTTCAAAGGCTTCAGCTGGGTGTTGTGTGCATTTGTTTCTCATAACCTCTTGCTTTGGATGCTTCAGATGTCACTTTAGGATTGCCTTGTAGGAAAATGCTTTGCATGGTGCTTCCCTCAACCCTCTGCTGGAGCAGCAGTGCCAACCCTGCCCTGCCTTTACTGCCACATGCAGCTCCCTGGGAATGTTCTTTATTTTCCAATTCTCACATCATTCCAGCAAACTTCACCAGTGCAAAGTGGGCTTGGGGGCAGAGCTGAGGGGTTTCACTGGGAAGGATTGAAATCCAACATCCTGCAGGTCACTGACCCTGGGTGAAGGCTGTGACACTGCTGTGGGCACCAGGCAGTGCCAAGGGGATTTAATCATTCCACCAGGCTGAAAATGTGGAAAGGAGGGATTGACCCTAAAGCTTTGCTTCTGTGGGGCGAGGAAGCAGTGTCTGATGTAATTCCAGTTAACACTGCCATGGAGCACTTGATGTTAGGGTGTTCAAAGGCTTCAGCTGGGTGTTGTGTGCATTTGTTTCTCTTGCTTTGGGTGCTTCAGATCTCACTAGGATTGCCTTGTAGGAAAATGCTTTGCATGGTGCTTCCCTCAACC
Organism: Alaudala cheleensis; assembly: GCA_013398995.1. Taxonomy (NCBI): domain Eukaryota; kingdom Metazoa; phylum Chordata; class Aves; order Passeriformes; family Alaudidae; genus Alaudala; species Alaudala cheleensis. The sequence goes on along the minus strand of VWYE01025635.1, from coordinate 92,257 downwards.
CTCTGCTGGAGCAGCAGTGCCAACCCTGCCCTGCCTTTACTGCCACATGCAGCTCCCTGGGAATGTTCTTTATTTTCCAATTCTCACATCATTCCAGCAAACTTCACCAGTGCAATTGTGGGGCTGGGGGCAGAGCTGAGGGGTTTCACTGGGAAGGATTGAAATCCAACATCCTGCAGGTCACTGACCCTGGGTGAAGGCTGTGACACTGCTGTGGGCACCAGGCAGTGCCAAGGGGATTTAATCATTCCACCAGGCTGAAAATGTGGAAAGGAGGGATTGACCCTAAAGCTTTGCTTCTGTGGGGCGAGGAAGCAGTGTCTGATGTAATTCCAGTTAACACTGCCATGGAGCACTTGATGTTAGGGTGTTCAAAGGCTTCAGCTGGGTGTTGTGTGCATTTGTTTCTCTTGCTTTGGGTGCTTCAGATCTCACTAGGATTGCCTTGTAGGAAAATGCTTTGCATGGTGCTTCCCTCAACCCTCTGCTGGAGCAGCAGTGCCAACCCTGCCCTGCCTTTACTGCCACATGCAGCTCCCTGGGAATGTTCTTTATTTTCCAATTCTCACATCATTCCAGCAAACTTCACCAGTGCAATTGTGGGGCTGGGGGCAGAGCTGAGGGGTTTCACTGGGAAGGATTGAAATCCAACATCCTGCAGGTCACTGACCCTGGGTGAAGGCTGTGACACTGCTGTGGGCACCAGGCAGTGCCAAGGGGATTTAATCATTCCACCAGGCTGAAAATGTGGAAAGGAGGGATTGACCCTAAAGCTTTGCTTCTGTGGGGCGAGGAAGCAGTGTCTGATGTAATTCCAGTTAACACTGCCATGGAGCACTTGATGTTAGGGTGTTCAAAGGCTTCAGCTGGGTGTTGTGTGCATTTGTTTCTCTTGCTTTGGGTGCTTCAGATCTCACTAGGATTGCCTTGTAGAAAAATGCTTTGCATGGTGCTTCCCTCAACCCTCTGCTGGAGCAGCAGTGCCAACCCTGCCCTGCCTTTACTGCCACATGCAGCTCCCTGGGAATGTTCTTTATTTTCCAATTCTCACATCATTCCAGCAAACTTCACCAGTGCAAAGTGGGCTTGGGGGCAGAGCTGAGGGGTTTCACTGGGAAGGATTGAAATCCAACATCCTGCAGGTCACTGACCCTGGGTGAAGGCTGTGACACTGCTGTGGGCACCAGGCAGTGCCAAGGGGATTTCATCATTCCACCAGGCTGAAAATGTGGAAAGGAGGGATTGACCCTAAAGCTTTGCTTCTGTGGGGCGAGGAAGCAGTGTCTGATGTAATTCCAGTTAACACTGCCATGGAGCACTTGATGTTAGGGTGTTCAAAGGCTTCAGCTGGGTGTTGTGTGCATTTGTTTCTCTTGCTTTGGGTGCTTCAGATCTCACTAGGATTGCCTTGTAGGAAAATGCTTTGCATGGTGCTTCCCTCAACCCTCTGCTGGAGCAGCAGTGCCAACCCTGCCCTGCCTTTACTGCCACATGCAGCTCCCTGGGAATGTTCTTTATTTTCCAATTCTCACATCATTCCAGCAAACTTCACCAGTGCAATTGTGGGGCTGGGGGCAGAGCTGAGGGGTTTCACTGGGAAGGATTGAAATCCAACATCCTGCAGGTCACTGACCCTGGGTGAAGGCTGTGACACTGCTGTGGGCACCAGGCAGTGCCAAGGGGATTTAATCATTCCACCAGGCTGAAAATGTGGAAAGGAGGGATTGACCCTAAAGCTTTGCTGCTGTGGGGCGAGGAAGCAGTGTCTGATGTAATTCCAGTTAACACTGCCATGGAGCACTTGATGTTAGGGTGTTCAAAGGCTTCAGCTGGGTGTTGTGTGCATTTGTTTCTCTTGCTTTGGGTGCTTCAGATCTCACTAGGATTGCCTTGTAGGAAAATGCTTTGCATGGTGCTTCCCTCAACCCTCTGCTGGAGCAGCAGTGCCAACCCTGCCCTGCCTTTACTGCCACATGCAGCTCCCTGGGAATGTTCTTTATTTTCCAATTCTCACATCATTCCAGCAAACTTCACCAGTGCAATTGTGGGGCTGGGGGCAGAGCTGAGGGGTTTCACTGGGAAGGATTGAAATCCAACATCCTGCAGGTCACTGACCCTGGGTGAGGGCTTGTCCCTTCAGCTCAGTGACACTGCTGTGGGCACCAAGCAGTGCCAAGGTGGATTTCTGCAGTCCACCAGGCTCAAACTGTGGAAGGGAGGGATTGGCCCTAAAGCTTTGCTTCTGTGGGGTGAGGAAAAGTCTCTGATGTTGCTGTTCACCCTGTGTGTGTCGCAGTCCTCCAGCAGTGACAGCGGGAGCAGCAGCAGCAGCTGCAGCAGCAGCAGCATCAACAGCCCCGACAGAGCAGAGCCCAGCCTCAACCCCAGGATTGCAGGATCCAGCCCTGTCTCCTCCCAGCCCTTCCATGAGCAGTCTGCACTAAGCCAAGGTCCTTACTTCCACATCAACCAGATCCTGAAGGAAGCCCACTTCCACAGCCTACAGAGCCGGGGACGCCTCCCTACATGATGACCCACAGCTCCCTGCCTTCTGTGAAGGGACAGCACTGTGTAGATTTGATATTTCAACTTCAAAGTTTGTTCAAATGGAATTGCACAAAATTGCCTGTTGCCTTTTCAGTCTATATTTGAAATAACAGGTTAACAGGAGATTGTTTACTTGTGGTTTGCTGCACTATTGCAATGCAAAAGGGGCTTTGAAGCAATTTTTATAGGATTCTTTTTGGGGTGGTTCTAAAGGACGTGGCAAGAGGAGACTGAGGAGTCCACATGTGTGTTATAGGATTGCAAACTGTCCAATTCCAATCGACTGCCTAATCTGTTTGTTAGCAAGTTGTTGCTTTCTGTAAAGTTCTCTTAAAGCGTTCCTCTTCAGTTTTATAAGTCTTTTTTTAATTTCAATAAACTAGTTAAAAAATTATTTGGCAACATAATTTTTTGAGCATTTAGAGTTAGTGAGAATAGGAGCAGCCTAGTGCAGGTCCTTAGGCCAGCTCAGGGTGGAGTCTTCTCTCATGAGCTGCACTGCTGCAGGACTGGAAGTGTGAAATGAGAGCCAGGACAGGTCGGGCAGGTGCTGCAGGGGCCCCTCAGAGCAGGCTGGTGGCGCCTTACCCTGCCCCAGCACCCCTTGCCAGCTGTGAAATGTTTTCTGTTAGTGTGTAGGTTGTTTTTGGCATTCTTTTTCTCTCT
>VWYE01025635.1:69981-88968 GCA_013398995.1 Alaudala cheleensis | reverse complement strand
GTGGGCTTGGGGGCAGAGCTGAGGGGTTTCACTGGGAAGGATTGAAATCCAACATCCTGCAGGTCACTGACCCTGGGTGAAGGCTGTGACACTGCTGTGGGCACCAGGCAGTGCCAAGGGGATTTAATCACTCCACCAGGCTGAAAATGTGGAAAGGAGGGATTGACCCTAAAGCTTTGCTTCTGTGGGGTGAGGAAGAAGTGTCTGATGTAATTCCAGTTAACACTGCCATGGAGCACTTGATGTTAGGGTGTTCCAAGGCTTCAGCTGGGTGTTGTGTGCATTTGTTTCTCTTGCTTTGGATGCTTCAGATCTCCCTAGGATTACCTTGTAGGAAAATGCTTTGCATGGTGCTTCCCTCAACCCTCTGCTGGAGCAGCAGTGCCAACCCTGCCCTGCCTTTACTGCCACATGCAGCTCCCTGGGAATGTTCTTTATTTTCCAATTCTCACATCATTCCAGCAAACTTCACCAGTGCAATTGTGGGGCTGGGGGCAGAGCTGAGGGGTTTCACTGGGAAGGATTGAAATCCAACATCCTGCAGGTCACTGACCCTGGGTGAGGGCTTGTCCCTTCAGCTCAGTGACACTGCTGTGGGCACCAAGCAGTGCCAAGGTGGATTTCTGCAGTCCACCAGGCTCAAACTGTGGAAGGGAGGGATTGGCCCTAAAGCTTTGCTTCTGTGGGGTGAGGAAAAGTCTCTGATGTTGCTGTTCACCCTGTGTGTGTCGCAGTCCTCCAGCAGTGACAGCGGGAGCAGCAGCAGCAGCTGCAGCAGCAGCAGCATCAACAGCCCCGACAGAGCAGAGCCCAGCCTCAACCCCAGGATTGCAGGATCCAGCCCTGTCTCCTCCCAGCCCTTCCATGAGCAGTCTGCACTAAGCCAAGGTCCTTACTTCCACATCAACCAGATCCTGAAGGAAGCCCACTTCCACAGCCTACAGAGCCGGGGACGCCTCCCTACATGATGACCCACAGCTCCCTGCCTTCTGTGAAGGGACAGCACTGTGTAGATTTGATATTTCAACTTCAAAGTTTGTTCAAATGGAATTGCACAAAATTGCCTGTTGCCTTTTCAGTCTATATTTGAAATAACAGGTTAACAGGAGATTGTTTACTTGTGGTTTGCTGCACTATTGCAATGCAAAAGGGGCTTTGAAGCAATTTTTATAGGATTCTTTTTGGGGTGGTTCTAAAGGACGTGGCAAGAGGAGACTGAGGAGTCCACATGTGTGTTATAGGATTGCAAACTGTCCAATTCCAATCGACTGCCTAATCTGTTTGTTAGCAAGTTGTTGCTTTCTGTAAAGTTCTCTTAAAGCGTTCCTCTTCAGTTTTATAAGTCTTTTTTTAATTTCAATAAACTAGTTAAAAAATTATTTGGCAACATAATTTTTTGAGCATTTAGAGTTAGTGAGAATAGGAGCAGCCTAGTGCAGGTCCTTAGGCCAGCTCAGGGTGGAGTCTTCTCTCATGAGCTGCACTGCTGCAGGACTGGAAGTGTGAAATGAGAGCCAGGACAGGTCGGGCAGGTGCTGCAGGGGCCCCTCAGAGCAGGCTGGTGGCGCCTTACCCTGCCCCAGCACCCCTTGCCAGCTGTGAAATGTTTTCTGTTAGTGTGTAGGTTGTTTTTGGCATTCTTTTTCTCTCTGGTTTGATTTGAGCACCGTAAGGATGGGAGGTGAAAGAGCAGCTCTGCTCCAGCAGCCAGGGCACAAGGACAATCCAAGCTGTGCCCGTGACACGCCCTGCTCTGCCTGAGGACTGGAAGCACTGCCAATCCCCGAGGTGCCACCTCTCCTGCCGAGGGGACAGAGAGATCTCAGTGAGGACAAAGAGCCAGAGCAGTTTATTGGGTGCTGCCTCACTTGGCCATGCCCGAGAGCCAGCCCAGCTTGAAGAGGGACGGCGCTGCCGCGTCCTCGTCGTCGCTGAGGAGCTGCCGGAACAGGGAGCCCGGGCGTGCTGCCTCCTCCTCTCTGGGCAGCACAGCAGCTGCAGCCTGGCCCTTTGGGGAGACAAAAGGGACTGTGACCATCACAGCACCCCCGGGGCTCCCTCTGTCCCCTCAGCAGCACGAGCTGGGAGGTGGAACCACGGCACAGCTGCTGCTCGCAGGCGGCCGCAGCCACACCCGGAGCGGTGGCACTGCTGGGTCAGTGACAGACACACACGGGGACACAGCACAGCACCTCGCTGCTGGCAGCAACAGGCACGTGGCACATGTCACTCAGTGCTCAGAAAACCCCTGAACACTCAGCAAAAGCAGCAGGGCAGGGGCTGCTGCTCTGACACAGCGTGGTAGAAGCCCTTGCAGGAGCTGTTCTTGGAGAAGGGCAGGTTTGAACCTCTCCACAAGAGTTTTAGCATTGAAGAAGGAGCAAGCATCTGTCAGGGATCCTGGGAAGTGTGGCTAGCACAGGACACAGGTGTGCTGAGCACAGCACAGCAGCTGAGGCGAGTGACAGAACCAGCCAGACATCACTGCACACTTCTATGCTCTAGTCCAGCTGAGCTGTGAGAGGTAAGGAATACCTGGACTGGGAAATTCTGGGCTTTAAACACCCCTTCTGCTGGGTCTGGTCCTTAATGGCTCTGAGTAATGGAGAAGAAGAGTTGCAAATTGAACATCATCTCAAATGCCACTGGTAAAACCAGGCCTTTATCTCTTGTCAAGATTGAACAATTTGTCCCAGTTGTCACTGATAGATTGGGCTGGTAATAAGTAAAGGAAGTATTAATTGCTGCTTCCCACAGCACTGAGGTATTCCTTGGCTCTCACCCAGCACACAGAGCTCCATCTAAGCAGATGTTTTAAACTGGGGGGGAAATGGAGCAACAGAAAGATTGGCTGCTACAGCTGAGCAGCAGGACACTGCTCACACAGCTGGGTACCTGGCCAGGCCTCCTCGGGGTTACAGGGCAGCATCCCACTGCAAAGGAGGTCAAACATTACCTGCTGTCCTTCAGCCTCTCCTGCAGCCCTGTTTAATGAGTTGTCTTTGATGCATTGCCCTCAGCCATGTAAACCCTCCCCGCAGTGGTTATTGTCTGCTCTGCCACAGAGCAGTGGCCCCAAAACCACAGGGGCAGAGGGTGGGGTTTTGGGGGGTCCTGGAGAAATCCAGCCCATCCCCTGCTGTGCTGCCCTAATGATTCATTTTACTGAAAATAAAAATCAGGTGAAATCATGTTTGGCTACTTTCTTCTTTCCCCACAAACTCCAGTGTTGGGGGGACAGTGAGCACTGGGAAAATATTCCTATTTTTACAGCTCACTTCAAACACCCACCTGGACTCTTTCTGTGCTCCTGGCAGCTGCCTTGCTCTTCCGTGAGCTCGACATGCTCAGTGGCAGGAGTCCAAACCTTAAGAAAGGGAAGAAAGAAAGAAATGTGGGAAGCAGCCATTCCAGAGCAGCTTCCCAGAGGCAGGAGAATGCCTGGAAGAGCTGGGTGCCTCACCTGATCTGGCTGGATGCTAAGGGCAGGATGTTGTGGAGCTCCTGTGAGCTCGGCGCGCCGCCCCTGCTCGTGTACTGGTTCTCTGTCCCAGTCAGCAGGCCAAAGAGCACCTGGAAGGCAGCAGGAGCTGCTTGGATTTGGGGAAGAGAAGCTGGAAGGCAGCAGGAGCTGCTTGAATTTGGGGTTCCTGCAGAGCTGACCGTGGCGAGTCTGCTGGCACACCATCAGCACTGAGTTTGAAGTGTCTCCCTTCCCCCTCTTAACTCATGTGTTTAATTGTTCCCACAGTTGAGTCCCAGACCTGTCTCAGCACTACTTAACCCAATTAGTGTTCACAGGCTCCAGTGAATCCTGTTAGATAAAGTTGAGGCAGCCCCACACGCGGGGCCGGCTCAGCCAGCTCCTCTTATCTTCAGCTGGCACTGATCACTCTTCCCCTTTCCAAGGAAGTGCCAGTGCTTATCTGGAGGCATGAAGCAGTTTAAAGGCACCCCAGCTGCCCTGCTGAAGGCGTTTTCAGCCCTGCTCCCTACCGAGGTTCTCTGCACCAGGCGGTTCAGGTTGCTGTTCAGGTGTGGGGTGAACACATCCAGGTCAAAGGGATCAATGTGTGCCTCCAGGAAGTCAATGACCTTGTCAATCCTGCAGGCAGAGCAGAGGGCTCCTGTCAGGGCTGACATCCTGGTGATGCCAGCTCTGAAGCAGCCAGGGATTTCCTGTCTGGGATGACTGAGCACAACAGGAATTACTCAGCAGAACAGCAGCTGCCCCAAGGGTTTCCAGCTCTTACACAACCCCAGCAGCAGGAACCTGCTCCCTGTGGTTCCCCCCAAGGCTGGAGCTAACACAAGGCTTTAACTCTTGGCTGCAAGTTTAACTGCTCTCTCCAGAGGCCTCCTCTGAGGAAATGCCATGGGCACAGGGAGGGGGATCAGCCCCTGCCTCAGCCCCTGGCCACAGAACCCCACCCCTCCTGTGCTTTGAGGATGAGCTCAGTGTTTGTGCAGTGTCAGAGCTTGGAGCTCGCACTGTTTTAGGGCCCCCCCAAAGCACTGCTGGAGGATGTGAGCCCCAGAATGTGCCATACCCAGAGTCCTGCTTGATCCTGCTGGGTTTTGTGTCCTCACTCTTGGCTGTCAGGATGATGTTGAGGTACCTGAGGTCGTAGAGCAGCTGCAGAGCCCTGCTCTGGGTCAGGGGGAAGCTGTCTGGCCTCTGCAAAGGGGACAGGCAACAATGGGGCTCCTCCCTGGCACAGCCTCCTCCCCTGGAGGCTGCCCAAGGGGGAGTCTCTGACAACACCAACCCCAATGCACAACCAGAGTGTGAAATCTGGTGTCTGCCTCACGGTGAGTGTAAGGGTGTCCCCTTTCCAGCTGTCCCAGCCAGGCATTTTCTGTCCCAGGAGCTGGATGTGTCCCTCCCTCCCAGCCAGGCTCCCATCCCACAGCCAGGTACCTTCTCCTGCTTCTGCTGCAGCAGCTGTTCATAGGCAGCCTGCACCTCTACCATGCAGCTCCTCAGCAGCTCCTGCAGCGTCACCTTGGGCAGGGTGTGGCCACCAACCCTGTTCACCTCCTGGCACAGGCTGAACAGGAGGCACTGCACGTGCCACGAGGGCTGGGCAGGAGAACAGAGTTCATTGGCAGGTGCTCTGTAAACTCCATTCCCTTCCACCTGCCTTCAGAGGGGTGGTGGGAGTGTCCCAGAGCTCTGCCCACAGCTTGGCCCAGGCATCTCACAGGCTCTGGCTTACACCCCGCATTTTGGGTTACAGCAGCTCCCAAAGTCCCCAAAAGACTTTACCAGACACTGAGTGAAGTGAGAATTGTCTGTGCAGCTTCTGTCACCCCAGGCCCTGCTCTGCCCACCCACTCCCTGGGGCTGCTCCTCCCTCATCTCCTGGGCCTGAATTCCCTGGATAAGACTCACTGCATTTCCCTGTCCAGCCCCTCCCGTGCTGTACAAACACAGAACTCACTCCAGGCCTGGCTCTCCTCCCCCCCTGCCACCTGCTCTGTCCCTCTGAGGTCCTTCCTGTGTCACCACCACACCCTTGGGAAGCCACACGCCTCAGTTCCCTCAGCATTCCACAGCCCCACTGCTGCAGCCCTGTCCTTCAATTCCGACTTCCATGGAATCTCTCCCCTGGGACCTTTGTGTTTAAATCAGGCCTAAGTCCTCCTCTGGCTCAGTTTTACAGGATCTGGGCCAACCTTACTCACAGAGATAAACAGTGACAATGACCTATTTCCTTCCTCTGACCTCTGTCCTCACGAGGTGAGTATCTCAAAGAGCAGCCCAGAGTGTTTGTGCTCTGCTGGTGACACCACAGCACCTCCCCAGCACTCAGCGAGTGGCTCTGGAATGCAGCGCTGGGCTCCTCCCACTGGCTGTTCTCGTACCTGCACCGGCAGCCGGATCTTTGATGTCACGCTGCTCCCAGACTCTGTTTCCTCCTGGATTTCGATCTCATCCCAGTTGGTGGCCGTGGCCAGCACAGACCCAGCTGTGTCCAGCAGCAAGGCACGGGTGAAGCCCTGAACCAGCCCCTGGAACACAAAAATGAAAGCCTCAGTCACAGGAGGGTCCTAACGGTGTGGAGTCCCTGGAACCACTGGGAATCACAGCCAAAGTCTGGCCCTGGAAGAATGAGCATGGACACTCCCCTGCAAGGGGCCTGGTGACACTCTGTAATCCTGCCTGATGCCCAAATTCTCCTGGGTTCTTCTTTCCCTGTTAATCCATTGGTTGTGGCACCCCAGTGACCCTGTCCTCCCCACAGGTCACTGACCTCACCTGTCCTTTGCACTGCCCCCATGCCCCATGGTCACTGGGTGCCCAAAACCACACTTAATGCAGAGCCAGGCACATGTCAGCCCCCTTTGCACCTGGACTCCCTTCAGCACCTTGGAAATAAACCTCGCTGGAATTTATCTGGGTAAGAGCCTTCTGCCTCTCCTTGCTGAGCCAGCCCGTGGCTGTGTGGATGGGTGAGTTTGATTGCCTTGCTTCATTTCCCCCAAGCAGCCCTTCCACTGGAGAGGCTGACTGGGGCCCAGGTAAACCCCACTGCTCCATAACAGCACCAAGGCCAGCCAGCCCACCCTGCCCGTGCCCTGCTGCATCCCTGCACCTCCCAAAGTGAATCTCATGGACACCACCCCACTGGAGCCACCCCTCTCTGCCCAGGCAGCAGCACAGAGCTCTCAGCAGCCCCAGCGAGGGAACCCCTCCCTAAAAAGCAACTCTGAGGAGGGAAACAGCTCCTTACTTTAGTGACAGCCGAGCTCCAGAGCTGATAAGCCAACAGGCTCTGCTGCAGCAGCTCTGCCTTCACCCCCTGCCACTTGGCCAGCTCGGGGGACACCTCCTGGGCTTTGCCCTTGCCCAGCTTCTTGGCAGAGCGTGGCTCCCTGGGCTCGGCGCCACCCGCCTGGCCCAGCACACAGCGCTGCAGGTGAGGGCACAGCTCGGGCAGGGCCTGGCACAGCCTGCCCATGAACAGCACAGCGTTGAGCTTGGCATCCCCAGCGGGCTCCAGCTGGCTCTGGGCACTCTGGAGCTGCTCCTGGATGCAGCCCAGCAGGTGCTGGATGCAGCTGATGCAGCGCTCACGGAGCAGCCCCTGCACGGTGCCGGCGTCGGCGAAGCGGTCGAAGGCAGAGTGCGGTGTTTCCTTGGGGACAGGGTCATCCCTGGGCAGGTAGGACAGGACATCCTCCAGCATGGCCTTCAGCTTGGAGTCCAGCGTGGAGCAGAAGCTCTGCACACAGGGAGTGAGTGCCTGTGCCTTCATGGCCAGCCCGCTCCTGCAGAAGGGCCCGCGCTGCCCCACGCTGACCCACGCCGCGTCCCCGGGCAGGTCCCCGGGGCTCTCTGACCACAGGAACAGGGCCACGTTGTGTTCCAGCTGGATCTGCTTGCTCAGGGCCCCGCCGCTGCCTTTGCCTTCCAATTCCTGCAAGGCCACAGCCAGCAGCTGCTTGGAGCTGCTGGAAATGGAGTCGAAGCCTTCTTGGGTCAGAGTCTGCAACAGAAGCAGGAGAGAAAACCAATCTCAGTGTGCCACTTAAACACACCCTCAGTGCACTGTGGGCTGGGTGAGAAACTGGGGGTGCAGAGCAAGGCTCCCCACAGCACAGCACCCACCTGCAGCCTGTCCAGGAAGAGCTGCTGCAGCAGCTCCTCCCAGAAGGACACAGGCCTGTCCAGCAGGGGCCGGCACACGGCCTCCCAGCTGTGGCTGCTGGACTCGCTGGACAGCAGCTCCCACACGGCATCACGGATCCCTGCCAGCCCCTTCATGCTCTTCACGTACACCAGCAGGGCCCTGACCCCTGTCCTGATGTCCTCACTGCACCTGGAGGCAAAGTTTCACCTCTGTGAGGGGTTGAGGCCCTGGCACAGCGTGCCCGGCTGCTGGCTGTGCTGTGCTGCCTCAATGAGGGTGAAGGATGAGGAGGATGAGGGCATGAGGAGGAAGTCAGCCAGGCTGGGATTGCCCTGGCCCACTCACATGTTGATCCACTGCTGCAGGGTCTCCCTGAGGTGCTCCTGGCTGATGGGATGTGCCAGGGTCCGCAGGGCTGGCTGGAATTCCACCACCGACTCAGGCAGGTACTTGAACCAGCTGCTCAGCTTCAGATCCTCCTCCAGCACCCCTCCTCTCCCTGGAAGCACGGGCGGGGATCAGCCCAGCAAGGGACACCCTCCTGCCAGCACACCTGGGCAGGGGCAGGGCTCACCTGCAGGGTTCTGGCCCGTGGTGCTCTGCAGGGTGGAGAAGAGCAATCCACAGGGCAGGGCTGGGTCTGGGGCCATCCCCTCAGGCACGGTGTAGAACAGAGCATGGGCCTGGTACAGCGTGGTGGTGAGCAGCTCCATCAGGGAACACACCTGAGCTTTGATACCTGCACCTGCAGAGAGCTGACTTTGAGCCAAGGCAGCCCTTCAGTGGCACCACGTTCCTGTGCTCCCTTCCAGGGAAGGGCTGGAAGGACTCAGCCTCATGCCCCACCTGCTTCCCCATTACAGGTGAGCTTGGCCTAAGCCCCTGAGAACTGTTAATTTTGGTGCTCTTTTGTGTCCCCACCACCATGAGATTGATGGAAATCACCCATCCCTGCTGTGGAGAGGTGAAGGGAAGGCTCACCCCCAGCTCCCCAGGAGCAGCCCCGTGGCACTGACCGTGGTGTGGCTGGTTGAGCAGCTGCTGGATGGCCAGTTTCCTGGCCAGCAGGAAGTCAGCCAGGGCCTGCCGTGGGGAGCTGTCCTCCAGCAGCATGATGGCACACAGGGCTTCTGCCACGGCCTGGTCCGAGCCCGTCGGGCAGCGCAGCAGGGCCTTGCTCTCCTGCAGGATGGTGGCTCTGCCACAGGAAGCAGCCGGGAGTCACTGCCCGAGCCACACACACAGCTGGGCTTTGTGCTCACTGCCAAAGGGCTACTTTATCCACACTGTCCCACTTCTATCTGGATGTTACAGGTGAGATGTTTTGTAGCCCAAGCTCGTGGAATGGCTGGGGTTGGAAAGGATGTCCCTAAATCCCTGTCAGTCCTGATGGATCCCCCTGGTCCCTGTCAGCTGCAGCCCCCAGGACGTGCTTGCTGGNCCAAGCTCGTGGAATGGCTGGGGTTGGAAAGGATCTCCCTAAATCCCTGTCAGTCCTGATGGATCCCCCTGGTCCCTGTGAGCTGCAGCCCCCAAGGATGTGCTTGCTGGCCATGGGTTATTCATTCCCTCACATCCCTCTTTCCCTGCCTGCTGGCTTTCCAGGGGCATTCCTGGAGTGCTGTGCTCCCAGCTATGACACCTGCCACAGCCTGGGGATCCTGCCAGTGGCTTTCCTGTGGGATCCAGATCTGCCACAGCCTGGGGATCCTGCCAGTGGCTTTCCTGTGGGATCCAGATCTGCCACAGCCTGGGGATCCTGCCAGTGGCTTTCCTATGAAATCCAGGTGCAGCAGTCTCTTGGGACAGGTTGACAACTCTCCCACCTTGCTTTCCATCCTGCCTTCCCTGGGCAAGCCCCACTGACAGGGAATGGTTTGGGCTGGGAGGGAACTTTAGGATCAAGCAGTTCCAAATCCCTACACCAGGCTGCCCCAAGTCCCATCCAGCTTCCAGGATGGGGCGCTGGGACACTTCCAGGGATGCCACAGCCAAAACTTCTCAGGGTAACCTGTGCCAGAGCCTCATCCCCTCCTCAGCCCGCCCTTCCCACCACACCCAGCCCTTCCCGTGCCCCATTCCCGGCACACCTGAGGTGGCTGGCAGCCGCCACTTGTCGCAGCAGGATGGGGAAGCGGGCGAGCACGGGGCTGGAGCGGGCTCGGGGGGTGTCCAGCTGGAGCTGGCGGCGCAGGTGAGCCCCGAGCAGGTGGAGCCGGGCCGCGGGCAGGTACCGGCCGCCCTCCACCGCCCCCCAAACCTGCTCGGGGACCTCCAGCAGCAGCTTCAGCTGCGCCGCAGCCCCGTAGAAACTCTGCTGAGCTGCTGGGCGAACCTGGAGAGGGCACACGGGCGTCAGAGGAGACAGAGGGGGTGAGGGAATAGAGATAAAAGAGAATACGGGATGCGTGGAGAGAAGGAGGGATGGGGAGGAGAAGAAGAAGGTGGGGAAGGGGGCGAGAACGGGCCAAGGATGGACGGCACCAGGGAATCAGAGGAGGAAGAGGGGATGAGGGAATAGAGATAAAAGAGGAGGGAGAGGACGGGATGAGTGAAGAAGGGATGGAGAGGNCCGTCACCGCGGGGCGGCGCCGCCATCTTTGTGCCGGGCAGGGCCGCGCCCTGGTGCCGTTGCCATGGCAGCGCCGCCGCCATCTTTGTGCCGGGCAGGGCCGCGCCCTGGTGCCGTTGCCATGGCAGCGCCGCCGCCATCTTTGTGCCGGGCAGGGCCGCGCCCTGGTGCCGTTGCCATGGCAGCGCCGCCGCCATCTTTGTGCCGGGCAGAGCCGCGTTGCCACGGCGACACGGGCAGAGGGCGAAAGCGCCGCTTTATTTATTTTACTGAGTTTGTTTATTTATTTAATTGCGTTTTCTTTTTCTTCGCGGTTTCCCAGGGAAACGGGGTCGGGCTCCGCGGCCTGCGGGTGCCGCTGTCACTCCACACAGCCGGCAGGCTTCATCCTCAGCGCCCTTCGGGATGGGGGGGCTTGGTTTGCTCCTTCTCCCCTTCCAAAAGCACCGCTCTGAGCACCTGGATATTCCCCTCAAATCCATCCAGGATGGGGTGGAAGGGGACTGAGCTTTAAGGTCCCTTCCAGCCCCGAAGGGAGAGGCAGATCCACAGCCAAGGCAGGATCCAGCTCCGTGGGAGATGCTGCTGTAACCAGAGCAGGTGGGTTTGGGGATGAGGTTTTGTATTCAAATCCCCAAAACCCACTCGTTTTGGAAATTGAGACGGTAAAAAAAAGAACGACAGGTGTTTTAGCGTGATTTGGTTTATTTTGCGTGGACAGTGTTGGTGCTGCTGGGCTGCACAGAGCCAAACTTGGAGTTTATAAAGTCCCTTTGCTCCCAGGGACAGCACGAGAGGAAAGTGCCTCACATGGTGCCAGGAGAGGGTCAGCTTGGACATCGGGGGAATTCCTTCATGGAGAAGGCTGGAAGTGCCCAGGGCAGTGGTGGAGTCCCCATGGCTGGAGGGATTTAAAGCTGTGTGGATGTGGCACTTGGGGACATGGTCACTGCTGGCCTTGGCACTGCCAAGGTTGGACTCGGTGACCTTTGAGGGGTTTTCCAACCTGAACAATTCTGGGATGCTCTCCCAGGGAGGAGTCCAAGCCTGGCTCATATCCCACTGCTCCCCCTCAGCTCCAATACACACAAACAACCAGAAACTGTAGGAAAACTCTTTTATTTCCCTCCTGCACCACTCACAGCCCCCTCCCCGTGGCACAGACCTTCGGGAGCCTTCACTGGGGGAAGGCTCAGTCCCACACCGGGACACCGAGGAGGGGAGGAAAACAGGGCTGGGAGCAGGGACACACCCTCGACATGTCCTGGCCACAAGGACACAGGGGGATGGATGGTGCTGCTGGGGCCCTGGATCTCTGCAGGGAATGGAGACCTCACTTCACCTCCCTGGCCCTGCTGAAGTCACCTGGCAGCAGCCTCTGTGGTCCCTCCTGGCTCGTGCATGGTGCCACCAAGCCTCCAGCACACGGGGAGGGTGAGGGGCAGCCAGGGCCCTCCTGTGTGGCTGTGGCAGGGAACAGAAACCCCCTCTGGGCACATCCAGTATGTACAATTTACATCTATTTACAGTCAGGCATCCTGTCCCTCCTCCCAGACACAGCGTGGGGTGGGATGGATGATGGATGAGGGATGGATACATGGATGGATGGATGTATGTATGTATGGATGGATGGATGATAGAGGAATTGATGGATTGATCCATGGATCCATGGATGGATGGATGATGGATGAATGGATGGATGGATGGAGGATGGATGGATGGATGGATGGGGATGGATGAATGGATGGATGGATGGAGGATGGATGGATGGATGGATGGGGGATGGGNGGATGGATGGATGATGGATGGATGGATGGATGGATGGATGGATGGATGGATGGATGGGGATGGATGAATGGATGGATGGATGGATGGGGGATAGGTTGATGATGGATGATGGAGGAATGGATGGATTGATCCATGGATGGATGCAGTGGCCAGGCTTTGCATCCCTCGGCATCTCCTGGTCAGGACATGGTTGGAGGAGGATCCTCCTGGTCTGTCTCTCCTGGCTTTTTACAATCCAGGTCCTGGAGCAAGCAGGGAGTGGAGCCGAAATCCCTCAGGATACCCAGGTGCCAGGCTGGGTGCCAGGGGCTGGCAGGGAAGGTGCCCTGGGGCTGGAAGCAGCAGGTCCCATTGCAGACTCGGCAGGAGGAAGGCAGCTTTGGGATCTGCAGTGTCCTTTGCTGGAGCCTCGCTGGTGATTCCTCCTGGGAGCAGCCCCGGGGGGGGCGGATGGAGACTCTCCCTGAGCAGTTTGGAATCGTTCACAGCAGTTTGCTGCTCGTTCACAGCAAGGGCTCTAAGGCTGGGAGCTCTCCTCTGCCGGGATGGAGCTGGATGGGGCCCCTGGGCAGTTCTGGGAGGGAAGGGACCTCTGGTGGAGTCTCCCACGAAGTCAAGGCTCTTCCCATTGTGGCAGGGTGGGGAATCCCTCCGGGGACACGGTGTGCAGTTCAGGAGGAGATGATTTCAGTCCAAGGCAGCGCTCGAGCTGCAGAGATGCTCTGGGCAGGCTTCAGGTCCAGCCCCAGCCTCTCCTGCCCACCCGAGCAGGATTTGGCTCCACCGCAGTGCCCAGAGCCAGGCTGGGTCCGGGGGGGACACGGGGGATGCCCAGCCCAGCCACAGCCCCGCACACGAGGGCTGAGCAGGGATGTCTCCATGCAGGTGGATCCCGTAGGATCAGGGAGCTGTGCTCCCCTCAGCCTCTCTGGGGGAACCAGTGGTGAGGAGGAAAATGGGAATTGGTCCCTCCAGGCTTTGGGGAGGCCACGCTGGGACTGGAAGGCTCGTGCAGGAGCGACCCAGCTCCAGGGGCCAGACCCCTGCTCCAGGCATCCCGGGGAGCTTCTGGCACACCCTGATCCGTGCATCAGCTCGGATTTGGGAAAACCCTTCCTGCCTCTGCAGGCAGGAGCTGTCCTCAATCCCTGCTGCCCAGGGCCAGGCTGTGAGTGAAGCACTTGCAGGCTCAGCCTCTTGGCTCTGCAATCCCCGGCAGAGATTTCTCATCCAGCAGCCCTGCGAGGCTCTGCAGGGCAGATCCAATCCGAGGTCAAGTTCCCACTAAAATCAAGTGGCTGGGAAGGAAAACTTCGTTACCAGCAGCAGCAGCAGCGGTGCTGATGTTTATTAGTCAGCAATGAACAGCACAAGGTTTTATTTTGCTGCTTTTACAGCCACTCTTGGGCTGTTGCTGCAGCTCCCTCCCAACACTCCAAGGCAGCACGTTTTGCTTCCCTGCCCTTTTTCCTCGGTGAGCTGTGGAAAGCCAGNTGCTGGAGCCTCGCTGGTGATTCCCCCTGGGAGCAGCCCCGAGGGGGGATGGAGACTCTCCCTGAGCAGTTTGGAATCGTTCACAGCAGTTTGCTGCTCGTTCACAGCAAGGGCTCTAAGGCTGGGAGCTCTCCTCTGCCGGGATGGAGCTGGATGGGGCCCCTGGGCAGTTCTGGGAGGGAAGGGACCTCTGGTGGAGTCTCCCACGAAGTCAAGGCTCTTCCCATTGTGGCAGGGTGGGGAATCCCTCCGGGGACACGGTGTGCAGTTCAGGAGGAGATGATTTCAGTCCAAGGCAGCGCTCGAGCTGCAGAGATGCTCTGGGCAGGCTTCAGGTCCAGCCCCAGCCTCTCCTGCCCACCCGAGCAGGATTTGGCTCCACCGCAGTGCCCAGAGCCAGGCTGGGTCCGGGGGGGACACGGGGGATGCCCAGCCCAGCCACAGCCCCGCACACGAGGGCTGAGCAGGGATGTCTCCATGCAGGTGGATCCCGTAGGATCAGGGAGCTGTGCTCCCCTCAGCCTCTCTGGGGGAACCAGTGGTGAGGAGGAAAATGGGAATTGGTCCCTCCAGGCTTTGGGGAGGCCACGCTGGGACTGGAAGGCTCGTGCAGGAGCGACCCAGCTCCAGGGGCCAGACCCCTGCTCCAGGCATCCCGGGGAGCTTCTGGCACACCCTGATCCGTGCATCAGCTCGGATTTGGGAAAACCCTTCCTGCCTCTGCAGGCAGGAGCTGTCCTCAATCCCTGCTGCCCAGGGCCAGGCTGTGAGTGAAGCACTTGCAGGCTCAGCCTCTTGGCTCTGCAATCCCCGGCAGAGATTTCTCATCCAGCAGCCCTGCGAGGCTCTGCAGGGCAGATCCAATCCGAGGTCAAGTTCCCACTAAAATCAAGTGGCTGGGAAGGAAAACTTCGTTACCAGCAGCAGCAGCAGCGGTGCTGATGTTTATTAGTCAGCAATGAACAGCACAAGGTTTTATTTTGCTGCTTTTACAGCCACTCTTGGGCTGTTGCTGCAGCTCCCTCCCAACACTCCAAGGCAGCACGTTTTGCTTCCCTGCCCTTTTTCCTCGGTGAGCTGTGGAAAGCCAGGAGAGCCCTGGCAGCCCCCAGGAGCCACCTCGTGCCCCTGCCCCGTTGCATCCAGCTTTGGTGGCCTTTGGGATGTTGGTGGCAGCGCCCCACGCCCCTCATTCCTCACCTGCAGTCCTGTTATCCCCATCCCAGCAGGGCAAAGGGTGCAAAGGGGGGACACGTTTCAGATCACAGCCCTGAGCACCCAAGTGTCACTGCCAGCACAAAGCTGACCCAAGCACGGGTCCTTCCCAGGGCCAGGAATTCTCAGGATTCCTGTATTTCCACATCAAACCAGTGCAGAGGGAGGCAGCTTCCAGTTGGGAACAGGTGTCCCCCCTCATTTACTGGGATTTTAGTGGCAGGGCTTGCACGGACAAACCTGGGATGGAGCCAGATCCCGGCAAATCCGAGTTTGGCCTGGCTGCAGGTGAGAGCTGGGGGCTCAAACATCCCCCTCCTCACTGCACTCCTGCTTTCCCCGCAGCCGCCTCCGCCACGGAGTGCCCACGGCTGCACTGACGCATCGCTGCGGCTGTGCCACCAGCCTCGTGCCACCCCTGCCACCCAGCCTCGTGCCAACCCTGCCACCCAGCCTTGTGCCAGCTGTGCC
Source organism: Alaudala cheleensis (assembly GCA_013398995.1). Classification (NCBI taxonomy): domain Eukaryota; kingdom Metazoa; phylum Chordata; class Aves; order Passeriformes; family Alaudidae; genus Alaudala; species Alaudala cheleensis. The sequence continues at coordinate 73,791 of VWYE01025635.1, read as the reverse complement.
ACCCAGCCTCGTGCCAGCCCTGCCACCCAGCCTCGTGCCAACCCTGCCACCCAGCCTTGTGCCAGCTGTGCCACCCAGCCTTGTGCCAGCTGTGCCACCCCAGCCTCGTGCCAGCTCTGTTCCCTGCCCTCCTCTGCTGTGCCACCCCAGCCTCATCCCTGCTGTCCCCAGCTGTGCCACCCAGCCCTGCTCCCAGCCCTGCTCCTGCCCTCCCCAGGCACCGTTTCACCCTGCCCTGCCCCGCTGCTGTCATCCCTGCAGCGTCAGCAGGGAGCTGCCCCACCTCACTGCCCACCCTAGGGCTGTGCCCAGTGCCCAGCCAGGGGACAGGGAGGTGCCACACGGTGCCCACCAGCACCTGCACGCTGGCACTGCTGCTCGGAGGAGCAGGAAGGAGTTAAAAGCAAACAATTGCTGACATCAGCTCTGCTTTGTCTTGCAGTAAATGCCTGAGCCGTGTCCAACAGAGCCAGGAGCAGGTACCCAGCCCGGCACTGAGCCCTTTTTTGGGAGAGCTGGCAGGGGTGGCACAGCAGGATGGGATGCCCCAGGCTGGGATTTGCTGCGGGAGCTGGGCAGAGCCATGAGAAAACTTCTGCCAGAGCTGGTGCTCTCGGATGGAGAATCACCTGGCTGAGCAAGTGCCACCCAAAGCAGGTGGCACCTGGTGCTCAGCCTCACCTGCCACACTCTTTGTCCTGCCAGGTGAAGGCTCCGTGTCTGCTGTGATGGTGACACCAGGGTGGGCTGGCACAGGGCAGGGTGACCGAGCCCCGGCCGTTTCCTCCCCCAACACCCCCCCCCCCATTCCCACGGCTCGGCTGTGGAACGGGGCCTGTGAACAGCCCCGGCCTCTGGCACGGCAGCGGCAGCTCCGGGCGCTCCGGCAGGAAGCCGGCACTTCTCCCTCTCCCCTGGGCTTTGCCTGCAGCTCCCGCGGCGCTGGCCAAGGAGGGGCTTCGCTGGGGGGTCAGGGCTGCAGAGCTGGGGTTTCTGCTGAGCTGGGAGGGCAGCCAGGGACAGGGACAGGGACAGGGACAGGGACAGGGACAGAGCCGAGCGCTTCGGGACAGTCTTAGGAAGCCAAACAGAACGGATGTGGGGCCAGCCCCGCCACCCCTCACACAGTGCAGGATCCAGGGGGGTGGATCCCTGCTGCCCTGCCCTTCCCCATCCCCAGCTGCTGCGAGCCCCCTTGTCTGCTCTGCCCGGTCCCTTCGGCTCGGACAAGGGTGGGGACCGGGTCCCCAGCGCTCCATTCCCGTCCCCATCCTCTGCATCACCCTTTCCTCCAGCGTGACTTGCCTGGGAGGAGCAGGGAGGTGTCACCCCAGAGATCCTCGGAGCCGTGGCCGCACAAACCCCGATCTCAGGCGGGTGCAGGAGCAGTGCGAGGTGCCCGTGCCAGGCTTCTCCAAACGCTGCTTTAACACTTCCAAGGGTTTCCCGGCAGGGAGCGGAGCGCTCGCTCGTGCCGCGGGAGCAGCGATCCCGGCCGCCGGCAGATGCGGGCGGAGGGAGGGGCAGCGGAGGGAAAAGGGGGAAATTCTCCATCCGAGCAGAAAATCTGCGGGCAGGGTGACGCAGGGAAAGGGCTCTGCAGCAGCGGGACGTGGCAGGGCTGCAGGAGGCCGGCTGGGCTCAGAGGGGCTGCTGCGGGGGCAGAGCTGTTCCCGTGGGGAAGTCACCTCCGTGCTGGCGTGTCCCCTCCGGGCAGGGCGGCAGTCACACAGCGCTGCCGGGGGGGAGGCTGCGGGGCCCGCCACGGAGTGAGGAATGACCCGGGGAAAATCCCAAACATCCTGCTCTCCTGGGCAGCGACACTCGCCGGGAGCTCCCACCAGGGCGGTGCGTCCCCGTGTTGTCGCACACCTGTGGCCTCCCGAGGTCCCCCCGTTGTGGGGCACAGCCCCAAAGCCAGCCGGCCTCGAGGGTGGCACGGGGGACCCAGCAGAGCCGTCCCTGTGCCCACGGTGGCACTTTGGTGTCGAAATGCGCCGCGTTGAGTTGTCTTTGTTTTCCTGGCGAGGCAGCTCCTCCTGAGCCCGATCCTTCCCAGCACGTGAAAGCCGATCCAGCAGAGAGGAGCCCAGCAGAGGAGCCCCGAGGCCATGGGGTGCTCAGGCGGCATTCCTGCCCTGACCCCCCTGCTGCAGCCGGGAGCCAGCGGGGACAGGAGGGGCGTGGGCAGGACAAAGCCCGCTGCCCCCTTAGATGCTCGTCTGCAGGTCACCGTTGAGGAGGGTCCTCTGGGTCTCCGTGGTCTCGTTGAGGCGGGACTTGTCCTGCTTGCTGTCGCTGCGGTCGGCCTCGTCCATGCCGCTGACCTTCACCAGGCACAGCACGTTCTGAAAGCTCTTCTTGAAGTTGTCGGACAGGAAGGCGTAGAGGATGGGGTTGGCACAGCTGTTGGCGTAGCTGAGCACCACCACGAAGTCGAACATGCCCTTGAGCACGGGCGTGGGCACGATCATGACGGACACCGAGGAGACGTTGAAGATGTAGAAGGGCAGCCAGCAGAAGATGAAGACGGCCACCACGATGGACACCATCCTGGTGACTTTCTTCTCGGACTTTTTCCTCTTGGAGGAGCCCACCCTGATGCCCGAGGACTTGACTTTGATGATGATGAACAGGTAGCAAAGGCAGATGATGGTGAGAGGCACCAGGAAGCCCAGGATGAAGGCGTAGATGATGAACCCCGTGTACCAGGCGCCCGACTCTCCCGGCCAGATGATGGTGCAGCTACTCCTGCCGTGGTTGTGCTGCACCCCGGCGTAGATCATGATGGGCATGATCACCAGCAGGGAGACGCCCCAAACGGCCACGTTGATCATTTTGGCTGTCCTGGGCCGCCTCCACTTGGCTGATTTGATGGGGTGGACGACAGCCAGGTACCTGTCGACGCTCATAACCGTCAGGCAGAAGATACTGGTGAACTGGTTGATGCCATCCACCGTCATGACAATCCTGCAGAGGGCTTTGCCGAAGGGCCAGTGCACCAGGGCCACCTGCATGGCCAGGAAGGGCAGCCCGAGCATGAAGAGCTCGTCGGCGATGGCCAGGTTGAGGATGTAGATGTTGGTGATGGTTTTCATCTTGGCGTAGCGGAGGATGACGTAGATGACCAGCGTGTTGCCGCACAGCCCCACGATGCAGACCACGAAGTAGATGAAGGTGAGGATGGCATTGCTGGTCAGGTCAAAGTGCTGGCCCGTGGCGTTCTGGGAGGTGTTGGTGGGAGCCTCCAGGGAGAAGTTGTCGAAGGGGGAGGCCGGGGAGAACCAGAAGGCGGTGGCATTGGGCAGCTCGTACTCCACCTCCATGGCTCTGCCGCTCCCCGGGCACTGCTGGCTCACAGGAGCCGAGATGTCATCTTCTGGGGAGAGAGGAGAAGATTCTAGAAATCAGGGAGTAAATAGAAATGAAGGGATTCCTGGGGAGGATCCGGCCATCCTGCTGCCGAGCTCAGCGGGAGAGAGGCTCCCTGCAGCGGGGATTCCCACCCCACCTCCCCATGTCCCCTCCTGGAGCAGCCTGCCCGAGCACGCCGCAGCTCCTCCTGGCTCTGGCGATCCCGGAGCCTTTACGACTCCACAAATCCAACCGGTGCGTCCCGATGGGTGCGACTGATGCCCGGGAGCACGGAGGGAAAACCTCCTCCTCTGCCGGCAGTTCGGCGGGTGCAGCCCCTTCCCTCCCCGCCGCCACCGGCACACGGAGCCCGGGCTGCTCCGGTGGGCGGCGAACCGGCTGCGGGGAGCCCCCCGCCCCCGTCTCTCCATTGCAGCGGGCACCGGGCGGTGCTGC
>VWYE01025635.1:41910-59454 GCA_013398995.1 Alaudala cheleensis | reverse complement strand
CAGTGAAGGTAGCAAGAACCAAGTTGTTAAATTGGTTTTTTAATATAATAATTGTTCCTGAGTCAGATTCCCCTTTCAGTGGTGAGCTGGGGGTCCCCCAGGTCTTGATGTTCCTTCCATATCTCTGTCCCTAGTTGTTGCTGTGGGGTGAGGTGGAGCTTTACTGGATTTAAGAGGACTTAGATCCTCTTCAGAGGAAGAGAGGGAGGGTGGAAGCAGGGAAGGAAATGAAATTGCAGAGCCTGGGCTGTGGAATGTGCTCCTGGGGCTCTGCAGCTCCCCTGCCTCTAACCTGCTGCTGCTGCCACGTTTCCAGGGCAGGATTTGGGTCAGTCTGTGCTCAGAACTGAGCTTGAAGTCATCCTGGATCCAAAATTAGAGCCCCATCCTCGCCAGGGTGTTCCAAATTGCCCAGATGGGTTTATTATTTATGCCTTGGGTCTTGTGATGATTTATTCAGGAGGTGGCTGCAAAGAGAGGCTCCCTTTGGAGCAGCACTTGGGTTTCCTTCCTTGGGGTAAAAAAGCTCCCTGGGAGTGCCAGGGGCACCTTCCACTGCCCCAGGCTGCTCCATGGGCACTGCCAGGGATCCAGGGGCAGACACAGCTGCTCTGGGAATTCCATCCCAGCCCCTCCCACCCTCCCAGGGAACAATTCCTTCCCCAAATCCCCCCTGACCCTGCCCTCTGGCAGTGGGAAGCCATTCCCCCTTGTCCAGAGTCCCTCTCCATCCTGCTGACCCGTCCCCCATCTCCCCAGCACCCTGGAGTGATTTCTTCAGGAGTTTAAGGTGGTTTGTGTTTGGTTTTTTGTCTTCCAGAGGCAGATCCTCGATGGGAGCTTGGGCTTTGCTGCAGGGGTGAGTTCAGCATCCTCCTCCTCCTCCTCTGTGTTCTCTGCCCCTCCACGCTTGGTTTGGCTGCCCACTGGAGTCCACATCCCTTGGATAATTCCCTGAGGGCAGGGAAGGGCTCTGGCTCAGCCTCATCCTGCCCTGCTTCCTCCTTGGTGAGGGTGGAGGTGGCACCAGGATGGTCACGAGCTGCCCATGCTGGTTTTGCCTCCTCCTCTCCTCGGGGTTCTCAGTGGCTCCTGCACTGAGGAGATTCGTGCTGAGCCTGGTTTTGTGCTTCCCCATGGATGCTTTGAGCCCTCGGGAGCAGGGGGAGCAGAGAGAGCTGCAGCTCTCTGTGAAATGGGGGCTGCTGGCAGCTTCTCCTGGAGGAAAACCTGGGAATGTGGGGCCTGGGGATGTGGGCCTGCCACTGCCCAGCTGCTGGGGCCTCATCCACACTCATTAAATCACCTTTGTTTCCCTCATTAATGATCGAGTCCAGCTGCTGAACCCCTCCCTGCAGGTGCTGGATGTGCCCTGGAGGGAGGTGTCCCTTGTCCCCTGGGCTCTGCCAGGTGTCCCCTGGCTGTGTCCTGCCCAGGCAGGTGTCCCTGGCTGCCCTGGTGGGTGACAGCAGCTGCTCTGCTCCCTGCAGGATGGGGATTGTTCATGGTAGGGGATCCTTGGGCTGTCACTTCTCTAGGAATGCCATCAGGGTTCGGAGGTGCTGTCCCTGCTGTCACCAGGGCTGCCAGCAGCTCTGAGTCAGCCCAGGTGTGGCTCAGGAAGCAGAACTCCTGCAAACATTTGCTTTTCCCTCAGCTCTTTCAGCTGGCTCAGAGCTGGAAGGGGGAATTGTTCCTGGGGTGACACCAAGGACAGGCAGCCAGGGAGCCCTGGTGACACAGGGACAGGGAACCAGGGAACCCTGGTGACAGCAGGGGACAGGGAGCCCTGGGGACACTGGGGACAGACAGGCAGGGAGCCCTGGTGACACCAGAGACAGGCCAGGCAGGGAGCCCTGGTGACACAGGGGACAGGGAGCACTGGTGACACCAAGCTCCCCCTAAGTTTTAGTTTCCCACCTTGACCAACAGCTGGGTCTCCACCTTTTCTTTGCCTTTCTTTAAAAAGGTTTAACAACCCAAGGAACCTTTTCCTCCCCCTTTCCCTGGTGTCTGTGTTTGGTGGCTTTGCCAGAAGTCCCTGCAGGAGAAATCCCTGCTGTCCCCACCCCTGTGGTGAGGGGGGTTGTGGAAAATGCCCTCACCTGTGTGGGGCTGTTCACCCTCCTGGGGAGCATTTCCCTGCTCTGGGAGCTGCAAAGTGAAATAAATCCAGGCTGAATTCCCAATGTGTGGGACAGGGGGAGGCTGAGGGACAGGGGTGGCCTCAGGGAGGGTGGCCTGGCCTGCAGGGAGCTGTTTTGGGGTGCAGGGGCTGGGTGCTGCCCTCCCTGCTCCAGCTGAGCTGGGGGTGCTGGGCTGAGCCTGGGCATGTGGTTAAATGGAACTGGGCTGTACTGGGAGAGCCCTGGCTGTACTGGGAGCATCCTGCTGGTGTCACCTGGGCTGGTGTCACCTGTCCTTGTGCTGTGGGGGGGCTCAGCTCCCCCCAGCCCTGCCCATGCTGCCTCTGCCTTTTCCCTGCCTCACTTCCCAGATAAATCCAGGGTTCTGCATGCAGGAGGTGATGTGTTTCCATAGAGACAAAGCTTTGCTTGCTGGGGCATCTGATGTGAAATTCTGCCTTTTCTCTTAAATCTTGATGTCCTTAAATGAATTTGGGTTTTTTTATTATTTTTTATTATTTTTCCCCCAGCTGTTCTCAGTGCTGCTGCAGGGCTCAGACACCAGGAACAAACACCTGCAGCCCCCTCTCCCTGCAGCTGGGCTGGAGTTTGGGTTTTCCCTGTCCCAAGGTGGAGCAGGAATCACCCAGCCATGCTCCTCAACCCTCCCCAGGCACACTGGGGTCAATTATTCCCCTCAGACAGCACCAGGAATTCACAGGGCTCTGCTGAGCCTTCCTTCTTGGAGCTTTGATGAAGCCAAGTGGAGAAATTGGGCAAGGAAAGTGCCTCACCTTCCACCTGCCTTTGCCATCCCTCTGCATTTCCCAATTTCCTGCTCCCCACCCTTCCCTTGGTGCTCCCCTTCTCATCCCACAGGAGCTGGCCAGGCCCTGCTGCTTTAATGAGGGATTTAATTGCAGCCCAGCAGGGTGGGTGGGCTAAACCAGCCCTGGCTGTGAAATGGCTCTGTTTATTCTGGGTTTGCAGCTAAAATCTCCTGTGTGGCTCCACAGCCACAGGGGCTGAGCTGGGGCAGCACTGGAGGGGAGTTTGAAGCCCAGAATTCTGGGAACTCCTGCACTGAATCCCTGTGGAAGGAGATGCCCAGCCCAGAATTTCGGGAATTCCTGCACTGAGTCTCTGTGGAAGGGAGAGTTTGGGTTTCAATCCTGCTGTGTTTGGAGGGATTCCCACACCAGAGGGAGGATTTCATGTCCCAGTGGTTGGTGTTTTTGTCTCCTGTCCCACTGCTGGAGCCCAGGGAAGGCTTTGGGCTCCCCCAGGGATGCTTTAACTCAGCTTTGGATCACTCCCTGCCTCCTGCCTGCTCCCTGTTTTCCCAAGATTGGTGGCATTGTTGCATCTCTGGAGCACAAAAGCTGTGAAAATGCCCCAAATGCAGCTTGGCAGGGCCAGGGGGTGCCTGGCTGGGTGGGAGGGTGTGGAAAATCCTGCCCTCTGCCTGAGTAGCTTCAGGTTTATTGATCCAGGGGGATTTTCCTCTTATTCCTGGCTTTGCCAGCAGCTGGGGAACAGAGGGGCTGGGGTCCTGTCCCTGCTGGGGCCACTGCAGAGCTCTGGGCTCAGGGTGGGTTTGGCACTTGGATGGGGTTTTTGGTCACTGCTGGGATCAGCTGAAAGCAGAGCTCTGTCACTGCCCTGGGGGGACAGGAGCTCTCTGCTCCAGGCAATCCCAAAATCCCCAAATCCCACCCTGGGCTTCCTTGTTGGAGCTTTAATGAAGCCAAGTGGAAAAGTTTGGCACAGGAAGTGCCTCATCTCCCCCCTGCCTTTGCCCTCCCAGCCAGGAGATCTCCTTTTCCCAGACTTCCTGCTCCCCACCTTTCCCTTGGTGCCCCCCTTCTCATCCCACAGGGCTCCTGGAGGGTCCCTTGCAGCTTGGAATGCTCTGGAAATTCGTGACAATGACTTCCAGCTCCTGGAGTCACGGGGTTGATCAGAAATAACCCAGGAATAAATCAGTTTTCCTTCACCTTGAGCTGTGGCTTCCCCTCCCCTGAGCCCTGAGCTGGGATGCTCCAGGCTCTGAGCTGTGTCAGGGCTCTGTTTGCTGTGGGGAAATGAAACCTTCCCAGGAGCTGACAGCTCCATTCTCCAGAGCCTCCCCCTGCTGCCTGTGTTTCCACCTGGGGCTGTGTGGTTGTTTCTTCAGGGGGGTGTTTGACAGCCTGACGTGACAACCCTCCGTTCTCCTGACTCACAGCTGAGCTCAGTCACACAAACCCCCCGGGACTGGTGTCTGCAGCACAGGCAGCTCCTCCCTCCCTCCCTCAGAGCCTCTGCAGCTCCTCTGGAGTGGCTTTGGGCTGGGAGAGAGGAGGTTTGGGATGGGAGTGAGGAGTTTTCTCTGTGAGGGAGTTGGGATTCTGGCACAGGGTGAAGGAGAAACTGTGGCTGCCCCTGGAAATGTCCTGTTGTGGTGTCAGGCTCTTGTTTTCTTGTTCTTGCCAAGATCAGGATGAGACACAGGAAACAAAAGTTCCAGTTGGGACTGGGTGATTTATTATCCCTTATCTATTTATAGAGAATTCACAGACCCACAGCCCTGAGCTCTCACCAGCTGCCAGGAAAACATGGCAAAAATGGCCACTGCTGACTTTTCCCAGCTCTTTCAGCACCATTTACCCAATAATGAGATGACACCTCTATTATTTATATAATGATTTATATTATTGATGTTTGTGACCCAATGGTGACCACTAAAGGGCTGCAATGGGGACCTTTTTCACCCAGTTACAGAAAACCAGCTAAACCCATGAAGAAGAGGAAGAAAAAGGTGAAAAGAAGGACTCAGACAATGCCCTAAGTTCTCCCTGTTGGCTCACACACATTGCTATGGACTAAAACCTTAGAGCCCAAGTGTTTCACCCTGTGAGATCACACACTTCTACAAACCCCACCCCCACAGCCCCTGTGCTGTCACTCAATCTCAGGAGCCTGCCCCAAGTCCAATGTGGTGCCTGCCTGAGCCTCAGCACCCCTTAATATAGAAAACCCCAAATTTTCAGCCTGCAGGGTTCCAGCAGTGTCCAAGGTGAGGTTGGACAGGGCTTGGGGCCCCCTGGGACAGTGGGAGGTGTCCCTGCCCTTGGTGGCACTGGGTGAGCTTTAAGGTCTCCTCCAGCCCAAACCATTCTGGGGTTCTGAGCACCCTGCAAAGGGCAATCCCTGGGTGCTGGGCAGGGAGCTGGAGTCACCTTTCCCACAGCATCCTCCTGCTGCAGCCTCTGGGATCACTGCCCTCCTTCCTGCTGGATCCTGCTCCTGCCTCCAGTTCTCCGTTGGAATTTCAGCTTCCCTTCTGCCCCACGGGGTCTCACCACTGCCCTTCTGTCCCCAGGTGATGCTGGCAGCCTCCTACTGGTCCCTGCTGGCCCCAGCCATCGAGATGGCCGAGGAATCCGGTGCCTTTGGAGCCTTCTCCTTCTTCCCTGTGGCCCTGGGCTTTGCCCTGGGAGCAGCATTTGTCTATGGGGCTGATCTGCTGCTCCCAGTGCTGGTGAGTGGGAATGATTGGGGCTGGGGGCTCATCCCAGTGCTGTGAGTGGGAATTATTGGGGCTGGGGGCTCATCCCAGTGCTGCTGATGGGAATTCCTGGGGCTGGGGGCTCATCCCAGTGCTGTGAGTGGGAATTGCTGGGCAGAAATGGCTCCAGGATAGGATTTTTGGGATGCTTTGGGGTGAGATCAGAGACTCAGCGAGGTTCTGTGAGAGGTTAAATCTGAGTGTGTTGAAATGAAAAACAAGTTTGGTGAGGCTTGAGCCATCCCTGTGCTGGGAATGTGGCTCTGGATCCTTCTCCCTCCCTTTGGAGCCCGGATTCCCCCCGGGGGAGCTGCAGGGCTTCAGGCAGGGCTTTGGGCAGGCTGGAAATCACTTCCAGCTCTCCCTGCTGAGGGTGGGAGGGTGCTGGGGCAGGAGCAGGGAGCCTCAGAGCTGCTGCTCTGTGCCCAGGGAGCAGCCCCAGGCTGGCACAGCTCCAGGCTGCACAACAAACACCTCTGGGAGCTTTGCTGGGCTCCTCAGCAGCCCAGCCCTGCTCGTGGGACAGCCAGGAGGGGTTTGTCCCCAGCTGCAGCTGGAGAATCCCGGTGTTTGCTGATGGCAGGGGGAGGGTTAAAGCTGCCAGCCCTGAGTGCTGATGGAGTCACTGCATTCCTCACCAAAGGCAGAGCTCAGCTCTTACATCTTTATCTGGGCCTTTTCTTCCCGGGGTGAAGCCTTGAAAGGTGTTTGTTCATCCTCCAGCTGAGGGGGAGATGCTGCTGCAGCTTGGCAAAGGAAATCTGGGGGCAAAACCAGATCAAAAACAGGTTGAAAAAATGGGCTTTCCTTGGTTTTGCCAAATCTCCTGGGACTGATCCTCCAGTTTAACCTGGTTTTTTCACTGAATGAGGCTTTCAGCTGTTGTTTGAGGAGGTTTTGGATGCTCAGGGGCTGCTTGAGCCTCTCCTGAAAAGGGTTGGGGCTCAACATCTTCACTGAGGCAAAGTTGACTTGAAAATTCAGTGCAGCAGGTCCCTGATGGCTTCAGGAGCTATTTTGGGTCTGCTGAAAGGCAGAAGAATGCTGGAATTAAGTGTTATTATGCTCATCCTTCAAATCTGTCGTGCAGCTCTGCTGACTTGGCTGGGGTTTATTTGGAGTTTGGTGTTTTATTGGGTTTGGGATGTGCTTCTTGCCCTTCCTGGGGCAATCCCACAGGAGTCCAGAGGATTCCTGCAGCCCTGGCTCTGGTTTCAGGCAGTCCCTGGCTGCTTTTGCTCCTGGGTTTGCAGGTGAAAATGGGGAGAAGCACCAGGAGCTGGCCCAGGGCAGGGTGGGGTCCCCATGAGGGAGGGGTTTGAAGCTGGTGGCACTTGGGGACATGGTCACAGTGGCCTGGGCAGTGCTGGGGAGGTGGGAGATGCTCTCAGGGGGCTTTTCCACCCTGAATGATTTTATCATTCTCTGTGAGAATATAATTCATTACCTTTGTCACTCTCTGTGAGCTGCCTTTGTCCTGGAGCTGCTGAGCCCCCAGGAATTCCTGTGGGACCCTGAGGCTGTTCCCCAGCCCCCATGGGTGCCATTGGGAGCATTCCAGGAGCTTTGTGTGGCTCACAGCCTGGGCAGGTTGATCCCAGGGGTTTGTGTGGGGCTGACTGGAGGGACAGCTCTTACACAGCAGCCCTCTGTCCCCTGCCAGGGCAGAGGGGCTCTCTGGGCATCCAAACCCAGCTGAGATGGCAGAAAGCCACTCACTGAGAACATCCCAGCAGGGTCAGAGCCCTTCCCCGGCCGGGGAGCCCTGGCTGGGGGCTGGCAGTGGGTGATCCATGGTCTGGAGTGATGAGAGATGCCTGGGCAGTGCCTCCCTGGAGGCCCAAATGTCCCCGTGCCCTGCCCAGAGCGGGGACCAGGAGCCTCCAGTGCCACCTCCTGAGGGCCAGCAGGGATTCAGGGACACAGCAGGGACAGGCAGGGACCCCCAGGGGCTGCCCCAGCCCCACCTCAGCTCCTGCTCTTCCCACTCCTCTGCTGCCATCAGTGCTAAATAGGATAATGAGGCTTAATCAGCCTCATCTCCTCTCCCTGCAGGCTTCATTTTCCTCGGGAGCATCTGTCTGCACTGGGAGGAGCTCTGGCCCAGGGACAGCTCCATCCCAGAGCCCCATCCCTCCCCTGCAGGGTCCCATGGGTGCTGGGGTGTCCCTTGGGAGCAGGGGGAGCAGGGCAGAGGCTGCAGGAGCAGCAGCAGTTAATGAATAACCCAGGCTGGAGCTGCTGGGCCATCACTCAGCTCTAACCAGAGCCTGCCAATACTTGGGGTGTAAAAGGTGATCAGGGAGGGAGGATGGGGAGCCAGGGCTGGAATTCCAACCTGGAAACATCTCCATTGGATTTTATTTTATTTTCCCTTGTCTGCTGGGTACAGTGGTACAGCTTTGGTGGTTTTTCTTTTGCTCCTGAGTACAGAGGAAATCAATAAAGCCTCATGTGATGGGCAGAGCATTCCTTGGATTTAAACAAACAGCAGCTAAAGTGCCTTTTAAAAGCTTTTCCTGGGGTTGGGGTTTATTCCATAGGGTGCCAGTGCTGACCCCTCATCCCACAGAGCCCCAAAATCCCTCTCTGGGCTCCAGGGTTTGTGTCTCAAACACATCTTGGGAATAATTTGGGCTCTGCTTTGCTGCTGCTCTGAGGTTCCCTGCAGAGGATGCTCCTGGTGGGAGCTGAACCCCCTTGAGCCCCTCCAGAGGGAGAATTCCTTGGTGCTCCTGCCCTTTTCTGGATGTGCTCGAAGGCTCTTTGGGAATCTGCTTTGGGACTGGATGTTTTGCACAGTGAATTTTGGGCTATTTTGGGCCAGAACACTTGGGAAGGCTTTGAGAGCTCCATAAACAGTCCCAAGGATCCTCTCCTGCCCATGGTGAAAGGGTGAACATTTTGCCTTTTAAACCCACACAAGTTCCCTTTTTGGGAGGGAAAGCTGGGAACTGTGCATGGAGGAGGAGGAGGAAGCACCATTGAGATGTAGCTGCACATTGTTTAAAATTGCAGTTTTTTTCCTCAGGGCTGGATTAGCCCATGGGGAGCATCTTGTTTTGGAGAGGGGGCACAAGGAAGTGATTCCTGGGAAGTAGCTGCATTTTGGGAGGAATTTCTACCTGGAAAGGTGTCAGGGATTGGAAGGAGCTGGAGTGCCCATCCCTGGAGGTGGCACTGAGAGCTCTGGGCTGGGGACAAGGTGGGGAGGGAGCACAGCTGGGACTCTGACCTCGGAGGGCTTTGCCAGCCTCAGGAATTCTGGGATTTTGGGGATTCTCTCTCTTTTCCCAGCCTCAGGAATTCTGGAATTTAGGGGTTCTCATTCTTGTGATCTTGGAGAGCTTTCCCAATCTCAGTAGTTCTGGGATTCTCACTCTTTTCCCAGCCTCAATAACTCTGGAATTTTGGGACTCTCTTTCCCCAACCTCAGTAACTTTGGGATTTGGGGATTCTCACTCTTTTCCCAGCCTCAATAATTCTTTAATTTTGGGACTCTCACTCTTTTCCCAACCTCAGTAACTTTGGGATTTGGGGATTCTCATTCTTGAGATCTTGGAGGGCTTTCCTAACCTCAGTAATTCTGGGATTTGGGCTTTTCCAAACTCAATAATTCTGGGATTTTGGGATTCTCACTCTTGTGATCTTGGAGGGCTTTCCCAACCTCAGTAACTCTGGAATTTTGGGACTCCCACTCTTTTCCCAACCCCAGTATCTCTAGAATGTTGGAATTCTCACTCTTTTCCCAACCCCCATCACTGGGATTTGGGATTCTGTGCCTGCAGGGACAGAGGCAGTCGCTGGGTGCAGTTGGGGGGTGCCTGAGCTCCTCCTTTTCCCTGCTCTCACCCCCAGATCTGGGGAGCTGTTCCTGCCTCTCCCAGCGTTGCAGGGGCTGCATGGGATGGGTTCCTTGTTCCAGGAGAGCAGGGCAGGCTCTGTTTGTTCATTTATCCCTGGAATCAGGATCCCTCTGGTGCCATTTGCTGAGGACTCCATGGGATGTGCCCAGCTCCCATTCCCATTTTAATGTGCTTTTTCCTGCTCAGCTGGGACTCCCAGGAAGTTAATTAGCTGCACATCCTCATTGCCTGGGGAAGTGGAGGCTTTGCAGCCCAGGGCTGGTGCATTTTGTGCTTTGTTGAGGTTTGGAGTGTGGGGCTGCAGCAGTGGAGCCTTTCCCTGCTGGAGGGTGGAGCTGGGGGCTCCTGCATTCCTGCCTTGCTGGGATTGCCTCTGCTCAGGGCAGAACAAACAGCAGCCCTCGTGTTTGTTTGGTTTTGTGGAGCCCTGGCCCTTTTCCACGGGCTCTGGGAGGAAGGAGGGATCCAGCTCTGAGGATGGAGGAGGAGAAACTTCAGGGGTTTTTTTGGGAATGTAGCGAAGCCTTGCATTGGGAAAAATCCTTCCCTTCCATCTCTAGGTAAACCCTCTCTAAGTAAAAAATAGATATAATCATATATTAGAAATGATAAATTAAACAAACCAGAGTTTGTGTTATTTCTTTTACTTATTTAGTTTATTTATTTATTTATTGGGCATGGGTTTAATCCATTTATCAATTAACCCCACCCCACAGTGATAGATCCATGAGGGATTGATCCCTGTCCCCTGTCCCAGGTGGGATGAAAATCTCTGGTTCTGACCCACCCATGGGATTCCCTGAAAGACTCAGAAGGCTTTCAGGTTTCTTTCCAATCTGTTTATCCATGGAAAACCTGGCTGCTTCCCTGTGCAGCAGTTTGAAATCCAGAGGTGGCTGGATAGGTTGGAATTATTTGCCCAAAACCCCCACAAAATCCTAATTATCCTAATTTCTACCAAAGCATTTCAATTTATCAATGGAGGTAAAGGCTTATTTACTGCCACAGTGCAATTTGTCAGCTGCTCTTAATTAGAATCCTCTCTCATTATGCATCAAGCATTTCATAAAAACATTCTTTGGGAAGCCCCAGAGCTGCAGAGCTCCAGGGTTCAATTCCCTCCCAGCCTGCTCAGGTTTGTGGGACCTGGAGCAGTTTGATGGGAATGGGGTGAAAAATCCCTCTGGGAAAAAAGCAGGGACTGAGAAAACCGGGTTTAATTCTTCATTCCATGAGCTCTCCATCATTCCCTTCTCCATCCTGAAAAACCTGGTTTAATTCTTCATTCCACAACCTCTCCATCATTCCCTTCTCCACCCTGAGCCTCTCTCTCCCCCTGGAGCAGGAATTTCTGGGAAAGCTGCTGCTATTCCAGGGGCTTTCCCCTCCTCCTGGCTCAGCCTTTGCTGACTGAATTTCCCTTTCTGTTCGGGCCCGGCTCAGAATTGTAAAAGAGGAGCGGTTTCCCAAAAGGAGGAGCACAAAGGGATCTCGTCCCTCCCCTCCCCGGGGCTGCAGATGCTCCCCCAGCTGTTCCCTGAGCTCGGTGCGCCTTTGAATTTGCTCTCAGCACAACCCCCAATTAATTCCTCCGCGGTGAAAAGCGAACCTGCCATTAAAGTGTCAGCGAGAAGCAGCTGGAGAGGTTCAGGAGTCGGCTGGGAGGGAAAGGGAAAACATCCCTGCAGGGTAAACTCTGACTCAGCCCCTGCCAGAGCTGTCTGCTGCCTGCAGGGCACTCCGGGGTCCTGTGTGCCCTGGGAGGGACATTCCAAAGGGAGGGGACATTCCCCAAATGAGAGACATTCCCCCAAGGGAGGGGACATTCCCCCAAGGGAGGAGACATTCCCCAAAGGAGGGACATTCCCTTAGAATAAAGGGTTATAATAATAATATTATATTATAAATGATAATAAATAAGAATCCTCAGCAGGATTAGAGAGCCCTGCTCTGATTTGTCACCTGGGTGGTGACACTTTCATCTGCTGGCCCCAGGCCTGGCAGCTGAAGGGGCTCCAACACCTCACAGTGAGTCTCCTCCTGGGATTTGCAGGCTTGGAAAGGCTCCCAAAGGACAGGAATTTATCCCTGGAAGTGTCCAAGGCCAGGTTGGACAGGGCTTGTGTTGGAATCCTAAAAGCTGAGAATTTTAGGATTTCAACGATTTCAGGAATCCTAAAAATTGTAGGAATCCCAAAATTCTCAGCTTTTAGGATTCTGACAGCTGGGATGGACCTGGCCCTGTGGAAGGGGATGAGCTTCAAGGTCCTTCCACCCCAGCCCATTCCATGAGGAGTTGTTTGGCTCCTCCTTGCAGGTGCTGAGGAATTGCCTCGTCCCTTTAGTGATGGATGGAGGCAGGAATTGCTCTCAGGGAGGGGGAGGGGGAAGGGCCTCTCCTGTGGGTTTGTTGGGGAAGGTGTTGGTGGCTCCCCTGGTTTAATTCTTTCATTCCCTGGTTTAATTCTTTCATTCCCTGGTTTAATTCTTTATTCCCCTGGTTTATTCCCCTGCCAGCCCAGCAGAGGAGCTGCTGTCTCTGGGGATTTTGGTTTGGTTCCTTGTTTGGGATGTGCAGGACGTGGAGAGGGGCAGAACCCCAGGAAACACAGCCTGGGGCTGGTCCTGAAAGAGAAATTTTAGAAAAGTGAAGACTTTAGCTACAAATCAGTTTGTCAGGATCAATTAGAGCAGGGAAACAGATCAGCTTTGCTAAAAATGATCAAGAGTTAATAGGTAGTTAAGAGAAGCAGGATTTAGGATAACTCTCCCAGGTTTAGGATAACTCTCCCAGGTTTAGGATAACTATCCCAGGTTTAGGGTAACTATCCCAGATTTAAGTAACTGATTGCTTGTCATCCTTATGTTTGTAATGAGAAATGGAGAAACTGATAAATGGATCTAAAGCAACACAGAGAAGTGCAAATTTCAAAGAAATTGAGTGGAAACCCATTCCAAAGTAACAGAGGGAGGAAATTGGAAATTCCCTGAATTAAACCTCCCCTTTCTAACTCTGAACAGAGTTTTTGCCTGTCACAGTTGGATCTCAGTATCAGATCAATATCCAGATTTAGGATAACTGTCCCATATCTCAATAACTGATTGCTTGTCATCCTTATGTGTGTGTGGCTGTGTTTGCAATGAGAAACTGATAAATGGATCTAAAGGGACTCAGACAACTGCAAATTAAAAAACAATTGAATGGAAACCCATTCCAAAGTCACAGAGGGAGGAAATTGGACATTCCCCGAATGAAACCTCCCCTCTCTAACTCGGAACTGTTGGGGAGTGCCCATGGCAGCTGGGTATCGATATGGGATCGATCTGGGATCGATATGGGATCGATAGCCAGGTGGAATCAGTCCCTCCTGCAGGCCGGCTGTGGCAGGAGCTGCTGCTGCTGCTGCTCACGTCGGCAGGGAGGGCTCAGCTCCAGAGGAAGCCGTGTGTTACAAATAATGCAATTAAAGGCTGCTGCCTCTTCATTTGGGGGCTGATGGATGAGGCTGAGCCCTGCTGCATCCTGCCAGCCCTGCCCCAGCTCCCGCAGCCCTTCCCCGGCTGCAGAATCCCTCACTGCGGGGATGTCGGCAGGAACGAGCTGTTCATTGAACAAATTGGGAATTTGTTTGGTTTTTCTGGTCCAAAAGGCTGTGAAAATCCACCTGGGAAGGGGCAGGGAGTGGGAAGAGGGGTGGAAGTGGAGAATGTAACTGGATAATAACCAATGTGTGCAGAACAGCTCCTGTTGATCCCATCTGGGGCTCCCAGGGTTATTTCATTGCAAACAACTCCCATCTCCCGTTGTGGGGCTGGGCTGCCTCCCTGGCACAGACCCCTCTGCTGAGGGTGTGAGGAAAACACTCCCGAGGAAAGGAAACCCTCCTGGAGCTCTGGCTGTGGCTGGAAGAGGCAAATCTGCTCCCAGCTGGGCCTGGATCTCCATCCTCGCTGCTTCTGCTGGGCTCAGATTCTCCTCTTGGACAATTTCAATTATTCCATTCAATGATTCCATTGAAAAGTGAATGTTGCTGCTTGTGGCTGTCGGGGTTTTTCCAGGATTCCTGGTGGGAAGGAGGCTGGGGACAGCAACTCCTGATGCTGCAGGATTTGGGGTTTGTTTGCTGGAGAAGTTTGGGGTTTTTGGCAAAAGCAGGGAAAACATTACTGGGCTTTTGTGTTTGTGGTGGCAGAGGTTGTGAAAGCCATGGAACATCCCAGGTCCCCTCGGTGTTCTCCTCCCTCCTGGCAAGGGAAAAGCCCCAAACGTGCCAGGGAGAAAAACTTGTGTTTGTTTTTAGTTGTTGGAGCTGAAGGATTGGGCTGTGCCCATCTCCCCTGTGGGGTGGAGCCAGGGATGTTCCCTGAGCCTGTTTGGGGCTCAGCTGTGCCTGGCACAGCCCCCAGTCCCTGGGTTGTGGGATTCTTTCTTTTGGGTAACCCCTTTACCTTTCCCTTTCCCTTCCCCTCCCCTCCCCTGTTATCTCTCTGTTATCACTTTCTGAGTGTGAAACAGGAGCCTCCCCTGAGGTTTTTATTCTCCTTTATCTCTGCGTCTGCTCCCAAACAAGTTGGGGATTTTATTTTTATTCTTTTTTTTTTTTAAGGAAAGCACTCAAATGGATTCTGTTTCTCACTTTCTCCACCAGTTGGTGTTTCCTGGGGCTTTGCAGAACCTTTTCCAGGGCATTCCCCAGTTTAAATCATCTCATATAATATAATATCATATCATAAAATCATCTAATATCAATTCCCAGTTCAAATAATCTCATATAGTAACATCATCTATTATAATTTCTCAGTTAAAATAATCTTATATCATAAAATCATCTAAAATAATTTCCCGGTTCAAATCTTGCTCAGGAGGAGCAGCACCTGCTTTGGGATCACCCTCAGTCCATCCCCATTTCATTATTAATTCATTCTCCCCCCTTGGCCAGGAGGAGAAGAGCAGATTCTTCCTCAGAGCTGTCACTCTCCAATTCTTTCAAAAATTGGCTGCAGATCAATTAAAATCTGGGCCAGGGGGGTGTGAACCCAAATCCTTGCTTTGCCTACAAATTTGCCTAAATTAATTTAGTGAAAAAATGATTTTGTAAAAAATAAAAAAAAAAATTGTAAAAAATGTAAAAAATAATTTTGTAAAAAAATCTAAGAAATAATTTTGTAAAAAAATCTAAGAAATATTTTTGTAAAAAGTAATTTAGTAAAAAAAATCTAAGAAATATTTTGTAAAAAATCTAAAAAATAATTTTGTAAAAAATACTTTTGCAAAAAATCTAAACTATTTTTTTAAAAAATCTAAAACCATTTTGTACCAAAAAGGATCCCATTTTTCCCATACAAAGGACACCTTTTTCCCCACAGGAAGGACATTTCTTCCCTCATTTCCTTTTCCACACAGGGTCAGGCCAATCCCACTTCTCCAGGAGCAGAGCAGTGCAGAGGGAGCTCCCACATCCCAGAATAGTTTCCCTCCAAGTTCTCCGTGCCCGGATCCCTCCCTGCCTGTCTCTTTCTGCAGCAATCAACCCCCGTGGTTATTTCAGCTGACGCTAATTACTGCCAGCAACTAATTAATGCCTTCCCTCCTCTGCCTCCCATGCTTTGAACCCACTGACACTTTCCAATTAAGGGAAGGGCTGGGATGACTCAGAGCAGCCTCAGCTGGGATCAGGCTGTGCTCTGCTGAAGGTCACCGATATTGTCACCAATATTGTCACCAATATTGTCACTGAATGTCCCCCCCCAGCAGGGAGGGCTCCTGAGCTTCCCAAATCCTGCTGGAGCTGTTCCCATCTCGCTGCAGGTTTGGGGCTTTGGGATGCTGCTCTCCTCTGCAGAGGTGAAAATGTGTTGGGATCCTAAAAGGTGAGAATTTGGGGATTTTCTGTGCTCAGTGGCACTGACCAAAAAGAGAACACTGTGTTTGATTTGAGGCTTTAGGACAGGATTCCAACACTGAGTGACAGCACAGGGGCTGTGGGGGTGGGGTTTGATCAGAAGTGTGTGATCTCACAGGGTGAAACACTTGGGTTTAAGGTTTTAGTGTACAGCAATGTGTGTGAGCCAAGATGGAGGATGGAGGGAATTGTCTGAGTCCTTCTTTTTATCTTCTTCTTTCTTCTTCTTCATGGCTTTAGGTGGTTTTCTGTAACTGGGTGAAAAAGGTCCCCATTGCAGCCCATTGTTGGTCACCATTGGGTCACAAACATCAATAATATAAATCATTAAATAAATAACAGAGGTGTCATCTGGTTATTGGGTAAATGGTGCTGAAAGAGCTGGGAAAAGTCAGCAGTGACCATTTTGGCCCGTTTTTGTGGCAGCTGGTGAGAGCTCAGGGCTGTGGGTCTGTGAACAGTCTGGGGATAGATCAGAGATAATCAATCACCAAGTCTGAACTGGAATTTTTGTTTTACCATGTATCATTCATCCTGACCTTGGCAAGAGGAAGAAAAAAGAACCCACACTGTAACAAAAATCCCTTTGGCTTGAGCAGGAGCAGGACAGGAAGGATGGAAGGAGGCTTTGGGCTGGAGGGACAGCACACAGGGAATGGCTTCCCACTGCCAGAGGGATGGGATTGGGGAGAAATCCTGCCTGGGAGGCTGGGGAGGCCCTGGGATGGGATTCCCAGGGAAGCTGTGGCTGCTCCACCCCTGGAAGTGTCCAAGGGCAGCTTGGAGCACCCTGGGGTGGTGGAAGGTGTCCCTGCCCCTTGGAATGGGATGAGCTTTAAACCATTCCAGGATTCTGTGACAGGATTCTGTGAGATGATTCCATTCCAGGATTGTGTGACAGATTCTGTGACAGGATACCACGACTCCCTCCTTGTTTAGGCAGAGCTCCCTGCAGCAGGATGAGCTCCCATTCCCACTCCATTCCTCATCCAAGCAGAATCCCCCTGTTCCTGTGCTGTGCTCCCCAGCCAGGCTGTGCTGGAACACTCCTCCCTGCCTGCTTCTCTCCCAGCTGGATCCGCAGCTGTGCTGGGAGGCTCCCCCATCCCACAGGGGTTTCATCCGCAGCTCCTCGGGCTGGGGGTGAGCAGAGGTGAGAGCTCCCAGCTGAACTGCAGAGGTGTCATCAGCATGAGCAGCCCTGCTCAGACTCGTTATGCAAATGAGGAGCCAATTGAGTAATTCATCTTTAACCTTTATTTGGGGTTGGTGTGACCCCCCTCAGTGAGGCTCCTGTTACTGCTCTGGCTCAGCTGCTTCACTCTGTGCCCTCAAGCCAACCTGTTCCTGGGGTGATTCCAGGTGATCCCACCTGCACATCCCTCCTTTGGGTGCTCCTGGGGGTGGTTCCAGGTGATCCCACCTGCACATCCCTCCTTTGGGTGCTCCTGGAGGTGGTTCCAGGTGATCCCTCCTTGTGGATCTCCTGGGGGTGGGTTCCCAGCCCTGCAAGGAGGAGGAGACTCAGGGCCCTGCTCCCTGTGCAGAGCTGGTGACATCAGGTGACAAATCACTGCCACGGGAGGTGTTTGAGGGCAGGATTGGATGGGATGTTGGGAAGGAATCCTTCCCTGGGAGGGGCTGGGATGGAATTCCCAGAGAAGCTGTAGATCCCTGGAAGTGTCCCAGGCCAGGCTGGATGGGGCTTGGAGCCACCTGGGATATGAAAGCTGTCCCTGTCCTGCAGGGGGTGGCAGTGGATGGACTTTAAGGTCCTTTTCAAGCCTGGATGTCACATCTTGGTGCAGTGGTGAGGAGCTGCTGTGACCCATCCCAATCGATCCCAATCCATCCCAATCAATCCCAAACCCCTGGGACAGCACAGGCCGGGGCTGGAGGGGCTGAGGGGCAGCTCTGGGCTGTGCTGATGTGTCTGTGTTGCCTTGCAGGGGTTCTCTGGCCCTCCCCAGGCCGTCCTGGCCCTGAGCTGCGAGCAGCGAGTCCCCAAGGAGAGGCAGGAGCGGGACGTCGGCAGCGAGCTGTCCATCAGGATAGGTAGAGCTGGGCTCCAGCCAGGCAAGCATCCATCCTGTCATATC
>VWYE01025635.1:21540-37086 GCA_013398995.1 Alaudala cheleensis | reverse complement strand
GTTTTTGTGGCAGCTGGTGAGAGCTCAGGGCTGTGGGTCTGTGAATAGTCTGGGGATAGATCAGAGATAATCAATCATCAAATCCAAACTCCAAGTTTTGTTTCCTCTGAATCATCCACCCTGACCTTGGTGGAAGAAGAAAGCAGGAGCCCACACTGTAACAGATGCAAACCCTGGGGATTGATCAGGGTCATCCAGCCAGGGCCTCCTGAGGGCATCCAAGTGTTCATGAAGCCCTTGTCACTTCTATAAAATAAACTCCTGCTTAGAAACAGACTGTTCCCTGGTTTTGCAGGATCCCAGCTCTGCCTGTGCTGATGCTCACACCCAGCTCCTTCCCCAAAACTGCCCCTTTCCTGAGCCATCAATCCTCTGGGAGGCCTCAGGCCCAGCCTGGCTGATAAATGCCCGTGGCAGTGGCTGTATTGATTAAAAAACATCCTGCTGCCCCTTGCTGAAGGGTTTGAAATGATTATTGACCATCCCTGGCAGCCTGCTTGGCTTTTATAGTCCAGCCTAAATGTGGATTTATGGAGCCAGAGCTCCAAAGGAATAAATGAAATGTGGGGCTCGTAATTCCTGCTGAAGTGATGAAATGCCTGCTTCTCCCAGAGATCTCTATCCCCAGCATTCCAGTCCCTGGGATCAGGAATTTTGAAAGCTCCAGAGCCAAAACCCACCTGGTTTTTGCTGTCCTTTTGGCTTCTTGGGTTTGCTTGTAGAGGAGGCAGCTCTGCAGTGAGTGAACCCCAGAGCTGCTGGTTCTGCATAGAAAACATCAGCATTTCCAGCTCAGGAAATGCCAACCTGTGCCTTTCCAATGGAAAAGCTGCCTGTGGCTGAGCTGTGCTGTGTGCAGGGGCTCTGGATATGGGAAATCTCTCTAATTTCCCATTTGTTCATCCAGGAGCCTGATTTACCTTGGAGTGATGAGCTGGGGAGGCTCTGGGAGGGTTTTTTGTGGGGTTGTGGCCACTCAGAGCAGCCTTTCCCAAGGGGAGCCCGAGTTCCCTGCTCTGTGTGTGGCACCCACTGCTGCTGCCACCACAAACCCCTCCTGGCACAGGAGGAACCTCCCCAGGGATGTGTCTGCATCCAGGCTCTGCCTTCCCAGGCTGCTGTGGAGGGCTGGAATCCTGCCCCAGCCCCACTGCAGAGAGGGCAATCTGCTTTTGCACAAGCAAATTTTGGGAGAAAACTTCACTCCAGTGCGGCTGCTCTGAGGAAAATCTGAAATTTCAAGGTTTATTAAAGCAAAAGCAATTATTTTGCTGCAGCCCCTGGAGTGGAGCTGGGTTTGGCTCCATTCAGCCAGCACAGGAATTAATTTATCTGCTGCTTCTTTCAGCTGGGTGGGGATGGGAATACTTTGGAGTCACCCTGAGGAAGGTTTTGGAGGAGTGGGATGAGAAGCAGGAGCTGTGAAAGGTGGGGAGCCCAGCACAGCCCTGCTCTGAGGGCAAGGGAACAAACTGCAGCCTGAAAAAAAAAGGGTTTTTCCCCAAATTTCAACTCAACAACCATTGTAAGGAGAGTGAAGTGTGTGAAAAACCAGTGCCCAGCTGTGTCCAGGCACAGGGAGTGTGGGTGCAGGGGGTGAGGGGGGAAATGGGCTGCCAGGGGATGGGTGTGATCCCAAAATGGAGCTGTGAGGGCCCTGAGGTGGCCCTGGGTCTGTGAGGAGCAGTTTGACCACACAGAAAATATTTAAATATTTCTGTTTCTGTCCTGCAGACACAAATAGAAGTATTTCAGACCACAGGAATTGTCTGCCTGGTGCTGACCCCTTTGCAGGTGCCCTGTTTCCTCCCCTGCAATGTCACCCCAAGGGTCATACTTAGGTCCAAAAAAGCCTTGAGCTGCTTTGGGATTTTGATCCTCACCCTGTGCTTGGTGCTGGTTTGGGTGCTTTGGGCACCCTGGCTCTGCTTCTGCTTCCTCAGCTCTGAGCACCCCCAAAGCTCCTCAGCCTTGGGCTGCAGGAGCTGGGATCCTTTTTCCTTCTCTAGAAACTGGGATCCTTTTTCCTTCTATAGAAACTGGGACCCTTTTTTCTTCTGTAGGACCCAGGATCCTTTTTCCTTCTGTAGGACCCAGGATCCTTTTTCCTCCTACAGGAACTGGGATCCTTTCCCCCATTCAAGACCTGGGATCCTTTTTGCTCCTGCAGGAATTTGGATCATTTTTCCTCCTCTAGGAGCTGGGATCCTTTTTTTCTTCTGTAGGAACTGGTGGGATCCTTTTTCCTCCTGCAGGAGTTGGGATACTTTTTCCTTCTGAAGGAACTGGGATCCTTTTTCCCCCTTCAAGAGCTGAGATCGTTTTTCCTCTGACAGGAGCTGGGATCCTTTTTCCTCCTGCAGGAACTGGGACCCTTTTTCCTTCTGTGGGATCAGGTTCCCTGTCCCTGAGTGGCTGCTCTGCTGTGGTTTGTGCTGTGGTTCCCTTCCCATCCCATTTCCCTTTCCCCACGTTTCCCTGGCAGCCCCTGGTGCCCTGAGCACGTTGTTGCTGTCCCTTGGATGGTGGTATATGGCACAGGATGATGGAAAACGCCTGTTCCCCAAAAATCGATGCTTTGGCTCCTCCCCCTCGCAGCAGGAAGCTCTCCCTGATACAAATATTGATTGCTGAGCTAAAAGCCATGTTCAGATCATAATTGCCCTTTAAATCAGAGGGGCTGGGGGTTTGCACCATAATTACTCTTTAATTCAGTGGGGCTGGGGGGTTTGGAGTCTAATTGCTCTTTGATTTAGTGGGGGTCATGGATTTGTGCTCCAATGGCTCTTTAATTCAGTGGGGCTGGGGGCTTGCACTGAAAATTTACTTTATTTTTAATTTTTAATGTTTTTATTTTTATTTTCTTTTTATTTTTATTTAAAATTTTATTTTACTTTTTTATATTTCTATTTTGATTTTGATTTTTTAGTTTTTCAATTTTTACTTAATTTTGATTTTANTCTTTAATTCAGTGGGGCTGGGGGGTTTGGAGTCTAATTGCTCTTTGATTTAGTGGGGGTCATGGATTTGTGCTCCAATGGCNGGAGTGATGAGCTGGGGAGGCTCTGGGAGGGTTTTTTGTGGGGTTGTGGCCACTCAGAGCAGCCTTTCCCCAGGGGAGCCCGAGTTCCCTGCTCTGTGTGTGGCACCCAGTGCTGCTGCCACCACAAACCCCTCCTGGCACAGGAGGAACCTCCCCAGGGATGTGTCTGCATCCAGCCTCTGCCTTCCCAGGCTGCTTTGGAGGGCTGGAATCCTGCCCCAGCCCCACTGCAGAGAGGGCAATCTGCTTTTGCACAAGCAAATTTTGGGAGAAAACTTCACTCCAGTGCGGCTGCTCTGAGGAAAATCTGAAATTTCAAGGTTTATTAAAGCAAAAGCAATTATTTTGCTGCAGCCCCTGGAGTGGAGCTGGGTTTGGCTCCATTCAGCCAGCACAGGAATTAATTTATCTGCTGCTTCTTTCAGCTGGGTGGGGATGGGAATACTTTGGAGTCACCCTGAGGAAGGTTTTGGAGGAGTGGGATGAGAAGCAGGAGCTGTGAGATGTGGGGAGCCCAGCACAGCCCTGCTCTGAGGGCAAGGGAACAAACTGCAGCCTGAAAAAAAAAGGGTTTTTCCCCAAATTTCAACTCAACAACCATTGTAAGGAGAGTGAAGTGTGTGAAAAACCAGTGCCCAGCTGTGTCCAGGCACAGGGAGTGTGGGTGCAGGGGGTGAGGGGGGAAATGGGCTGCCAGGGGATGGGTGTGATCCCAAAATGGAGCTGTGAGGGCCCTGAGGTGGCCCTGGGTCTGTGAGGAGCAGTTTGACCACACAGAAAATATTTGAATATTTCTGTTTCTGTCCTGCAGACACAAATAGAAGTATTTCAGACCACAGGAATTGTCTGCCTGGTGCTGACCCCTTTGCAGGTGCCCTGTTTCCTCCCCTGCAATGTCACCCCAAGGGTCATACTTAGGTCCAAAAAAGCCTTGAGCTGCTTTGGGATTTTGATCCTCACCCTGTGCTTGGTGCTGGTTTGGGTGCTGGGAGCACCCTGGCTCTGCTTCTGCTTCCTCAGCTCTGAGCACCCCCAAAGCTCCTCAGCCTTGGGCTGCAGGAGCTGGGATCCTTTTTCCTTCTCTAGAAACTGGGATCCTTTTTCCTTCTATAGAAACTGGGACCCTTTTTTCTTCTGTAGGACCCAGGATCCTTTTTCCTTCTGTAGGACCCAGGATCCTTTTTCCTCCTACAGGAACTGGGATCCTTTCCCCCATTCAAGACCTGGGATCCTTTTTGCTCCTGCAGGAATTTGGATCCTTTTTCCTCCTCTAGGAGCTGGGATCCTTTTTTCTTCTGTAGGAACTGGTGGGATCCTTTTTCCTCCTGCAGGAGTTGGGATACTTTTTCCTTCTGAAGGAACTGGGATCCTTTTTCCCCCTTCAAGAGCTGAGATCGTTTTTCCTCTGACAGGAGCTGGGATCCTTTTTCCTCCTGCAGGAACTGGGACCCTTTTTCCTTCTGTGGGATCAGGTTCCCTGTCCCTGAGTGGCTGCTCTGCTGTGGTTTGTGCTGTGGTTCCCTTCCCATCCCATTTCCCTTTCCCCACGTTTCCCTGGCAGCCCCTGGTGCCCTGAGCACGTTGTTCCTGTCCCTTGGATGGTGGTATATGGCACAGGATGATGGAAAACGCCTGTTCCCCAAAAATCGATGCTTTGGCTCCTCCCCCTCGCAGCAGGAAGCTCTCCCTGATACAAATATTGATTGCTGAGCTAAAAGCCATGTTCAGATCATAATTGCCCTTTAAATCAGAGGGGCTGGGGGTTTGCACCATAATTACTCTTTAATTCAGTGGGGCTGGGGGGTTTGGAGTCTAATTGCTCTTTGATTTAGTGGGGGTCATGGATTTGTGCTCCAATGGCTCTTTAAATCAGTGGGGCTGGGGGTTTGCACTGAAATTGCTCTTTAAATCAGTGGGGCTGGGGGCTTGCACTGAAATTGTACTGTATTTTTAATTTTTAATGTTTTTATTTTTATTTTCTTTTTATTTTTATTTAAAATTTTATTTTACTTTTTTATATTTCTAATTTGATTTTGATTTTCTAGTTTTTTAATTTTTACTTAATTTTTATTTTATATTTTTTATTTTTTCATTTTTTTTTAATTTTGATTTTTTTAAATTTTGATTGTTTTAATTTGAATTTTAATTTTGATTTCCCAAGCCCTGCTGCTTTCTCACCTGCATCCTTATCAGCCTCCAGCCAAGCCCTGTGTTATCTGCAGGGCCCAGAGCTGAGCTGGTCCCTGCTGGGATCAGGAGCTCAGAGCTCACCCCAGGCCACAATTCACCTCCTGCCTGATGCCCAGGGGCTCTGGAGGGGGATTTCTTCCCTTCCAAGAAGGCTGGGAGGGATCTGTGGCAGCAGATGGTGGGGAGGGCCTGAGAGGCAGCTCTGAATTCCCAATTAAGTGTAATTAAAACTTCTTTATTCATTTGGCTGCCGAGGGGCCTCCCTTTGAACCAGGGGCTGGGCCCTGCTCCCAGGAGCTGGGAGGGAATCCCTGGCATCTGCTGGAGGTGCTGGGATCTCAAACTCTGGAAATGTTTGTGGGGTGTAGGAGGTGTTTGGACTCCAGGCAGCTCTTTAAAAAATCTTATTTATTGCATGGATGAAGTTCCAGCAGCTCTGGGTCCTGGGTGAGAGTGTCTGGGTTGGGAAAGACAGGGAAAAGCCAGAGCCTCCTTTGGAATGGGGAATGCAAACCCCCTCCCTCTGAATTACTATAAATCAGAAATTAAGGGGCTTTCAGGCAAAGCTATGGGAATAGGAATGACAGTTCTTTACTGGGAATATTGGAAATAAAAAGGTGGTATATAAAACACTCTGGTTCTGCCAGAGTCAGAACAACCTGACCCCTGTTGTGTGTCAGGGTGTTGGAGCAGCCCAATGCAGCCCTCCTGCAGTGCCATGTGTGGCTCTGTGGGAGCAGAGAGGATCCTGGAGCAGGGGGCAGTTCCCTCTGGAGGTGCAGTGGGGCTGGGATGGGTCTGGGCTCCTCTGGGAATGCAGAGCACACAGGGGCTGTGCTGGGGTTCCAGAGCTCAGGTTCTATCCAGCTGGGAATGCTGGGCTCCTCTGGGAATGCACACAGGGGCTGTGGGGTGGATCTGGATGAGCTCAAAGGTCTCTTCCCACCCATCCCATGATCCCATCCTTTTCCAGGTGGCTCTCAGCAGCTCTCCCAGAGGGCAGTGAGGTGGCTCAGGGGCTGTGCCCAGGGTGCCAAATCCCTACAAATCCATCACTTCCTGCTCCCTGTCAGTGTTTTCCTGCTTTGGGATTGTCAGACACATCCAAACCCCCTGGGCAGGGGTCAGGGAGGGAAGCAGGAGCAGCCCAGGCTGCTGAGGGCTTTTCCATGGGAAGGCAGCTGAAGGCTGAAATGATCCTTTATGGAAATACAGGAGGCAAATGGAAAGAGGGGGAGTTTTTTTTCCATGTCTGCTTCCCAGCTGAGTCATCCCTGCATTCCCACCTCGGGCCCAGGGACATCCACTCACTTTGGGTTCTGAGGAGAGAAAAGAACCCAGCTCCTTCTGCCATAAACCCAGGGGTGGTTTTTTATGGGATCCCAGTTTTTTTATGGGATGGATTTTGGGGTGGTGTTTGCTGCCCTCTCCCAGCTCTGGGGCTGTGCCAGGAGCAGCCCCTGGGATTTGGGGTTTGGGATTGGTGTGAGGGTGATGCTGGGCATGGTTTGGGTCCCTCTGTGGGGACAGATGTTGTCCAAGCCCTGGAAAGTGGAAAGTTTCAAAGCTGTTCCTCCCAGATCCAGAAATCAGAGCTCATGGAAGGAAAAATCCCAAATTTTGTCCTTTTTGCTTTCCCAGACCCTCCCTTTGGCCACGTCACTGCCAGCCCTGGCTTTGCTTTGCTGCTTTCATCCCTAAAATAGGAACACGAGGCTTTGAACAGGGCTGGAGGGAGCTGCACTGGGGATAAACCCAGGATCTGTCAGGAATGTGGGAAGTGTCTCCTGCTCTGCTCAAACCCATTTCCCTCCCTGGTGGAGTTCTCCTGCTGCAGGGTTTTCCTGCTCCCCTGGAGTGGGAGATGTGGAATCTCCTGCTCTCCTCCCCCTGGGATTTGTGGGGGATTCAGGGATGTGGGATCCCACCACCAGCTCCTCTCCAGGCTGTCCTGGTCTCTTCCCATCCCACAATCCCTTGGAAATCCAATTTGTCTGCAAAAATCCTCTTGTTCTGCTAGAATTCGATCCCTTGTGGATCAGGGGGGTGTGTGGGGGGTTCCTTCAGGGTGTCCCACTCCCAGTCCTGCCTGGATGATGGATTCTGCTCCTGGAAGCAGCCTCCTGCTTTGGTTATTCCTGGAGAACGGGCAAAAATCCAATCTGTTTGTCCCTGCAGAGGGAGCTGGGATTGATCTGGTGAGTCCAAGGGCTGAGAACAAAGGAGCACTTTATTTATTTTCCTCAGAAATCGATTCTTTATTTTATTTCCCCAGCTCTGGGAGAGGCCCCTTTCCCAGGAGTGTGCTCAGCCAGGAGCTGCTGCTGGGTGCGGGGTGAGGTGGCAGCTCCAGATGTGTCTCTCCAGATGTGGATTTATCCCAGAGCACTGGGAGCTGCTGAGCAGCAGAACCAGCCTGGGACTGCAGGAATTCCTGCTGGGAATTGGCTTGCAGAAAGCTGCAGTTTTAAATGCCAGAGGGCAGGGATAGGTGGGACATTGGGGATTAGGAATTCCTGGCTGTGAGGGTGGGGAGGCCCTGGAAAAGAATTCCCAGAGAAGCTGTGGCTGCCCCTGGATCCCTGGAAGTGTCCAAGGCCAGGTTGGAGCAGCCTGGGACAGTGGGAGGTGTCCCTGTGGAACTGGATGGGCTTTGAGGTCCCTTCCCACCAAGTCATTCCATAATTGTGGGCACCACTCCACTGCTCACTTCCATCTCTGGGATCTCGAGCTTTTATTCATTTCTTCTCAATTGAAATGAATTTAACTGATGTGCAAAGAGAGTTTTTGCAGCTGAAGCCACCGTGTCCTTTTGGAATGAAAGGAGCAGCAGGTGGCTTTGGCTGTGGGAATGGCAGGAGGGAAGGAGAGGAATTCTGGAGAGCAAGAATTGAGCTGCTCCTCCTGGCCCTGGCTGGGAAGTGCTGTAAGGAAATGGTGAAATCCCAGTGGGAATAACCAGGGTTCTGTTCTGGGGTTCCAACACCTGGGATGTGTGGCTGTGTCCTGGTGGCTGCTGCTCCTGGAGCCTGTGCCAGCCCCAATTCCTGCTCCCTGGATTCCCAAACTTCTAAAGCTCTGATGAAAAACAGGCAGGCAGGAGGGAAGGGCACAGGGAATAACAACGTGGCAATAAATGGATTAAATCCCATTTAAGGTGTGTGTGGGGCAATGCCTGAGCTCCCGGGGCTGGGGCACAGCTGGGCTGTGTGCAGGTGATCCTGGGGGAATGGCAGGATTCCCTGGGAATGACAGGGTCATTTGGGAATGGCAGGTCCTGAGGGAATGACAGGGTCCTGGGGGAATGACAGGGTCATTTGGGAATGGCAGGAATCTGTGGGAATGGCAGGGTGCTGTAGGAATGCCAGGATCATTTGGGAATGGCAGGGTCCTGGGGTATTGGCAGGTTCCTGGGGGAATGGCAGAGTGATTTGGGAATGGCAGGATTCCCTGGGAATGACTGGGTCATGCAGGAATGGCAGGATCCTGTTGGGAATGCCAAGATCATTTGGGAATGGGAGATCCTGAGGGAATGCCAAGATCATTTGGGAATGGCAGATCCTGAGGGAATGCCAAGATCATTTGGGAATGGCAGGGATTTGTGGGAAAGGGCGGGGTTCNCTGTAGGAATGGCAGGGTTCTGTAGGAATGGCAGGATTCCCTGGGAATGACAGGGTCCTCAGGGAATGCCAGGATCATTTGGGAATGGCAGGAGAAGGCTGTGGCAAACCCTTGGGGCTGCTCAGGTGAAGCAGCACCAGCCCCATCTCTGTTATCCTGCCATCCTGGTGATCCCTGCTCCCCTCCATGATAAATTCCCCCTTTCCCTTTCAAGTGTGGATCAGGCTGTGGCTTTCCCTGCTTCCCTCTGATCCCTCTCCCGTCAGGAGCTGCTCCCTGCCAGGGCTGGGAGTGTGGCTCAGCCCTGGAAACCAAGTGATTCAATTAACTGGGATGTGTAAAATTCCTGCACCGAGTGACTCAGCCGAGCTCTGCAGCTCTTCAGGAGCTCCTGGAGGGAGCAGGAGCTCGTTTGGATTTGCTTAAAAGGACCTGGCACAAGTCATGGCACTGGAGGTGGTGCTGCTGCTCCTGCCCCAGGAATTAATCCTGAAACACGGAGCTGTGAGCTCAGGGAGGGTTTGGGAATTACCCTGGGTGCTGCCAGCTCCTCTGCTGTTGTCACCTCGTGCTGTGTCACCCCTGGGTTTGTGTCCCTCACTGGGAGCAGCCCTGGGGGCACCCGGAGCTCCTGGGCTGTGCCAGTGGGGGTTGTGGGGGTGCTGGGAGATTCTGGGGCTCTTTTTGGGCTGGATTGTTCCTGGAGTGATGTTTGGGGTGGGATTTGGGTTTTGTGCTCTGGGGGATGTTTGTGGAGAGGTTTGGGGGTTGAGCTCTGTGTGATTTTTTGAGGAGGAACTTGAGTATTGTGCTCTGGTTGATGTTTGGGGTGGGATTTGGGTTTTGTGCTCTGGTTGATGTTTGGGGTGGGATTTGGGTTTTGTGCTCTGGTTGATGTTTGGGGTGGGATTTGTGCTCTGGGGGATGTTTGAGGAGGGAATTGGGTGTTGTGCTCTGGGTGGTGTTTGTGAAGGAGTTTGGGAGTCGAGCTCTGAGTTTTTTTTTGAGGTGGGATTTGAGTGTTGAGGTCCAAATGCTATTCAGGAGAGATTTGGGTGTTGGGCTCTGGTTTATGCTTGAGGAGGGGTTTGGGGTTGAGCCCTGAGTGATCTGAGGAGGGATTTGGGGGTTGATCTCCAGGTGCCATTCAGGAGGAGTTTGGGTGTTGAGCTCTGAGTGATTTTTTGAGGTGGGATTTGGGTGTTGGGCTCTGGGTGATGTTTAAGAAGGAATTTAGGGGTTGAGCCATGAGTGATGTTCTGAGGTGGCATTTGGGTGTTGATCTCCAGGTGCCATTCAGGAGGGATTTGGGTGTTGGGCTCTGAGTGATTTTTTTTTAGGAGGGATTTGGGTGTTGGGCTCTGGTTGATGTCTGTGGGGGGGATTGAGGGTTGAGCTCTGAGTGTTTTATTGAGGTGGCATTTGGGGGTTGATCTCCAGGTGCCATTCAGGAGGAGTTTGGGTGTTGGGCTCTGAGTGATTTTTTTTTTAGGAGGAGTTTGGGTGTTGTGCTCTGGTTGATGTCTGTGGAGGGGTTTGAGAGTTGTTGGGCTCTGATTTTTTGAGGTGGGATTTGGGTGTTGGGCTCTGAATGATGTTTAAGAAGGGATTTAGGGGTTGAGCCATGAGGGATGTTCTGAGGTGGCATTTGGGGGTTGATCTCCAGGTGCCATTCAGGAGGGATTTGGGTGTTGATCTCCCTGTGTTTGGTGACTGGGAGCCCAGTTTGGTGCAGGAGGCAGCTGATGGGTCTGGCCCAGCCCAGGCTGCTCCAGCACCCTCCTGCCTCAGGAACAATCCCTGGGAGCAGGAGGGAACAGCCTCTCCTGAGAGCTCCTGTGCTGCTCGAAGGCCCCTGACAAACCCTGACTCTGCTTCTCTCCCTCTGGAAGCCCCTGGCACCTCTCAGAGCTGCCTGAAAGGTTGGGAAATGAGTTTATTCCATGTGGGGGCCGGGGCTGGGGCTGCAGGATGGGGCTGCAGCCACACACCCTGCACAGGGGGCTCCTGGCTGCCCCATTCCCACTGGATCCCAGGGCTCTGGAGCATGGGAAGCCTGTGCTCTCTGCTCAAGCACCCTAGCAGTAAATAAAAGCTATTTTTAAAAAGAAATCCTTATTTTGACCATAGTTGGGCAGCTCCAGGGAGCCTCTTTTCCAGCATATTCTTTTTTTGTTGTCTGAGTGTAAACTTCCCAAGAATTGGGTTTGGGGGCTCATTCCCACATTTTCCCTGGCAGTTTTTATTCCTCCCAGTGGGATCTGTGCTGTCAGAGGTGTGGATCCCAGCATTTCCCCTGGGCTGGGATGCAGCTGTCCCTGTACCTGTCTGTGCCAGGGGCTGGCAGCCATCCCCAGGGACGTGCTGTGCTTAATTACTGGCAGTAATTAAAAGCCCTTCTGGAGGTGGGAGGTGAGAGCAGCGTTTCCTGGGTGGCAGCAGATGCTCCCTGGGACCCATCTGCTCCTCAGCAGCCAGGCCCTTCTGTGCTCCCTGGAATTCCTCTTGCAGGAAAACAGGGATGTGGGGGGAGGAGGTGCCAGCAGGGAATGGCTTGGGCTGCTGAGGGGCACTTGGAGGGCACTGGCACTGAGGGCTTCAGCCCCAAGAGATGCCAGAATTCCTTGGGAAAAGCCTTTAAAGCAGGGAAGGCTGAGGGAAGAAAAGGCTGCCAGTAATCCTTGGGAAAAAACCTGTAAAAATTNGCAGGGAAAGCTGAGGGAAGACAAGGCTGCCCATAGTCCTTGGGAAAAACCTGTAAAAATCGGGAAAACTGAGGGAAGACAGGCTGGAATCCTTGAGAAAAGCCTTTAAAACAGGAAAAGCTGAGGGAAGGCATGGCTGGAGTCTTGGCAAAAAGTCTTTAAACAGGGAAAATGAGAGAAGACACAGGTGTAATCCTTGGAAAAAAGCTATTAAACCAGGGAAAACTGAGGGGAGACAAGGCTGCCAGTAATCCTTGGGAAAAGCCTTTAAAAATAGGGAAAATGAGGGAAGACACAGGTGGAATCGTTGGAAAGAGCCTTTAAACTGAGAAAATGAGGGAAGACAAGGCTGCCTGTAATCCATGGAAAAAACCTTTAAAAATAGGGAAAGCTGAGGGAAGACATGGTAGAATCCTTGGAAAAGCCTTTAAAACCAGGGAAAGCTGAGGAAGATGTGGCTGGAATCTTTGGAAAAGCCTTTAAAAAAGGAAAATGAGGGAAGGCATGGCTGGAATCCTTGGAAAAGCCTTTAAACTGGGAAAGCTGAGGGAAGACAAGGCTGCCTGTGATCCATGGAAAAAACCTTTAAAGATAGGGAAAGCTGAGGNTGCCCCTAACAAACCCTGACTCTGCTTCTCTCCCTCTGGAAGCCCCTGGCACCTCTCAGAGCTGCCTGAAAGGTTGGGAAATGAGTTTATTCCATGTGGGGGCCGGGGCTGGGGCTGCAGGATGGGGCTGCAGCCACACACCCTGCACAGGGGGCTCCTGGCTGCCCCATTCCCACTGGATCCCAGGGCTCTGGAGCATGGGAAGCCTGTGCTCTCTGCTCAAGCACCCTAGCAGTAAATAAAAGCTATTTTTAAAAAGAAATCCTTATTTTGACCATAGTTGGGCAGCTCCAGGGAGCCTCTTTTCCAGCATATTCTTTTTTTGTTGTCTGAGTGTAAACTTCCCAAGAATTGGGTTTGGGGGCTCATTCCCATATTTTCCCTGGCAGTTTTTATTCCCAGTCCCAGTGGAATCCGTGCTGTCAGAGGTGTGGATCCCAGCATTTCCCCTGGGCTGGGATGCAGCTGTCCCTGTACCTGTCTGTGCCAGGGGCTGGCAGCCATCCCCAGGGACGTGCTGTGCTTAATTACTGGCAGTAATTAAAAGCCCTTCTGGAGGTGGGAGGTGAGAGCAGCGTTTCCTGGGTGGCAGCAGATGCTCCCTGGGACCCATCTGCTCCTCAGCAGCCAGGCCCTTCTGTGCTCCCTGGAATTCCTCTTGCAGGAAAACAGGGATGTGGGGGGAGGAGGTGCCAGCAGGGAATGGCTTGGGCTGCTGAGGGGCACTTGGAGGGCACTGGCACTGAGGGCTTCAGCCCCAAGAGATGCCAGAATTCCTTGGGAAAAGCCTTTAAAGCAGGGAAAGCTGAGGGAAGACAAGGCTGCCCATAGTCCTTGGGAAAAACCTGTAAAAATCGGGAAAACTGAGGGAAGACAGGCTGGAATCCTTGAGAAAAGCCTTTAAAACAGGAAAAGCTGAGGGAAGGCATGGCTGGAGTCTTGGCAAAAAGTCTTTAAACAGGGAAAATGAGAGAAGACACAGGTGTAATCCTTGGAAAAAAGCTATTAAACCAGGGAAAACTGAGGGGAGACAAGGCTGCCAGTAATCCTTGGGAAAAGCCTTTAAAAATAGGGAAAATGAGGGAAGACACAGGTGGAATCGTTGGAAAGAGCCTTTAAACTGAGAAAATGAGGGAAGACAAGGCTGCCTGTAATCCATGGAAAAAACCTTTAAAAATAGGGAAAGCTGAGGGAAGACATGGTAGAATCCTTGGAAAAGCCTTTAAAACCAGGGAAAGCTGAGGAAGATGTGGCTGGAATCTTTGGAAAAGCCTTTAAAAATACGGAAAATGAGGGAAGGCACAGGTGTAATCCTTGGAAAAGCCTTTAAGCAGGGAAAGCTGAGGGAAGACATGGTGGAATCCTTGGGAAGAGCCTTTAAACTGAGAAAATGAGGGAAGGCACAGGTGGAATTCTTGGGAAAGGCCATTGAAACCAAGGAAAGCTGAGGGAAGACATGGTGGAATCCTTGGGAAAGGCCATTAAAACCAGGGAAAGCTGAGGGAAGACATGGCTGGAATCCTTGGAAAAAGTCTCTGTTCCAGGTCAGCCTTCCCAAGGCATCAGGGGAGCTGGGGTTGTTCAGCCTGGAGAAAAGTTAATTATGGATTTTAATGAGTCTGTGCCTGGCACTGCCCCTCCTCCCCCTCCTGCCCCACCTCGGGGATGGGAACTGGCACATCCCAGCAGGGGCAGCAGCTCAGCCCTTGGAAGTGCAGCTGGAGGGAGAATTCCCAGAGTCCCCAGGCCTGGGGATGTCTCTGGAGCCCTTCCTCGTGTGAAGGGTGGGATGGGGGAAAGCTGGAGGAGGGTTTTGGAGCTGGGGATGCTTTTCCTTCCCAGGGCAGCTCCAGAACTCCTCGGTGAGTTCCTCCCAGTGTGGAGAGAGGAGATGCTGGCTGGTGCCTGGGGAAGGAGCCTGTGCCAGAGGGGAGCAGCCCCTCCTGCCCCCCGGGCTGCCTAACGGGGCTTTGCAGCTAAGCCAGGCCTAAAACAGCTCCTAAACCCCCTCCGAGGGGCTGCAGGGGCTCCAAAGCCGTCCTGGGGCAGCCCCACAGCACTCTGAACTCCAGGGGTTAGGAAAGGTTAAAGCCAGGCCTAAGTGGGGAGGAGGAGAAGGGCTCTGGAGGGGTTTTGCAGCAAAGCCAGGACTAAAACAGCTCCTAAACCCCCTCCGAGGGGCTGCAGGGGCTCCAAAGCTGTGCCAGGGGGAGTTTGGGCAGCCCCACAGTGCTCTGAACTCCAGGGGTTAGGACAGGTTAAAGCCAGGCCTAAGTGGGGAGGAGGAGAAGGGCTCTGGAGCAGCTGCAGGGTTTGGGGGCTGAGGGAGGGCAGGAGCAGGGCTTTGGAGGCCAGAGTCAACAGAGCCTGGCTCTGTTTGTGCACCAAAGCTGAGCTCACGGCTAATGCAAACAGTTTTCATTAAGAAATAATCAAAAATAAAAAGCCATTTCACATGCTGATAAGGAGCCCGTGGGTTTTTTCACTCCAGCAGCAGTTTAAGCCACGCTCAAAGCCATTTATCTTTGCTCCAGCTCTGGCTGCAGAGGATATGAAAAATGCAGCAGGCTGCACATATGTAATTAAACTTTTGGCAGAGTCTTTGCCCCGCAGCTTTAGTGAGAAATTCAATAATGACAAATCGAGTGGAATATCTAAAGGACTCTTTTTTTTGTGAACAAGATTTAAAATAATGTCTGTGGCACGGGGAGTGATTTGCCACCTAATTGTCTTGGCCCGGCTCCGGGAGCAGCCCGGCTCTGGTGTCAGCTCTTCTCTGCAGCCCGGCCCTTGTTCTGCTCTTATCTCCTCTCCAATTTGCCATTGAGGCTTTTCCTGATCCCCAGCCAAGCCCGTGCTTATCCCTAATGAGCGTTTTGTTCCCCAGCCCGGCGTTTCCAGCTGGGAATGCTGCTGCCTGTGAGGCTGGAGCGGTCCCTCGGGAGCTGGCACTGCTGGCACCGCTGCTCTGTCATTATCCTTCCCTTTTTATCCCCTTTTCCAGCAGCATTTGGAACTGGAGCCCATCCCGTGGGTGACACCCCCCTGAAAATGATGCTGGGATTGTCTCCCTGCTCTTTGGTGCTGCTGCCTTTATCCCTGGCTAATCCAGGGATCATTTCTAGGAGAGGGGATTTTGTGTTCAAGCTGTCCCTCCTCAGCCCTTTCCCTGGCAAAGCTCTGCCAATTCTTTTTCATTTCCACGGCTTTTCCCTGTTTTCCTCACCCCTGTGGCATCCCCCCCATCCTTTGTCACCACTGCCCTTGGAGGGGCTTCAGATCTCCTTGAAAAAGGCAATTTTTCATCATTTTCCCCCCAACAGGGCCAAGCAGACTAAAGAAAATATAAAATATATAAAATATATAAAATAAATATA
Source organism: Alaudala cheleensis (assembly GCA_013398995.1). Lineage (NCBI taxonomy): Eukaryota > Metazoa > Chordata > Aves > Passeriformes > Alaudidae > Alaudala > Alaudala cheleensis. The sequence continues at coordinate 21,542 of VWYE01025635.1, read as the reverse complement.
TA